>CM037781.1:53483024-53533024 GCA_021229015.1 Solen grandis | reverse complement strand
AATGTCAAGTTACATTACTACACAAAGCAAATAAACCCATATCGGTGCCTATCAGGTTAAAGTTTCTTTTGACACAGATAGTATGTATGCCAACACCATCGAGTCACGTAAAAGTCACCTAATATATATGACTCGCCATGTTGCCAAGGATGCTGGAAAAGGCTTCGTTTTTTTCCCACTTAATTTTTGAAAGCCTGTGAAATTTTTAAAACATTTCAGCCAAGGTTGGATTCAGCGTCTTCCTAGGGAACGATTTTTACCCGGAAGTTAATGGCGAATCAGTCCTGTTCGATACAGTGGTGTTCAATGACGGGGATGGATATTGCGCAAAGACTGGGAAATTCACTGCGCCAGTCACAGGTTCGAGTTTATCCCTTGCATGCATTTTTTCTTTAACAATTTGCTAGCACACGTACTGTAAAATCATTGTTTTTGTTGACATAAGATTTCGTTGATGCTGTACTAATGGGACTTTCGTTGGTACATTTGGAGCCTCCGTGGTCGAGAGGGTAAAGTCACTGACTTTAACACTCACTCAGTCCCTCACCGCGTGGGTTCGAATCCCGGCAGGGTCATTCAGTTTTTCATGTGAGGAAGCCTTCCAGCTGGCTTGAGGTAGGTCGGTGGTTCTACCCGGATGCCTCCGTGCATTCGGGGTCTTCCACCACATGTAATTAGCTGGACGTCGCTATATGACTGAAATACTGTCGAAGCGACGGTAAACTCAAATAGTTAAGTCAAGTCGTTGGTACATTTATTCATGGATTCATGTTCGAAAACATTCGGCAATATCAACGAAAATTAAAACCATACTTACATGATTTTGCAGTACATAAAAAAGGCAAATTAAGTTTTGTTCTCTTATAATTTCCTTCACTAAGTAAGTACGGGTTTCCTAGTATTAGAATGTAGTGTAAGTGTGCAAAATATTGGCAAAAATGCACGCGCGTCGCACTAAGAGAAACTAGTTCAGACGTGCAAATATTAAGAGTCATTTGGACTACATAGGACAAATAGAATGCAAGTAAACTAGACCTAGATATGTGTTTTATTTTTAAAGTCGATGATGCCATTAAAATGACGTTAGTCAGTGAGCAGTTGTAAATGATTTTTGTTAGCTAGGGTTGTAAAGTCCCTGTAATGGTTCTGCTACGTCTTGGACCACTTAACCTCTACCAAGATAACCAAGGTACCCTAATGAAACATTAGGAAACCTTGGTTATCTCCGTGAAAGGTCATGAGGTCCGAAATGTAGCGGAACCATTACAAGGACTTTACCCTAAGTAAATGACATTTTTTCCCTACAGGAGAACCGTGCGCAATTTGAAAATCGCGAAACTTTTACCCGACTTCTCTTATATACAATAGATCCCTAATGCTTATTGATTACAAAAATACTTTTGAAGGATCGTTTAAAGAGTTCATGAACTAACTATTGAAATAAAGCATAACATATACACATGTATTGTATTTTTTTCTTCGTCAACTAGGTGTGTACCTATTGAACTTCGTGATCGGGACGTCAGGTCTGAATTCCGCTGACGTCGTCCTCGTCATCAATGGCGTCAAATACACGACAGGTGTAGCAGAGGGCGCCCTTTCCAATGAGGACGTGCAAGGGGGTAGGACTTACATGTTAACCTAAAAATAATTAATGGATAATCTGTCATATAACCGCTCATTTCGATACCTCACTAGATATCATACACGAGCGCGTGCGTTTTTATGCGTGTGTTGAGATGTCACATTCCAGAAAAATTGTGATACGAACGTAACAACCTTTGATTATTATTTAATTATGAAAAATTAAGTGCGACGTGGTTCAGTTGTAACGTACCCGACTGCGGATCCGAAGGTTGTGGGTTCGAACCCTTTTTGGCAAGGGTATTAACGACCTTCCCAGGCGCAAAGTACTGGTCCAATCCAGGAACCGTCCAGATTAGTTTAAGTTGATAGAACTTGTTTGCTTTTCGACGTAAAATGAATAGCTTTAAAGTTGTAAACTTTGATAAATGAACCATTTACACCGATTTGTTTCAGGTAACTCCGCCATCGTAAACATGACGGCAGGGTCAGAGGCGTGGCTTAAGGTCAATGGGGGCAGTTTCCTTGACGGCTCGTGGCGATACACGACATTCTCTGGCTCACTTCTGTTCCAACTATAATCATTTCACAACTTGTACACCGTTTTTTTCTCTATATAATACTTTTAAGAACATATTCTAAAGACTCTGATTCACTTAACATTAAATGAAAAAAGTAGGTTGTTTATGTATGTTTCAATTTCAGTTGTGCTAAACGTAGTTTTGCATGTAAATCTGTTGCAGAAAATACCTTATCAATGTTAACCCAGAGTATTTATTTTAAAATGTGTATACTTCTAAAATTTTAATTACCCTTTTCTTCGTCAGTTTATTTGATACCTTTGAGGTGACACGTATCCTTCAAATGTCAAAAAACAAAAAAGTAAAATATATTTTAATAGCAAATTCTCTTGGCCTTTTAAAAGAACTGTATCTTAGAATAGATTTACAATAAAATAGCTGGCAAATACTTTGGCCAAAACCTGCGTCGATATGGTATTAATTTTATTGTCACCTATCGATTGTTTACGGAGCGCAAAATATATGTAGCACAAAATTAAACTTACACCTAATCGTCTACAACCACGTGAAAACACCATCCTGTAGTGATAGGTCACTATCTTCGAATTTTCTTCTAGCGGTAAAAATATTTAGTTGGCTTTTAGGACACATGTATAGCCATTTCTTCTCAAGTGAGAGCGCAGCATTTTGTCACATTTCATATTTCTTTTTCATGAAAACGTTGTACATTCGCTGCTGCCTTCACTGTCCTAAAAATAGATCATACACCGAAATAATTAGAGTACAGCTACGCTCTCTAAATCATATAGAAACCTACTCGTGTACTCTTAGGAATGTGACTTCAGACAATTTATATAAGACATACAAGTTAGACCATCGTTAAAAATATATATGTTCGCCGTGCTCCGAACGACGATTTTTTAGGCCCAGGCCGACGATTTTTTTTAATTCTCCGATTCTCTCTTTTTTTCAGTTTCATTATAATTCCGTTCTTTCTGCTGTTTTCATGCCACTTTCAACTAGATACTACCTGCAGTTTTCATTTAAAGTTAGTTACGATGTCGAAACGTCTTGTGGCGAATCCTTCGGGCCACCGACGTTACGATTCCATGTTCATAATTTATTGGAGCAAAATTTATTTTCGTAAATACGGCTTGACAGCGGATTTTGCAACTATAAATCGGTGTATCTTATGAAAGTGTTACCGATTTTGGTCGTATTTTCAAAAGAAAACCCTTTACAACCCTTCAATACACAAACATTTTCAAAATCATCGGATTTCGTTTCCGAGTTGAATGATACCGGAAGATCAGATTAGAACACAATAACACACGTCGGTTTCAGAAAAAGTGCTTACAAACTTCGAAAATGACATTGACGATACTTTTCTCACTTTGTGGTAGGAGATTAATTGTCAATAGATAGCCCAATATGTTTTTAGTTGCATATTTTTGCTTCATCTTCTTGAAAAATCAGCGGTTGTGAATCACGACCGCTCTGCTCCATAGAGTATATAGGGTCGGATTTACTACCGTGTCGAGCGCTAGCGAGACACAAGGTAGTAACATTACTTCTAATTTAAAGTATGTAAAACTTCGGTGAAGCAAATAAACCTTAATAGTATGTTCATTCCTTTATCTTGAAGGCCGTTCAGCTTTACCATTGTCATTGAGTTTAAAACTTAGGGGAAAAAAGAATCTTTAAAAAAGATATTCGGCGATGCTAAATAATTTTCAGTTGTAACATTTAAAACAGATTAAAACTTATAAATTTGGAAACGTTAGCAAAATGTTTTATAAATACTAACTTTATGGGAGGTATTATGAACACTATATAACAAAACGGATTTCATGTACAAACAAATAAAGCTAATCTACCAACTGTCGTTAGGTATTATGCACTTGCTGATTTTTTTAAAGTAATACAATTCATGTAACCAAGCCAAACCGAAGATCATAAATCACGTATATCCGATTATTGTTTCCAGATCCGCATAATAAACTGCACAACTCCTCCGCAGTAGTTTCCTCCCCTGAAGGCCGAGTCCACTATTACAAATTAGGGGAAATTGTGGTCTAAAGTTAGACACACGCCTGATCCTTATTTAGTTGTTTTAAATCATATTGCCAAAGCAGCATTTCTAAATTTTAATAAGATACATACACATGAAACTTCCATTTTAAATTGAAATATCTTAAATATCCTAAAAAGAAATTATACAATCCAATGATAGCTTTGCATTTACTCTGGCTTCATTTGCATACCAACATTTAATTGGTTGAAGAAGTAGGTCAAAATTGATATAATACAGCTTCGCCGAAAAAAAAACCTACCTACCCTACTAAAACGTTCATGGTCGGAGCACAGAAAACAAGCATGTTCTCAATGATGACCTAAAAGATATAATAATAAAGGTCAGTATGAAGAAAAATATTTTTGATCAATATATAAAACGTATTTTAATTACAGTATCTGCTTCTGGAGTGTTGCAATAAAAGTCAATTCTAGCTTTTTCTTGTGATTGTTGACACTTAAAATTTTATAATTGTAAAAAAAAAATTGATGTAACAGTAATGTTTGCCTGTTTCTGAAACTGAATTGAACGACCTACAACCTGGTGAAATTTCAAGGAAAAAGATTGGTTTTGAGAAGTGTCATGCCCTTTCAAAGATTCGTTTGATATGGATAAATCCAAAAAACATTTGATTCCAACGAAATAAATTGTTTTGGAAATAACTGATAAAGAAAGAATGGTTTTCATTTATATCTATAAGTCTCCATAGATGATAATGAGAAATAAATGAATGAAACATGATTGTTTGTTTTCTTGGACTTGATGAGGCAGTTATAATTCATAAAGTGGAAGAAAAGAGGTTTGATGCCACTCAAAGGTATCCGATATGTTGATTTGACTGAAAAACTGCCGCATTAAAAAAAATCAACAACCTTATATATAATAAGAAGGTAGGTATATTTTTCGATTGAAATCTTACATTATGTCGTGTCAATTGTCGTAATTCTTTTGATTTATTGATATATTTTTATATCTTTGGTCTTATTTTGTGTGGAAGGAATGAATAAAGACATAAAGGGGCAAAATACACCCCCTTGCCTGAGGAATCGCCCTAAATATGTTCGCGAATTCAAAAACACGTTTGGTCGGAAGAGATCTGACGGACAGAATCTCGCCAATTTCTCCCTGATACTGATGAAAGAAACAAATATACCTAAATTAAGCACTTGTGCTACCTTGGAATCCATGTTTTGAGAAGATTTTGTGACTAAATCAAAAACAAAACTTCATCAGCAATGTCAGCGCGACGCTCGATAGAAACTGTAGCGAATTCGCAGTTTAAACGTATCGTCTGTCAAGGTCGAGTCGGATGAATTTTTAAAAAGGCAGAAAAGGGGCTGCATAAAATGAAAAATGAAATAACAAGTATTCATTTTTGGTTCGTTTGTTCCTTTTATCATTATCTGTTCATACAATTCCATGCATATATTGTGGCTTTAGTTTTTCTTAGTTTTACATGGGAGAGATTGACGAGATTCCGTCGATCAGATCTCTTCCGACCAAACGCGTTTTCGACTTCGCGAACTGTTGTTGGCGCGATTCCTCAGGCAAGGAGGTTTTCTTGTTGTTTTGTTTTGTTGTTGTTTTTTTTTACCTGATTGTTTTTATCCATCCCTTTCACGCAAAATAAGACCAATTTTATGAAAATCCACCAATGTTCAAAGGAGTTACGGCAATTGAAACGACATTATATACGTTTTCAGTGGAAGAAGTTGCCTACCTTCTTATATATAGTCATTGATTTCTTTTTAGTGGGCAGCAACGTACTGGGTACCTTTGATACCACTCATGGTCACGTTATCTTGGCATTGGGTAAAGGGTTAACCAGTCTTGGAACTACCCGTATATGCTGAATGCCAAGCAATGGAGTTATACCATATCATTGTTTACGAATTTGGTATGTTGCAGCCGGGGATCGGACCCACGAACCTATCGCCAACTTGGCTCCCGAATTATGTGTTGTTTTTCGTATTTTTGCGCCTATGCGGCATAATGTACAGTGTGATCCAAACTCCTTTAATGTCAAATTCTGAAATACCGTATGTGTTATGGGATAAGTACTTAATAACGCCTCCAATTTTGATGCTAAAAGCGGGAATGACAATTTGCCTATTTCTACCTAAAAAGTTTTTCGGATTTTTTTTTATTAACTATATAAAGTCCCATAGTCAATAAGCCTTAGGCGGCTAGGCATTATGCGAGGCCTTACGTCTAGAATTTCAAGTGAAAATAAATGAAGTTCTAGGTGAACTTTTATAGAAGAAAAAAACCAAATCATGTGACCAAGTCATGATGAACTCTTCCGGGCGATTCCATTAAAATAATAAGATCAAGAGCGGCTCACAGTAAGATACATGCCAGATTACGTGATCGCGAGATAACGTGAGATGTGTAATAGGTCTATGGTTTGAGCGTTCTGTTTGTTACTTTAAGGTAAAATCCCTGTAATGGTTCCGCTACGTCTTGGACCACTTAACCTCTACCATGGTACCCTAATGAAACATTAGGAAACATTGGTTATCTCCGTGAAAGGCTATGAGGTCCGAAATGTAGTCCGAATTAAAAACCGTGGGAAATGGCTGGCAGTAGTGGGCACTAACCGAAAGTTTTGTCCTGTTAAGATACCTAAGTGGATAACTTGAAAATGTTCTACTTGTCAGATACTAACTGAATATGTGACAATTTTTCAGAAATATGCCACAATGAATGATAAATATTTGCCTGTATTTTATCCAACTGAATATGTGACAATTTTTCAGAACGCCATATGTATTCGCCGATAAATAACATCGTATTTAATTACTATCATCCAACCGCCATATTATCGCCGATAAAGATAGCACCTGATTAATTACTATGCATCCAAACTCCCGCCCATATTGTATTCGCCGATAAAGTATAGCACTCGTGATTTAATTACTATGCATCCAAACTCCCGCCCATATTGTATTCGCCGATAAAGTATAGCACCCGTGATTTAATTAACAGTTAATTAACTTAAATAATAATGATATGGCAGTGACATACAGAAATTGCAGATAAGACTTCACTGATATTTTATTCCCGTTCATGTCGTTAGTACCGCAATATGAGGGAACACCATCCTTAATTTTTAAGGTTAGTTCATAGTTGCGTTTAACTACACAATATAGTCACGTGGGCGGATCCCGAGTGAGTATATCGACATAGATTTGAATGACCTAGTGTAGCTTCGTGATATCGTGTAGTTAAAGGCAACTATGAACTGAGCTATTTACCACATGGCATGTTCCTTCCACTAGAGACAAAACTTCACAAAAGTATGAGTTATGTGGTTGCATAGTCCACACTTATGATTTTTACAAATGTATTGAACTATGCGTTAATTTCACGGTGATTATAAACAAATACTAGCACCTGATTGGACGAGAGGAAATTGCCTTGTGCTAAATATCTTCGTTCATAGTTGCCTTTAATTACAAGACATAGTCACTCGGGCTCCGCCCTCGTGACTTTATCGTGTAGTTAAAAGCAACTATGAACTTTACATATTGACGGCATGTTACTGTCACCGTTTACAGTTCGTCATACGTAATCGTCCAATGAAATTCTTTGAATTTGCCATTAAAGATGGCCGCCAAGAGTAGGGATATTCACTAATGTGGAAACTATGTGCCAGTGTGACCTAAAAGCATAACGGTTATGTTTTGTCATGAATGTTTCCATGTAGCCTTATAAAATGTACCAAGCATGACGTGAAACTGTCAATCAAACGGGAGGCGGTTCCATTATGCGAGGTCTAGGGCAAAGCCATATAGCGTGTTTGACAAACTGTAAATATGTTAACGTTTATTAAATTGTATAAGTTAATGATAAATTCCATAAAATTCAAAATATAAACGATACGATAACTAGTACTTATCGTGTTAATATCATACAATTCCCTTAACTTGCGCTTATAAAATTCTGGTGAATATTATAAAAGGAAAATGTTTGTCTTTATCTGACATGAGCTATCTTTGTCTCTTTCTCTCTCTCTCTCTCTCTCTCTCTTGAGAAATCTTTCAACAGTTACTAACAAATTCAAGCCATGGAACATAGAACATTCAAGCCATGGAACATAGTACTGATATGATCAAATTCAGATAAGGAAATATAACTCTAATAACGTAACGTCGCTTTATATTACGGGTGTAATTAAGCTGATTTTTGAAAATTATCACCGATGACGTCAGCGCACTTATAGAATATGGGAGGGGCGAGGATGATGGGAAAGAATGGGGGATAAAGCAAGATAAAACACATATTTTGTCAGAACAATGATTGCAGGATGTGTTTTAGTCGGTGCAAGATGAAGCCATTACAAGTGAGTAAATGTACAATAACAAATCAACTTCGTGGTTCTCATGTCATCCGCGACAGCCTCGTTTTCGTCTTTAAGAAATTAGCTGAAATGATAATAAGAGAAACATGACAAGACAGTTAAAACCTAAAGCAATACATCAGCCTGTTATTGATATATATAAATTAATATTTATCAAGCCTGAAATAGATAATATTGGATACAAAAGATGGTAGGTAAATGAAGAAAGAAAAAAGTGGCGGAATATAAAACCGGAAATAGATCTTAGAAATATGTTTAACAAGAAGGCGGCAAATGACAGATGACATAGATTTTTTTAAAGAAATATAAAAAATATGGTGCCAAATAAAACCAGAAATAGGTAAGAAAAAAAAATTAAAAAAAAGAAACAGAAGGTAGGTGTAGCAAGATGGCGGCATTTAAAACCGGAAATAAATCGTGCAACAAAAGATAAACAAGATTTAGAGAAAAAGATTGTGCATTTTATTTAATCAAAGATAAAAGCGATCAAACTCACAGAAAGATAGAGAAAACACATACATGTATTTTTAAAAGGAAATGAAATTCAAGTATTTTCAAAAGGGAAAGACACTCACGTTATGGTCACTGGCCCGTTGGTTAAGTTGCCAAAAACAACACGCGTGTTACCAGGTGTGTTGTTGAATCCGAAGAGGACCAATATCAAAAACAGGCCTCCAATCAACGCCACTGATTAAAATAATTTATAGTTAGATAAAGCATGATCATATAAAAATAATAGTATAAATTACAAAAGCATGATCATATAAAAAAGAATAGAATAAAATTATTGCTTTTAGTTTCAAATCTTCGCATGTAATTTTGTGGTTTGATTAAATTCAAAGTCAGGGATAAATTTTATAAAATTGACACCTAACTATTATCTTTATTACTCGATAAATATCCATTGATGTTTAGGACTTTCATATCTTTATATTGCTGTCTTCACAAAATCAGTTAATTTCAATTGCAATTTGATAAGATAAAGAAAACATAAACGATAATAAATGTTCACATATACCCATAAAAAGGGTTTTATAAACATGTATATCCACATATTTAATGCAAACGAAAAATAATACAATGTTATATGATTAAGTCTATTATTATGGTAAATTCTAAACGTGTATATACATTAGTTAATTAAAGTGAAATCCCTGTAATTGTTCCGCTTCGTCTTGGCCCACTTAACCTCTACCAAGATGTCAAAAGCACCCTAAGGAAACATTAGAAACCCCTGGTTAACTCCGTGAAAGGCCATGAGGTCCGAAATGTAGCGGAACCATCACAGGGACTTTACCTTAATTAATTATTAGGGATTTCACTCACAGAAACTTCCGTTGCCACCCTGGGTCGAGCCGAACTGGGCCAGGCTAAAGGTTGCTAAACACGCCAGGGCCACAAGCCCTACCAAAACGGGCTTCATTGTGATCTAAATAGAGTATTGCAAAACAATACAAGACACGATAGAAAAATATAGAATAAGCATCTTAAATTTCAATAAGTGGCCTAAATATAAATTAATGAACATTTTTTTAAACTTGCAAAAAAAAGGGGGGGGGGCTAAACCCTAAATGCACATTTATGCTAGAAAAGACAATATTTTAGTAAGCGGAAAAGTTTGTTTTAAGGTAAAGTCCCTCTTAATGGTTCCGCTACGTCTTGGACCACTTAACATCTACCAAGATAACCAAGTACCCTTACGAAACATTAGGAAACTTGGGTTATCTCCGTGAAAGGCTGGTAGGTCCGAAATGTAGCGGAACCATTACAGGGACTTTACCTTAATAAAACGTATATCAGCATTAAATTAAATTTTCGTTCTGTTTTCAGATATTTTTCCAGCTCTATTACGGAGTGGACGCAATATGGCCACTCGCCACTGATGTAGATTTTTATTTTCTAATACTCCAATTTTAAAGACCCTACGCCGTTTTGTCACCTGGTTATGATTTTATAAAATAGATTTAGTTCGAGGACCAAGACCAAACAAAAAGTGGGTCTACATAGCATATATGTAACGAAAGATAAAACTTACGTGCTAATGAAAAATATACTGAAAGGAAAAAGAATCGCAGAATAGAATTTTGTGTCATTTTTGGAGGATTGTATCAGATGGTATTTACATTGTATGCATATAGACAAATGAAGACACAAGAAAATCTGAAAAAGAAGGAGAAGAATCATTTTACAAATGAGGTTGGACTTAGAAAAAAAGATGTAGTAAGAAACAAAGTGGTTGTATTCTGAATCTGGCAACTGAGTTTGAAATTACATTTTTGTACCCAGTTTCTTTTTTCCTTCAGTATATCTGATTGTTTTTGTTGGGGTTTTTTTCAGTTGCTTTTATGAGAAAACCTCATCTGTCATATTTAACTCCTAAGTCAGTGTGGCAAAAATAAAACTGTTTAATATAAAAGGAAAATGTGAAGTTAAAGCTTTTCTTTCATACTTAAATGTATTTTGTTGTCAATGGTAGAGTCAGTTTTATTATTTTTTAAGTGTTTTATGTGTCTGAATTTTTTAAACTTGTTAACATTTCTTATTTGAAAATATTCATCGTAATTCTAATAATATTTGCATTTACAAAAGAAGCACATTTTTTCCGACAAGTTTAACATGTAACGTAATTACATATTTTCCAGCAAATTACTTTTTCGTCCCCCCACCCCTTAAAATTTCCCACACTTTTGATATACATATTATAATTTTATATTCATTTTTTTTATAATTCCTAATTGAGTATATGTCAATAATATATATACGTGTTATTATGAAAAAATGTTTTTAAACTAAATAAGAGTTTGCATGTTAACTTTTGTTTTTAATTTATTTCTTTTTAATTATTAATTTTGCGAAAATCAATAAAGACATTTTAAGATAATTTTCCAAGTCTTACAAAAAGAATAAAAAAAACATCTAAAATTGGAAACACATAAAATGATGAGAAATCTAACGATATTATTAACTCTATTGGAGTAATTCCAGAAATATTGAATTGTAACCAGTATAAACAAAATGTCGTCTGCAAACGATGTACTCACGGTGTGACTGTCGAACGTCGAAGCTATCCGGGCAGTAGAGCAGCACGCGCGGGGGTTGGTTTAATACTTAGACGAGCACGAGGCCCGGCACGTGTCTTACTTCCGGTTAAACTACTGCGCAATACGGTTCAAAGTGCAAAGTTCAAATTATATCTGTTTTCTGAGACATATTTTACAACAGAAAATTAATAGCTATGAATAGCGATATACCGACAAATGAATGAACAAATATCTTATTCCATATTTTATTTTAATCTTAATTCGGTTTTTATTTCAATAGTCAGTAGGAATCATGGGAAAGTTTTATCACGAGACCTGGGAATCTGTATAGAATACTAAACATGAAACACGATATAAGCTATATTTTTCACGAATATTCTTTATAATTGTTTCACAATCTGTCACTCAACGTAAATTCTGTTTCAGTAATATGGATAAAAATCCTACTTACAATTCATGACCATTTTTAAAATACACCCGTATTAGCGGGCGTTTGTGCCAAACGGCCGACGTTCAGATTCCAAAATTCATGTCTTATAATACATTTGACATTTATATACCAGTCACCCACGGTAAGAGGTCACCTTCTTAATTCCTACTGACTGATTACTTAATAAGAGTTAAATTGCACTTGTCATTTTCCTTCCGATTTCTTTCTTCTGAGAGCGACAAGTTCTTGAAGATGTCTTCTACTAATTAACAAAAAGATTACTCAATGTATCTAAAGCACAATATACTCATTCATCTATATTAAATATTTTTGGTAGAATTGAATAATCTGGTACCGTCTAATGATACCGAATGTATGATAAAAAAGATATTTAATTGTAAACTGGGTCCAACATCGTTGTTGGACCTCTTCTTTCTGAAATATTGTCCATGAGACGTTTAACCCAACAAATAAACAAGCATATTTGTTTTATCTTCCATAAAATGCGTATACCGTACTCAGCTGAAACTGCGTATTCTGCGTACAGGTATTTACGCGCCTCCAAAACGCGTTTCCTTATTTTTTAAGGTAATCAATACATCATTCAATTATTATCATGTTTCTTCAAATGAAAGACTTTAGTGCAGATGCAAGCATCCATTCACTTAAAGTTAAAGGCTCTTTTGCCCAAAGTCTATAAAGGCTTGAATTTACAATAAAGTTTCCATGATCACTTGCTGAACCATGATCACAATTGGGTGGATTTATGGGTTACCTTAAATGAAATGGCGATTTTGCCAGTGTTTCGGTGGTACTTGGTATATATCGTACGTATATGCCTATCACGTGCATGCTTTTCTTTTTTTTTTGAACTGACAACCAGTGGTTGGCCTAAAACTTAAAACTCATGATCTAGCTTTTTTTTTTTTTTAAGGGGGGGGGGCGGTTCTAACGGGGAAACAATGGAAATGAAAACTCCCTCCCCATCTGGTACATTTTTTTTTTCACAATATCAAATTAGACTCTTTTTTTTCTACCCGTCATCTATGTGTACACTGACGTAACTGACAAACCCAACTTTTGACCTACCTAACAGTCCATGTAACTTTGTGGAAACCCCCCAAAAAAAGTAATCTAACCTGAATAAATAAATATTATTGTATTGTGAAGTTGGGCTCAAAAAAGTAACTTCGTGACAGATTCGAGGGGCTTGTAGAGGTAGCTTTGTATTAATATGTCAAACTCTTACAATAATGTTTTCATAGTGTTTTTCTTGAATCTTGAAACCTACACCCGCTGCACTTGCTTCAGCCTTCTTTTGATTTAACAAACCTTGTAAGCAACACCACGTGACTGTGACGTCACTAAAGGCAAAAACTGTCAACATTAGCTCCGCTTGAAAATAGAAAATCACCAGTATTTCATTTCGTCATCGATTTCTATGAGATGTGTCAGTCTAAGGAAAAGAAATATGAACTTTCCACGAAATATAGAATCTCCAAGTATGACAGCTCTAGATCACATTGAACCTTCTGTTTGCCTAAAAGTATTTTTCACATTTTCTTTTTTTTTTAATTCTTAAATTAACAATCTGGGACAATATGTTTTACAAGATTTAATGTCCAGCATGCCGTTAATTAAGGTTGCATATAACATTCTTTTTTTCAATCTTTTTGTTACCATCACTAAAAAAAAAATAGTTCAGGGCCTCTTTGACTTCTTGAATATCTTATCACTATGGAAACAAGGTAAAGATCTCGAACGTTCATCCATCCCAACATTGGCCGTATGTTTCACTGGTCATCAATTCTAAGGCCACATCTTAACCGGACATTTGTGGTCATTTAATATATTTAATGAGCGGCCATTTTACAATTACTTCCGCCTTGTCTTGGCGATCCACTCTCGCGTGACATAAAATTCTACATATCTAAATGCTTGCTATGATGTTTATGCAGCTAACAAGCACATATAATATTCAAATATTTAAATATTTAACAGCCAGTTTAAAAGAAAAAGTATGGATATTTCATGAGATAGGACATTATTTTATTTTATTAGCGCTTGTGGTAATGGCAATTTTTTTTTTTGTTGTTGTTTTTTTTTGTTATTGTAATATTATTATCGTTTTTTTTAACCGAATTTTACATATTTCCCAAAATTAGAATATTTATATAAAAAACAAAGAAACTTTATTAAGTTGGAACTGAATAGAGTTTATTGTATTAGTTGAAATAATACATATATTATTATCGTTATTTTATCATTCTTATCATTATTTTTCTTTCTTTATTTTTATTATTTTGCGCGCTATCATAAAACTCTTAGGTTTTTCTAGATGACCTTACATTATTATTCCAAGTACATTTACAAAGAATTTATTCATTCTAAAGATTATAAAAATACAGTCACTACGTAGTCTCTATATACAGAAATGTGTTTAAAAGAATCCTACTATAATGATGAAAATATTTTCCGTTCATTTCCGGAATCTTCCGAAATCACCCGCTGTAAAATTCAATTCGTTTCCTTGTAAAGGTCAATTTCGATATCAAACGTCAAATCAGTTGAGGCAAGGCTGTATCTGTCTATCACTTCAGTAACTGCACGTTTTATTTATTTTATAATAAAATGGACTGAAGCATGGGAGTGTAGCGTATATCAAACTGTCTAGCTTAAAAAATACTGATTTTTTTTATTTTATTTTATTTTTTAAAATAAAATGATAATTATGATGGTTAATGCATTCATAAAGACTCATTTTGACGCCTTAGCAAATGAAAACGGCCCAGATCAAACATTCCTTTCACTTCTGTCTGTTAATACAATATTGAAGCACAGATTCTCCATAGTCTCCTCGGTAAATAAAAATCCATTGATTCTTGTACAGTTAAAGGTCAGACAATTAATATTCTCGAAGTCATAAATTTGATCATGAATATTCGTGAAATTTCGGGTTAAAGCTGCTTTACTCATGGAACTCCAACGCGTTTGAAGATTTTCATTACACTACTATCTGGGTAGAATTCCACCAACAATTCTCAGCGCTAAGTAAGGTCGAATTTAGTTTCCCTCGAGCAAATTGTTATTCGTGATTGTTTTAGCGCTCCAGGAAAACTTTGTTTTCTCGTTGATTGTAGGTTTCGCCTCGAGCGAAACTTTGTCCTGCTGTTGTTGTTTTTTTAGTTTTCGCCTTGCGGCGAAAACCTATTGTTCTTCTTCTGTTGATTGTTTTTTAGGTTTTCGCCTCTCAGGCAAAACCTTTGTTCTTCTCTGTGATTTGTTTTTAGGTTTTCGCCTCTGCTGGGCGAAAACCTATTGTCTTCTTCTGTTGATTGTTTTTTTTTATTTTTATTATTTTTCCAATTCCACCCATTTTTGTGTCCAGCCTAGCGGCCAGATGAGAAAAGCTACAGCTATGAAATTTTGGGCATGGAGTCATCTTTATCTGAACATGTGCCTAATTGGTCAAACTTTACTTTATTTCTGATTTAGCCACTAGGGGCGCAATGCATTAATCACTGTTTGCTAATAACTCAAAAATTGAAACCTGATTTAGATGCGTTTTTTTACATAATTTTCTTGTTGACAGCCCAATCAATATGATGGATATCTTATCATCGAGTACGGAAAAAATTGTTCTAGGAAGAGGATTGAATGTCGAAACTCTGCTGGCAAAATATAAAATGTGCGAATTAAATGCGGGTAGGTCATACGAAAAACCTTTTTCGCCACTTTTTTTTGTTATTTATGAATTCAGATTATTTTTGAAAGTCACATTCTGTTGGTGTCTTTCGAATACGGCCAATTTTGATGCAAAAGCAAAGCTCCATATGAAAATCTATGTGGTGCGAATTGATCCTTTTTGGAAATGCAGTGCCGTAATTGGTCTCTAAACTTGAACTGGTTCACAATTTAACTTTCTATTTGCCCTAGGGCGCTTCTAAATCATTTTTGCTAAACTCAAAATTGAAGCATTAATGCGGTTTTTCATTTGTTCTGTAACCAACATTGATGATTGTTTGGTCGAAATTTTCTAGAAGTTGAATGTTCAACCTTTGGCAAATGAGGTAGTCTCAAAAACCTTCTTTGTAATCATAGAAAATTGTTGGATACATTTAAGACTATAGAAAATATTGGGTCGATTAGTGGTGTTTGTCCTCTAGAAACGGTCATTTCACTAAATTTTAGAAAAATTAAAATTAAAAACATGTTTTTGGCCTGACTTTATTTCTGTCATCTCATGAAATTTCACATGTATTGTTATGTTTGAAGGCCTCACAATTCAAAAATAAAAAGAATTGAAAGTCAAGGTCTATTACGATATGTTTTTCGGCCACAAATAGCTCCAAAACTAAAAATATTCATTGAGAGTATATGAACAAAAGTTTTAGTTCTTCAAGAGCTCTTCCAGTGATGTTTAGTTTTTGAAGATCTGACTTGATTTGGTTATATACGGCAGTCCAAAGTTTGATCCTTTTTGAATAATTGTAAATCAGGTTTTATGCTTCAAATTCTGATACATAAGAATAAAAAGTTTGACTGTGCGACTAGTATACTTGACTGTTTTGAACTAATTTGCCTAGACTTTGCTAGGTACCTAAATAAAATTTAAACAATGTTCTTTGTCCCTGCATTTTGTCAGCTAGGGAATTGCGCACTTTATGTTCTTGAAATGGCAATTAGCTTTTCTTATTAACAATCAAAAAGTTTTGAAGTCAAGCGATCGAATTGCGGTTTATTTTTAATTTTTCTTCACATTTGATAGCCTAATAAAAAATATGAAGATTTGATGGAGTACCGTGTGGCAAAACTTTTTTCGATTGCACTAGGGCACTGTGAACATTTTGTATCTCAAATGAAACTGATTATCGTTTAAATTCCTTGTACAGCCAAAAAAGAATCAATGATACAAAAAAAAGAAGTAAGTTCGAACTGAAAAATGCAAAATGAGGGTAGGTCTACGAAAAACCTTCCACTTTTGTTAGAGATCAGATAGAAGAATTCTGTTGCGCATACGATTTGCAAGACATATACGCACAAAATATATGGGTGGCGAATTTAAGGAAATGCGTGGTTTGTCCTCTAGAAAAGGTCAAACTTCACTAAATTTTAGGAAAAATTAAAAATTTCAAAAACATGTTTTTGTCGCTCCTGACTTTATTTTCTGTTCATTCTTCATGAAATTTTCACACATATGTATTGTTATGTTTGAAAGGGCCTCACAATTAAAAAAAATAAAAAAATTGAAAAGGTCAAGGTCATATTACGATTATTGTGTTTTTATTCGGCCACAAATAGCTCCAAGACTAAAAATATTTCATTGAGAGTATATGAACAAAAGTTTTAGTTCTTAAAGAGCTCTTTCCAGTGATGTTTAGTTTTTGAAATCGACTTGATTTGGTTCATTATACGGCAGTCCAAAGTTTGATCCTTTTTGGAATAATTGTAAATCAGGTTTTATGCTTCAAATTCTGATACAAAGAATAAAAAGTTTGACTTGTGCGACTAGTATACTTGATTGAACTATTTGCTGCTTTGCTAGTACCAAACAGTAAAATTTTTTAATCTTATCTATTTTGCCGCTAGGGGCGCTTTTCTTGAAATCATTCTTTTGCTTATAACTCAAAAAGTTGAAGCCTGATTCAAATGCGGTTTATTGATTTGTTCCTTGTTGATAGCCTATAAATATGATAGTTTCAGGCGTTGATGGCTGAAACTTTTGAGCTAGTAACGGAAGGTTGAATGTTCAATCTCAAAAAAATAAAAAACAAAAAAAAATGTGCAAATGAGGGTAGGTCTACAAAAACACCTATCCTTTTTGTTAGAGATTCTAGATAGAAGAATTCTGTTGTGAATACATTTGAAGACTATACGCAGAAAATATATGGGTGGCGAATTTAGGAAATGCTGGTTTGTCCTCTAGAAAGGTCAAACTTCACTAAATTTTAGGAAAAATTAAATTTCAAAACATGTTTTTTGTCGCTCGCTGACTTTATTTCTGTTCATTCTTCATGAAATTTTCACAACGTTATGTATTGTTATTTTGAAAGGGCCTCACAATAAAAAGTTAAAAAGATTGAAAAGGTCAAAGCATATTACGATAATTGTGTTTTTTTTAGCCCCAAAGTCAGCCCAAATCTAAAAATATTTCATTGAGAGTAATATAACAAAAGTTTAGTTCTAAATGTCTTCGATAATGTTTAGTTTATTGAAGATCGACTTGATTTGTTATTTACGCAATCCAAAGTTTGATCCTTTTGGAATAATTGTTAATCAGTATTAGCTTAAAATTCTGTTATTAAGAATAAAGAATTTCGACTAGTGCGACTATATACTTTTGAACTTGCGAATTTAGGAAATCGTGGTTTCCTCTTGAAAAGGGTCAAAATCACTAATTTTAGGAAAAATTAATTTCAAAAACATGATTGTGTCGCTCTGATTATATTTCTGTTCTTCTCCACTGATATGTTTCAACAAATATTGTAGAGTTTAATGTTTCTGAAAAAGGCCTCACAATAAAAAAATAAAAGAAATTTGAAAAGGTCAGGTCTATTAAACGATTATTGCTTGTTTTATATTCGGCACAAATAGGTCCGAATACTAAAAAATTTAACGTTAGTGTATATGAACAAAAGTTTGTTCTTAAAGAGCTTCTTTCCATGTGTTAGTTTTTGAAAATCAACTTGATTGTCATTAACGGCAGTCCAAGTTGATCCTTTTTGGAATAATTGTAATCCAGTTTTTTTATGCTGTCAAATTCTGAATACACAGAATATAAAGTTTGCTTGTGCAACTAGTCATCTTGATTGAACTATTTGCTCTTTGTAGGTACCAAACAGTAAATTTTATCAATTTTTTCTATTTTGCCCTAGGGGGCGCTAATGCTTGAATCATCTTTTGCTTATAACTCAAAAAGTTGAAGCCTGATCCAAATGCGGTTAATTGAATTATGTTCCTTGTTGATAGCCTAATAAAATATGATGTATCTAGTATGAGTGGCGGAAACTTTTTGACTAGTAACGAGGTTGAAAGTTCGAATTCGTAAAAAACTGCAAATGAGGGTAGGTCTACGAAAAACCTATCCACTTTTGTTAGAGATCAGATAGAAGAATTCTGTTTGGTGCATACGATTTGCAAGACATATACGCACAAAATATATGGGGTGGCGAATTTAGGAAATGCGTGGTTTGTCCTCTAGAAAAGGTCAAACTTCACTAAATTTTAGGAAAAATTAAAATTTCAAAAACATGTTTTTTGTCGCTCCTGACTTTATTTTCTGTTCATTCTTCATGAAATTTTCACAAGTTATGTATTGTTATGTTTGAAAGGGCCTCACAATTAAAAAGTTAAAAAACATTGAAAAGGTCAAGGTCATATTACGATAATTGTGTTTTTATTCGGCCCCAAAGTGCTCCAAATCTAAAAATATTTCATTGAGAGTATATGAACAAAAGTTTTAGTTCTAAATAGTTCATTCGTATAATGTTTAGTTTTTGAAGATCGGACTTGATCTTTTCATTTTACGGCAATCCAAAGTTTGATCCTTTTTTGGAATAATTGTTGTTCAGTTTTTATGCTTAAAATTGTGATATATAAGAAAAAGAATGTTCGATTAGTGCGACTTATATACTTGTTTGAACTATTTGCTGCATTTATAGGTACCTAATTGTAAAATTGTTATCATTTTTTTTCTCATTTTGCCGCTAGAGGGCGCTTTGCTTAAAATCACTCTTTTGCCTATAACTCAAAACGTTAAAGTCTAATTGAAATGCGGTTTTCAGCATTTTGTTCCTTGTTGACAGCACCACAGAATGTGATGTGATGTGATGATAGGGTATGGGGAAATATTTGCGCTAGAGGAGTTTGAATGTTCTAACATTCCAAAAAAAAAAAAAAAAAAAAAAAAAAAAAACTGTGCAAATGAGAGTAGGTCTTCAAAAAACCTTTGCGTTCTGTTTCATATTAAAAATTGTGGCTGAATTGAAATAAAGTGTTCAAGTTGATTAGGTTAAAAGCGAAAACCAAGATACCGCTTGCGGTTCTAGTTATTATTGTTTCTCAAATAAAAAATAACCTACTATATTATTCCTTAACGAATACCGGGTATTGTTATGAATCACGGTTACATTTCATGTCGGCTTACGAATACCGGGTATTGTTAGGAATCACGGTTACAATTCATGTCGGCTTAAGAATACCGGGTATTGTTAGGAATCACGGTCACATTTCATGTCGGCTTACGAATACCGGGTATTGTTAGGAATCACGGTCACAATTCATGTCGGCTTACGAATACCGGGTATTGTTAGGAATCACGGTTACATTTCATGTCGGCTTACGAATACCGGGTATTGTTAGGAATCCCGGTTACAATTCATGTCGGCTTACGAATACCAGGTATTGTTAGGAATCACGGTTGCGATTCATGTCGGCTTACGAATACCGGGTATTGTTAGGAATCACGGTTACGATTCATGTCGGCTTACGAATACCGGGTATTGTTAGGAATCACGGTTACAATTCATGTCGGCTTACGAATACCGGGTATTGTTATGGATCATGGTTACAATTCATGTCGGCTTACGAATACCGGGTATTGTTAGGAATCACGGTTACAATTCATGTCGGCTTACGAATACCGGGTATTGTTATGGATCATGGTTACAATTCATGTCGGCTTACGAATACCGGGTATTGCTAGGAATCACGGTTACATTTCATGTCGGCTTACGAATACCGGGTATTGTTAGGAATCACGGTTACATTTCATGTCGGCTTACGAATACCGGTATTGTTAGGAATCACGGTTACATTTCATGTCGGCTTACGAATACCGGGTATTGTTAGGAATCACGGTTACATTTCATGTCGGCTTACGAATACCGGGTATTGCTAGGAATCACGGTTACATTTCATGTCGGCTTACGAATACCGGCGATTGCTAGTAATCACGGTTACATTTCATGTCGGCTTACGAATACCAGGTATTGTTAGGAATCACGGTTACTATTCATGTAGGCTTACGAATACCGGGTATTGTTAGGAAATCCGGTTTACATTTCATGTCGGCTTACGAATACCGGGTATTGCTAGGAATCACGGTTACAATTCATGTCGGCTTACGAATACCGGGTTTTGCTAAGAATCACGGTTACAATTCATGTCGGCTTACGAATACCGGGTATTGTTAGGAATCACGGTTACGATTCATGTTGGCTCACGAATACCGGGTATTGTTATGGATCACGGTTACAATTCATGTCGGCTTACGAATACCGGGTATTGTTAGGAATCACGGTTACAATTCATGACGGCTTACGAATACCGGGTATTGTTAGGAATCACGGTTACCATTTATGTCGGCTTACGAATACCGGGTATTGTTAGGAATCACGGTTACAATTCATGTCGGCTTACAAATACTGGGTATTGTTAGGAATCACGGTTACAATTCATGTCGGCTTACGAATACAGGGTATTGTTAGGAATCACGGTTACAATTCATGTCGGCTTACGAATACCGGGTATTGTTAGGAATCACGGTTACATTTCATGTCGGCTTACGAATACCGGGTATTGTTAGGAATCACGGTTACATTTCATGTCGGCTTACGAATACCGGGTATTGTTAGGAATCACGGTTACATTTCATGTCGGCTTACGAATACCGGGTATTGCTAGGAATCACGGTTACACTCATGTCGGCTTACGAATACCGGATTTTGCTAGGAATCACGGTTACATTTCATGTCGGCTTACGAATACCGGGTATTGTTAGGAATCACGGTTACAATTCATGTCGGCTTACGAATACCGGGTATTGTTAGGAATCACGGTTACAATTCATGTCGGCTTACGAATACAGGGTTTTGCTAAGAATCACGGTTACAATTCATGTCGGCTTACGAATACCGGGTGTTGCTAGGAATCATGGTTACAATTCATGTCGGCTTACGAATACCGGGTATTGTTAGGAATCACGGTGACAATTCATGTCGGCTTACGAATCACGATTACAATTCATGTCGGCTTACGAATACCGGGTTTTGCTAGGAATCACGGTTACAATTCATGTCGGCTTACGAATACCGGGTATTGTTAGGAATCACGGTTACAATTCATGTCAGCTTACGAATACCGGGAAATTTTTTAGCATTTTTTGAAATGCTAATGTTTGTTTCTTATCTATCTGATTTAATCAGGGTTCTAATTAATGTTTTACTTTGCTATTGATATCTTAATCAATCTTTATTTACACGCATCGTTTCAGTTTATTTTCCCAATT
This sequence comes from Solen grandis, assembly GCA_021229015.1. NCBI lineage: Eukaryota > Metazoa > Mollusca > Bivalvia > Adapedonta > Solenidae > Solen > Solen grandis. Next base: position 53,510,723 of record CM037781.1, on the reverse strand, counting down.
TGATGCAAATATATATACACACGCATTTGAAGTTTTTGATTTTAAGGCTAACGTACATATTTATGTATGGTTGCATATGGTTTGCTATGGATACAAAGAGATTAGGAAAGACCCAGAAATTTAAGGATATATCATCTAAGGTTATTACCAAAAGATGGGTAAAGAATAAGAAAGGTTTAACAAAGGGACAAGCTTGTAGCTCGAGCCATCGCCGGATTTCAGAGAGAGCCACATGATGAATGTCTTGACCAATGTACTATTTGAAATATCAGTCGAGAAAACGTGTTTTATTTTTCGACATCTGCAAACTTCGCATTACTCTATTTTTCCAACAAAGATTTCACGTCATATGGTAACACATATAAATAACACATAATCATTAGGTCCTTTGACCATTCTTGATTAAAACTGCTAATCTTTTCGATTCACGGGCCCGTTTACTCAATACCAAGGGAGGTAACTGTGTTTACCTAGATGTAGTTTCTATCTCATTTAGTTCCCCTTGTGTGTGTGTGTGTGTGTGTGTGTGTGTGTGTGACACTGGTGTGTAGTGGGGGACGGGGCGGTTTATTACTGGATCAATCAGAAGCTCTGAAAATTCAAATTTAAAAACATGTCTTTCTATTTTTTACCTTACCATGTGCAAAATATGTCGATCTATTTGACAAAATCAAGACTTAACGTTGGAAAAAATCTATTACATTTCTCCCACGTTCGCTTTGGTCTTCTATTATCTGCAGACTCTATAAATAGGTTATATGTAACAATCAAAGTCAGTCAATGTGATCAAAATTGAAATATTATTTGCAGTTCACTGATTACTTCAGTTTTCTCGTATAAGTTTCATTTTCGCTTGTTTGTCACCTTTCCGCTAATTAAACAAGCAGTTGCAGTCGATACATCGAAAATGTCCATCCCATCGAAGCGGAAAAAGCTGGATCAGTCCAGTTATACACTGTCTCAAACAGATTCGAGATGTTTATTTTTTCGACAAGTTCGAAAGAAAAGAAACCGTTTGTTTGGCTTTGTCTCAAGGTTGTATTTTGGTTTGCAGATGTAGCACTAGTGAATTATCTGATTATATAAACCGGATAAATGAGTTTTAACCACAGGACACCGATATTCAGTAAAAAACAACAAAAAAACAAAAACAAAATCGACCTTTCTATATAGAAGGGTCGAATTTTTTTTATTATTATTATTTTTTTTTTTTTTTTTTTTTTTAATATCAGGTTCCTGTGTTTTAACACAGCATTGGTGCCGTCGGTTTTAATAAACACCCCGATATCATTTTAGCCAGCAAAAGTGTTTATTAAACCAGTATTTGATGATTGTTTTGTGTGGAAATATATAATAATAAACATGCAGTAATTTTTGGTTATACGTTGTAAAAAAAATATTTTAATAGCCATGCGACAACAACAACAAAAAACTTTTATGCCGATAACTTGTTTCTTCGTTAAATCAATATAGGTGTGTATATATATCGTATTAAACGCGCATTCAATGGTATGTATTATTAATATAATGTAAGTACGAGGGTGTTCGAAAAGTATCCTGAAAAACTGCCATAACTTGTTCGTTATTATGATTATTAAAAAGAAATCCCTTAAAGTGATACTTTGATATATTTTTAACTTAATCTGAATGCAAAAAATATACAGATTGCACTGATGCAAATTCCACAGTCACTATGGCAACGTCGGGTAACGTTGAGTGGGACAACTTACTCGTAAAATGAATATGACATCTGTAAAGACTATCTGACATCTAAAATTATATCTTTTTGAAAAAGTATCCTTAGCACGATACACCCATCTCCCACCTACAGATCTATTGTAAAAGTATGAACTGAAACGCTGCAGTAGAATTTTATGGATTGTTTCCCAGACAACTCCATAATTGTGTCTCCTTTTCCTGACGTCGTGCACAGACGTCCAGATCGTTGGTGGTCGGCAACATTGTGCGCAGTTTGGTCTTGAAAGAGGTGAACCACCCATATATGTTTTGTTTTCCTAGTTTAACCTTTCTGACCATGATCATGTAGATCGCCTCTGATTTCGTTTTATAAATTAATATACAAAACCGAATGGGATAGCGCTTTTTCTAGTGCCATACATGTATTTACATTTTTTTGCATAACAAATGTTCTCGTCTTCCAATGTCAACGGAAATAATGTCAGATTTCAGTCCATGACATTATTTATAATCCTTGAGAAAATGTCTTGGAAGCGATCCGTATATTTAGGCAGTTTTGGAGGCTGGGAATGTCTATACGTGATCTTTAAAGACAGGTAAACATGTGGAGATTTGCACATTTTGCCCCGCTCAACGTTACCTGACGTTGCCATAGTGACTGGAATTTGCATGAGTGCAATTTGTTTCCTTTTCGCTTTTGGATTAATTTCAAAATATATCGAAGTATCACTTTTAAAGTTATATTCTGATAGTCATACTAATAAATAAGGTGACACTATTCCGGATACTTTTCGAACACTCTTCGTAGTTTCTGGATTACGCCCACCCACCCACCCTCAAAACCCAAATCCTGGATCCGCGCCTGATATACCTCGACATCCTGTCTTGTAACAACCAAAGGAGACACCAATGCAACTTCTGATGGGTTTGCCGCTTCAGTTGGGCAGCAAACCAATAACCACAGATTACGGAGTCAACACCCTGACTGACCTTCTGGAGGGAGGGAGAGGGCTTCCGTTATACCACTTTTTTCATATGAAAATCCCATTATATCTCATAAAAATACACTTTTCGTGAAAAAGAAATTATAAAATGACATTGGCAGATAGCAGATTAACGCAAGTGGTACATAATGTGCAAATATCTGCTGTGAAAACAGCAGTTAAACGCATTGAAAATATTGATAAACTCTCGCCATTTAGTATTTTGTGTGAATACTCTCATGACTGAAATACTGTCGGTGGGACGTGAAACCCAATAAACAAACAAAATACTCTCATTGTTTACATTTTGCATTGGCGAGTATTCCCGAAGACAGCCCGTAATCAGAAGTAAACCGTCAATGAATTACAAAATTTATCTGCTACGTCATTCAGCGGTATGTACTCGCGATAAGTTAACGGAGACATACGGAAGGTATATAGAAAACGTAAGAAAAATGACTAAGAAAGCAGTTTTTTTTTCTTTGTAAACATATGAATGATCTTAAGTAAAATATTATTTCTTATTTATGCATTATAGTAACATTGTCGTCAACAAACATGTACACGTAGCATCTCTTAACAAATCTGTATCATTACACTAACAATTTTTGCTTTTCTGTTCGAAGAATATACACTTCTTTTGGAAGAATTATGGGCATTTAATAGAAAATCAACGGAACACAGCAACCATGAATATTTTTTCTCGGTCTGATATTATTAAAGACAAAATAATTTCATCTTGCAATTAATGCTAAAACTGATCTGAATAAATATTCTGTGTTTGCATTAGTTGTTTGTATCGCCGAGGTAATGCCAGAAAATCGTTTTAGGAAAGACGTGTGTGCGTGTGTTAATGGGTCAAATATTATAATTATAAACAAGTAACTGGTGTTGCACGCAACACGAGTCCCCTACCGGTGAAGTGCATACTTTTTCCGTTACCATAGCAACCAGAAATTTGGTCCAAAAAAGTGACGTGCAGAATCTACATACTGCCATCTATTCATATACCAAGTTTCCTAATATTATCTCAAAACGGTTTTTAGGTTATCGCGGGATCCAGATTTCCGGACGTACGGACAAACAGGCGGAGGGCAAACCTATAGTCCCCTCCGGTGTAAACACAAAAAAGAGGGGGCTTAACTCAGAAACTACTGGTCCGTTACATCCTATTATCAAACTTGTTAGTGTATTTGGGTTTAATGTCCTACCGACAGTATTTCAGTCATTTGGAGACTGATGAGATATCATGATCTTTAACACTGTATCTAAATTTCATTGGGACTAGTTAATGGATGCTACATTTACCAATGTCAAATATTGCAATAGTTTGATTTATAAAGGTCCATGACTAAGAACTCTTGACTTGACTATTTGAGTTTACCGTCGCTTCGACAGTATTTCAGTCATATAGCGAGGTCCAGCTAATTACAGGTGGGGGAAGACCCCGAATGCAAGGAGGCATCCGGGTAGAACCACCGACCTACCGCAACTGGAAGGCTTCCTAACATGAAAATCAGAATGACCCTGCCAGGATTCGAACCCACGCGGTGAGGGGCTGAGTGAGTGTTTAAGTCAGCGACTTTACCCTCTCGGCCACGGAGGCCCCACTAAGAACTCTGAAATCACTTATTTTGGGACATATCATGATTAAACATGGTATATATCCGTGGCCATAAATTTGATTGTTTGTTGGTGGGTTTAACTTTCCCGCCAACAGTATTTCAGTCATTTGGAGACTATGCCTGCTTGAGACAGATATAGTGCTGCCACACTGCAGTATCACACCGTAGACATGTGGGATGATGCCTACTTGAGACAGATATAGTGCTGCCACATTGCAGTATCAAACCGTAGACATGTGGGATGATGCCTACTTGAGACAGATATAGTGCTGCCACACTGCGTATCATGCCACAGACATGTGGGATGATGCCTTGAAGATGTAGTGCTGCCACATTGCAGTATCAAGCCGTAGACATGTGGGATGATGCCTACTTGAGACAGATATAGTGCTGCCACATTGCAGTATCAAGCCGTAGACATGTGGGATGATGCCTACTCGAGACAGATATAGTGCTGCAACACTGCAGTATCATGCCACAGACATGTGGGATGATGCCTGAGATATAGTGCTGCCACATTGCAGTATCAAGCCGTAGACCTGTGGGCTGATGCCTACTTGAGATATATTGCTGCCACACTGCAGTATCATGCCGTAGACATGTGGGATGATGCCTACTTGAGATATAGTGCTGCCACACTGCAGTATCATGCCACAGACATGTGGGATGATGCCTACTTGAGATATAGTGCTGCCACACTGCAGTATCACACCAAAGACATGTGTGATGATGCCTACTTGAGATATAGTGCTGCCACACTGCAGTATCACACCAAAGACATGTGTGATGATGCCTACTTGAGATATTGTGCTGCCACATTGCAGTATCATGCTGTAGACATGTGGGATGATACCACATAGTCACAATATCCTGACACCAGGTCAACCAGTCGTGGAGCTACCTTTATATGCTGAGCACCAAGCCAGAGAGCTTTACAACTTTGGTATGTCACGCCGGGGATCAAACCCATGACCTCCAGCTCCCGAGGCGGACACTTTAACCACTCCGCCACCCTCGCCATAAATATGGTATCTAAGTTTGACCAACATGGTCTATGAGGTTAATGAATCTTCTTTTTTTTTTGTATAATTCTGACAAGAGCCATCAAACCAATTTATCTAATAATAGCCATAATTGAATAATACGATCATGATCATTACATCCAAAATTGATTGAAACTAGCAAACAATACTGATGCTGTAGCATAAACAAACATCAGATAATTATGGACATTTTTGAAGAAAAAAAAGTAACAGAACTTTTAAACTACTATTAAGTTTGATCAAGACTGCCTAAGAATGATGGATATCCACTTTTCTTTAAATCTAATCGCCTTAGTGCCTACGGTAAATTTGCCACTGAAATTACAAAATTTGGATTCCAAAAACAAGGATAATTATTACAATTAAGCCAATAATTAATAATCAATACAATAATTAAAACCTGTCAAAAAGTCTAACCTTGACCTCTTGCTCATAAAACCCCTATTGATGTATGGTAATGGTAAAAGTCTGGGAGCAAAATAAACAACAAGACAGGGGGTACAATTAAATGTTGCTGTTTGTTTCCTTCGTCAACAGATATCGACCATTCCTGTCCACACGGATAACAAAACAAGAACACAGACATTCAAGGTAAAAAAGATCTAATGAAGATGACAAATAAATCTCATGATGTCTGAACATAATAGTTCTCATCTAAAATATATATATATATTATACGCTTTGTGAAGAACACAATATACAGAAACTGAACAAAAAACGGATGGAGAAAGATCCCATGATACTTTTCTTTTAATTACCATCATCTTGACTAAGTCTATTGCTGACTGATATAATTCCATAGAAACTTTTTAACCCTTACCATGCTAAATTTCTTGTCTGGACTTGTCCTTTCTTCATTTTGGATTGTAACCATTAGCTGTTTTTTTGTTGTTGTTGTTGTTGTTTTTGGGGGGAGGTGCTTGCTGAAAATTTACTGACCAAATAGCAAACAGACCAAGGCTGAACAAGTCACAAATTTCCACAAGTAATTTAAGTCATTTCTCCGAGATTTCATATGGTTACGGATTCATCAGCTTGATATCAAGATGTGGTCATTAAAAGTCAGGCACATTTATCTCCCTTTGTCATACATACAGAGATTAACATACTTTCACAAAGTATATGATTATTAAACACCTTGTAAAATACAAGTTCTACACTGCGATTCTGTCCAAAACACAAGAAAAGCAAGAGCTTTTAAAGGCAATGAATACCCCAACAACTCTGAAGTGTCAGAGCCCACACCACTTCTAAACAACGATCTATACCTGTTCTAGTAACAGTGACTTTACACTTATACAACTTAAAGCCCCAAACTTCTTTTGTGAACTGTGCTCAGGCTGAAGGGCAGGAGATGTAACGTAACACACGCGATTCCAAAGTAGACGTTGCTTCACTGTGTGAAATAATGCCACATTATATACCATGCTTAGAGCAAGAATGATTCAACAATGTGTAAGCAAGGTCTACTGTAGATATACCATAGAACACAAAATCCATGATTGCATGCACACAATTTACCTAGGGGAGGGGGATACAGTTGTCAAATATGGTATTAAGGCAAACCATCCATCATTTAATCACAACCATGCTCATTCAAATGCTTAAAAAGACTTAAGTACAGATGCAAGCATCCATTGAGCTATAGGCTCTTTTGCTTTAAGTCTATAGGGGCTTGCACTACTATAAAATTCCTATAATCATTTAATGGACCACGATAACAATTTCATGATGGATAGATAACCTTAAAGCGGTTCCATGAAGGGAGACAGGAGAGCCTTGGAGTGATGCATCTAAAGTTTTGTAATTATATAGCACTTTAACCCTTTCCATCATATAGACTCATTTTGACGCACTCAGAAGGTACCACATAAAGCCTGATCTGCAGAAAACCACAGTTTAACCATACCAAATTTAATTACAAAATCCTCATTTCCAGACCACTGAGGAGCAGCGAACAGCATAAAACCTGATCAGCCTGCGAGTTACTCGCAGGCTGACTTGGTTTTATGCTGTTCGCATAGGTCTTTTCATGGTGTCCTCTATGAGGGAAAGGGTTAAAACTCAGATATTTTTCATTCAAATCTCAACCATATAAAGTTCAGTTAAGTCAGAAATTCATACATGAATATTTATGAGGTAAAAATTTTTGCTCCTCATCTAAAGATAAAGAAAAGGAAGCAACCAGTATAAAAAACATTGTCAGCCCCCTAGTATCTTGCTGTCTGATCAAGGTTATACAGGCTGCTTGAGTCATAATCCTGACTCCAGCTTTATATTGACAGTTTATAATGATCGCAAAAACAAGAAAAATTTCAATACCATGAAACTTTACAATAATTGTATATTTTTGTTTATCCAGTATGTTTCTTTTAACAATTAACTTAAGTGATGATATTTCAAAAATACCCAGGCAAATCTATATCACTGTAACTATATTTTCTAAAATAAACCCCCACCCCCATTTAACCAAAATTCAGGTAACAAATTCAGTAACAGTAAATACTAGTTACAAACTGACAGTTTTCATTTTAACTGACCAATAAGAAGGGAAGAGGTTTAAGTAACGGAAGGGGATATGTTCAGTCTTTCAAGAAAATTCCCATCCTCAAACACTAAGGCCATTCATACAGAAAATAAGGTATTCTAAGGATATTTATGAATGAATGTTAGAATTTTACACAACTTCTGACAAAAATCTATGTATGACAAAACATGCCTTTATTCATCACTTTGTGTTTAGTTATCCCCTTACTTCATTTAAGCAAACACCAAAAGCAGTATCAAACCAGAAAACAAAAGCAGCAATGACAGATCAGTTTTTCTACAACCTATTAATCTCCAAGACACACATTGCCAAAATAAAACTAAACCAGATAAATAACAGGCATGTAAAATTCCACTCACCCACTCACCCTGGCTAGTAAAAATCCATGCATCAGGGTGAGTGATCAGAAATTTCTTTAAATTTTTCTTGATTTCACTATCACTATGTCATATTTTGGAAGGGCAAGGCTTGGCGAGTGATCATTTTAGGAATATTACAGCCCTGAAATTTAATAAATTTCTGGCTGATTTTGTTTTTAAACATTAATTCACTGCAGGTTTTGCATGAAGTAAAGGGCAGACTGAGGATATAAATACACAGCTGTTACAAATGGTACAGAAACACGAAAGTGACATCTACAATAATGATTCAGTACTGGTGGGTGGGCCCATAGGTTGCTATGGTGATGAATGATGCAATCCTGGTAACTGTCCCATACTGCAATGGAGAGCAGGCTGTGGTCCCATTTTAAGTCAACGAGTCTCATAACTCTAGTATTCAACACAGAAGTCTTCGCAAAGGAAAAATGTCCCATTTCAGTCATTGTTGGATAACTCATAGCAGCTTATTACGCTACTCTCCATTCATCAACAGTGGGTTTTTTTCACTGCTGTTTTGTCATTAAAATGGAAAGCCAATACAGTAATCTGACTGGATGCAGGATAACCTTGTCCTGTTTGGCATTAACCAATCAGAACACTCGTATCATAATTTTCAATATCTTATATACTATAATTCCCCCGCCACTGATGTTCTAAATCCACAAGAAGAATACATATCTAAATTGTGAACTTCATTTTGATAATCTTTAATATTTTCCGGCACAACATGTAAAAACGTAGACTTGCTTGTTGAAAATCCCACAGTTGATAAATAGTGAGTAACTTAGTGAACTGACAGTGGATGTTCAGTGATGATTCTAGTGGGTCAAATCAAAATTTTCATTACACATGATTTACTTATAACTTGAAGCTAAATAAATATATAGGTCCTGATCAAAATAAAAATGTACCCCCCCCCCCCCCCCTCCAATCACATCTCCCACTTCCATTTATCTATGACAATATATACCATACAAGACAATTCAAGTCCTGGCCAAACTGAATGCAATTTTAAGGCCAATTTCTAAGGCGGAATACTATTACAGCAACACTGTCTCATTTCATCTCAAAGAATTTGAAGACCTTCATTCAGTTCAAAACGGCCTTTTGTCTCAAATCAGGCCAACAGCATTTTTTTCTTTTCGAGAAATCATTTAATTATTATAATAAATTTCTCCATTTAATAAAGAACAGAAGCGTCTTCTTAACTTTAATTCATACCATAATTTGTCTCCCCTGAATTAAATAAAAACTATACCTGTCTCCCTTTTGTTTATAAATATCAGAATTGTTTCCCCTAAGTTAAATAAATACTAAACCTTAGTTTAAGACGGATCAGAGTCACCATCCCTTAGCTTAATAAATTGCAGAGTTGTCTCCCCTAAGTTTCATTAATACTAGAACTGTCTCTGAAAAAAAAAAGATTTGTCTCCACTTTGTTTCATAAATACTGAATACAGAATTATTGCCAGAATTATCTTCACCAAGTTCAATAAATACCAAATTTAACTCCCCTTAGCTTAATAAATGCCAGAATTACCTTCCCTAGTTTAAAAAGACAAGAATCAACTCCCTTTTGTTGAAATTGATACCAGAGTAATCTCCCCTTCATTTACCAGTCTGGTCACCTCTGAATATGGGCATATCACCCTATCGCATGATGTTAAAATGAGACAAAAAAACGTGAGAAATGGACTCACTAAATCACTGAGGCAAATTCATGGATACAAAACAAACAGGCAAGTGATCTGCATTGGCCTCCGCATGATATCTAACACACGTACACCTTTCCAAGGAAGATAGAAACCACAGTCAGTACATAAGCAGCTCTACTAAGACATTAGAGTTACTGAAATCATTATCCTTTCTTTCGAGACTTTTTCTGTTATATTTTTTCAACCAAATATTTTTTAAAAATCATGACTGACTAACGGCACCTTTAAATTGGTGTTGATTTTTTTCTCTCCATTTTTTTCTAAATGTGCATTTTTTTTAAAAATGTTTCAATATTTCCTCTTACTACAACTTGGATTCCAGAAGGTGTACACCCTATTTTTACTGACAATGTTGCTGGAGTTTACCATCACTTTGAAAGTTTTTCTGTCATAGTGCAACAGCCAGCAAATTACAGGCAGAGGAAAATCCTTAAAGCAGCTCATTCACAGACTGATGATCGTAGAAATTTAAAAAAAAATAAATTTCTTATCTCCCTTGTTGGTGAAGTCTTGGTTTCCTGACAAATAAAATCAGGAAAATGTAGGTCAAACAATATTTTTGTAAACAACTTCGATGAAATTGGTCAAATTTAGAATACAATATCCTCTAAGGACATGTTCCGCAACATGGCGTCTGCACCAGTTCAGGGTAGCAATTATGTAAGTTCCTTCTAAGTTCGTGCAGGAAAAGGGAATGAATCTAAATATACCGATAGGTTTTATCAGTCTAAATATAGTTTCAATACCATCTGTGACGGTATTACCTGTGATGGAGAAACCACCCAATATTTTTACAATCACAAATAATTGCAATGGGTGACAATGCGTCTGTAGATGGGTATTGATAGATATAATGCACTCATTCAGTTAACCCTTTCCCTCATATAGACTCATTTTGACGCACTCAATAGGTACCACATAAAGCCTGATCTGCAGAAAACCACAGTTAAACCTTACCAAATTTAATTATAAAGTCCTCATATCCAGACCACTGAGGAGCAGCGAACAGCATAAAACCTGATCAGCCTGCGAGTTACTCGCAGGCTGATCTGGTTTTATGCTGTTTGCATAGGTCTTTTCATGGTTTCCTCTATGAGGGAAAGGGTTAAAAGTCAAATATTCAGTCAATGACCATCTGTGAACGAGCTGCTTTATCTACAGCAAACCAGCTTGACGGCTTCTTCAAATAAAAATCCGAGTTACCTTGCCGAGTGAATTCGAATCCTTAGTGGTAAGAGGATATATGAGGAAGAAAATAAGCAACTGTAACCACTTGACCATGGAGGCAACACATTTGCAATGTACACTGACTGTAACTTCCTCTTCTTGAAAATTTAACTTACATATGAATCTTCGTTTACTAAATGAGTCATTATATGATCATATATGCATAAATATATCATAAGAAACTAATGATCACAATATTGAAAATTAGACAACTTTCATGTGGAAACTCCATGAAATATTGCTGACACAAACGTTTGGTCATTATAAAAAAAAAGTGAAAAAAAAAAGATCTAAAAAGAATTTTTGGGCAAACATTTTATAAAATTAAGTAAGATTGATTACTTAAAATATTCACCAATAAAAGGTGTCTAATTTTCCTGAAAGAAGAATTGCAGCAATGTTTTGTTCATTGTACCCTCAACTTAATCATCATCAACAACAATGAAGCACATACATGTATTTATATAAAAAGCACTTTTCACAAATTTCTCAATCACAAATGAACTTTTCAAACCTTTCATACACTGATCAATGATAACTACATTTTCAGAGCAGCACTTGTCATAAAAAGTTCTAAATAAAGCACTCTTGTTTTGAGCTGTCATTGGTAGGTAGGGCGACAATACTGATTTCTCAATAAATTCTGACGACCAATGTCAATACACATTTTGAAACATAAAAAAAAGTCCATAAAAGTGTTGCAGGAACCTCCTTGTCCTTCTCTTTAAATAGAAAAATAGAGGAGATTAAGAAAAAAATTCTTTTCTCAAAGACAGAAATGTGTGAAATGTAAAAAAAGGGTCAAGTCTAAAAAATACCACCATGTCAATCAGAAATAAGATGCAAACCAATGTAAATCAACAAGCATACCCTAGACACCTTATCATGCTGGTGTAATATTCCACACACTGCTGAGTTATCAGTTCACTGCTGTCACACCATCCACGATGCTAATGTATATGAGACTTTATACTAGTCACTGATTGGTCAGTTAAGTCAGCAAATTACAGTGAATATTACCAAACCCCTTGTGATGATTGATTTGTTTATAATGGATTTATTTGTATTACTGTTCAGACTAAATTACAAAACAGTGCTGAAATTTTTAATACACCCACTAGGGCTTAGGTTTCTAAATATACTCATTAATTATCCATAGATGTCAACCGATGTGGTGATATCAATATGTCACCTTCATATCAATGACAGCTCTACTTTTGTTTCCTATGTTTCAAGATTTACCAGTAATATTGTGTAACTATGGCTACAGCTTGCTGGGCTTCCAGTCTTACAAAAATTGAACAAAATTTGCTAAGTAATCATAGAAATTAGATTTAAAGGAACATATTGTAAACAGAGGTGACACATAGAGATCATTTTTCCGTCGTCTGTCTGTCCGTCAGTCTGTCCGTCACATTTTTTCCGTCACTCTTCAGGTGACACACGTGTTCCAGAGAACAGTTTTCATATCAACTTTTCTATTACTATATTATATATAACATTATGCTTCTATGCAAATTCTTGTTTCATAGTATATAAGGTCATATTCACAGCATGATCAGGTTTTAGTTTGTTTAGTTATATGCCATTATACACCTAACAGACCAATGAAAAATCTAAGACAAAAAAATATTCAATCTCAACATATTACCATGAAATCATTCTTCTTCGCTGACATTAAATTTCAATGAACTTCTACTATAAGTAATGTGCATATATATTTATGGACTTGCATTCTAAAAAAAAAAAAACCTACCTATTAAACTATTTTTGCTGGGTAAAGCTTGGTGGACAAAAAACCATCCACTAAATCATGAAAATGAGTCCCTAACGAAAATAAATGATTTTATAGTATTTACCTGTACCATTTCCTTGGATAAGATTGTTAAACACTTGCAGGCTGATGATCTTGTACAGGAATATACTATCTAATAATTCATTGTGTAAATTAATGCCCAGAGAACAAAATAAAACTTTAAAAGCCAAACCTTTTTTTACAAGAAGTTTTTTTTAATGATTATAGCAGATACAAAGTGTTATTTTTTAATGAAGAATAGGTCAATTCCTAAAGTCTTTTTGCTTGTATGTGGTCAAATACGATACAGATCCATTACAAATGCATTCCATTATAAGGCAGCTCAAACCCCAATGCGCCTTTCTAGTTTTTTAGCAGTGAGAATGTAAGCCCCGCCACTCCCATTCGTGTCTAGTCAGCTGCTCACAAAAAACAATGTGTTATTTTGCTTAAACCAGGTCAACCCCTGACTACCAATTATCCCAGTGTAGCTATAGATTAACCAACTAGAACTATCACTAAAGCTGATTAATACCCCCATATCCCACCATGTCTTCAAGAAATGTGAGTATAGGATAAGACTCCAATATAGCCAGTACTCCTGATAAGCGGTGGTATAGTAAGTCAATAAATCTGTTATTACTGGAAACTTCCCTATAGTGGTTCAAACCGTGGATGCCAAATCATGAATTTATTCCTTGTCATCATAGTTACAACACTATCCAATATCCTTTAGTTACCTGTCCATTTCTGTTAAAATCTTTCTTATTTGTCCATTTCTGTCAAAATCCTTCTCATTTGTCCATTTCTGTCAAAATCCTTCTCATTTGTCCATTTCTGACAAAATCTTATTTGTCTCTGCCAGTGGGATTTCCAACAGTAAATCCTTTAAAAATCCCACTTTACGCATATTGGCTCTCGGACAACACGAGAACTACAGACTTTGGATTTTGCAACCCCTTCACAGTAAATATACAGCGGTATAAAAGACTTCTCGTTTGATCACATGGCCAGAGCAATATTAGTGCAAGTCAAATGAAAAATCTGAACATTTTTTCATAACTTTCTGGATTTTACTATCTCACTTTTCTAAATATCATCATTTAACTGTATCAAGGTTTGGGTTTCTTTGTAATGGATCTGTATCATGCATTTTACATTTTTCTTGAAAAAATTAGATTACAGATATTTCGACCCATAAAATCCTTAACTCTTAACAAAAGTCCAATACTTGAACTATAAGTCTGCCACATATACATACAATAAAAAATAATACTTTAAATCTAATAAAAAAAAAACACACAAAAAAAAAACATAATATATTTCAGAGTTCAATTAGATAACAGGAATACTTAATAAATACAGTTTAGAACTAGGAATTTACAGTAAAATTATAATAATCATTTTATCATTAATATATGCATACTTGCTTTCTCTCTCACTCTTCTCTCTCTGCATTTATTCTGACCTCAATCAACACAGTTATGTGCAGTCATGCAAATCAAATATTTGTTCCAATTACTCCATGGAGACCATTTCCACAACTAACGATACCCATCCAGATCAGCGTGAATATTTGCAAGCTGGTCAGGATTTCATTTGTTGGCTAGTCACAATTTTACTGAACTAATCTTGGCAAACAATTCATCACTCAATCACCATAGTCTGAGGGCCTTAACCTCATGCAGACGCATTTGGCAAATAGAGGGGACCCAAATCAGAGAGTTTCTAGAAAGAGGTCTGATCAGGGTCTCCTCTGTTTGCTCATACAATATTGTAGCTCTGATTCTACACAGTGTGTAAAAGGTTAAGGGGTCCTTCTTGTTTTTTGTTTTTTTATATTATTTTTTTTTCACCTTAAATGTATCTTGGTCATCAAAAGCAAGACATTATTTTCAATGTATGCAACAACCTCGATTAATTTGAAACTATTTCAACCACTGAATTAAGTAACTGAATAACAGACAAAGTTCTTAGCAATCAAATAAGAACTGAATTTATAATCTTCAGGTTAAGACACGCCATAAGCTGTAAATCTTCAATGGAGTATGAATTGCATAAAATCTTAAGTTCAGATTTTTTTTATTCCTACATAAATTGTGGTTAACTTGTAACAGATCGAGTTTTATATTGTTTGCACAAATTATTTCATCATCTCCCCCTTATCGACAAACTGAGACCTACAAGACATTGTGAAACTGTCTGAACACACTACTCTATGCATTTGTCGATAAATTCTAAGAAGCGTTTAGCGTACTGTTCCGGATGAACAGTGGATATTTCTGCACCAGCCCCATGTTTCATCGTTTTAGCCGCCTGGGCTGTCCTTTTCTTCATTCCATACTTGGTTAGAATGTCAATCAGCGCCATGAAATATACTTCCTTCTTTGGTCCACCTGTTGTAAAGGACAGAATGTGGTTATCATTTGTTATGTGCAACAATAGCAACCTGGTGTGCACTTTTTGAAACATTTCAAATTGAGATTTTCCTTAACTCAGAAGGTTACACACACATAGGCTAAGTCCCTACTATTTGGGTCAGTTAGGGAGATATATATCTTCAACATTTTGAGTTGAGAAAAATCTCATTTTCATATGTTTTGTGAACATCCTAAGACTTTAACTGGGTCAAACTCAAAATTCACAAACGACAAGTCTCAATTTCATACAAATGTTTCGAAATGTCTGGAAATGCGACAGACAATATTGAAATTTGTTTCAGTGAATGTAAATGCTTTAAGATATATATGAATAATGTTATTTTTTAGATAAAAAAATATATATGTTTTTTAATCTCAAAACGAAGATCCTGGATTCGATTCCTGGTCACGTATGTGAGAGGGTACGGTGGTTGCCCGTCCAGACATGTGGGTTTTCTCCAGTTTCCTCCAATTATAATGACTACATAGCCCGTCATCAGAGCCATCGAGAGTGATTAATATTAAGTTGTTATATCTTGTTTCGTAATCAATGAAAAATAAAGTTAAAACTTATAAAATTTTTGTATTGCATCAGAGGTTGGGTCATATAAAGGAATGTTGTGAAATCTCAAGCCAAATGAATGACCTAACTATCAAAACCCTGAATGTTTACTTGGAATATACATGTAGTTTCACTTTTAAAGACATGAAAAAAATTATTTTGGTTGATAATATATTGTATCACCTTCCATCACATTATACCGTTCTCCATTAAAATATTATATAACCTCTTTACAACCTGTCATGTAGTGGACATAAATTTACATGAGGGGAACAAACCCTACCCCTACCTTCTGCACTTTTAACCCCAAATCTTTCCATGGTGGGGTCCATGTCTCCATTGAACGTTGGGTAGTTGTTAGGCTGGGGACTATCTGGTGGGGTAGGTGCAAATCCCCCAACATCTGGCATGTCGTCTCCAAATTCGACTCCGTTCTCGTCTTCACTGACCGGTTCGTCGGAGTCTATATTCTGAGCTATACCAACATCGATACCATCTTGTTCAACTTTCTCACAGTCATGGATACCAATAATTAGACTGTAATCCATTAAGTGTTGATTGGTTAAAAACTGAAATGGAATGATGTGATTGGTTGAAATACTGAACTGGAAGAATTTAATTGGTTTAAATACTGTAATGGAATTATTGTTTTCGATACTTTAATGGATAGCTATTCTTGTTTATAAACTGAAAAACGTTGAAATAACTGGTTCAAATACTGTAACAGAAAGACATCATTGATTAACTAGAAATGTGTCCATAGGACATTGATGCCCCCGCCATTTTTGTCAGTGAATATGATGAAAAACTGGAAATATTAAAGATGATTAAAGATTAAATAAGTGCTGTGACTCTGACCAAGTGATGTGACCTTGGCCTTTAAGCTAGCGACCTTGTTCTTTTGCGACACATTGTTTTGTCCTAAGGATCTGTTATGTCAAGTAATTTCAAAACATGACTATACGCAACAAAGTTACAGCTCAGATAGGACTGCTTACACAAATTTTAAACTCAATTAACTGCAGTGACCTTGACCTTGAAGCTACGACTTGGTTCTTGTTTGTGTTACATCATATGGTAGGGATCTTTTTGCCAAGTTATTTCAAAACACCATCATTCAGAACAAAGTTAGAACTGAGACAAGATTTAAAGGTCAACTGAGTGCATTAACCTTGACCTTCAAGCTAACAACCTGTTTCTTGTAAGGGCCACATGTCTTGTCCAAAGGATCACTTGTGCCAAGTTATTTCAAAACACCACCATACATAACAAAGTTAAAGCTGGGACAAGATTTTAAGGTCAATTGAGTGCTGTGACCTTGACCTTAAAGCTAGTGACCTGGTTCTTGTGTGTGACACATTGTCTTGTCCTAAGGATCACTTGTGTGAATTTATTTTAAAAAGCGCCCATACATAATAAAGTTACAGCTGGGCCACAAATCTTTGAACACACACACACACACACACACACAAACACACGGAGGACAGGTGTTTCGTGGCAGGGGCATAAAAACTAAAATGGGATGACATTGGAGTTAATACTGTGATGGGAAAGACAAGATATTATGAAGTATAGACATGACTGATTTAAATACTGTGATGGGAAGATATGATTGTTTCAAACATTGAAATGAAAGATGTAACTGATTAAAACCTGAAAAGGGACAAGATAATTTGTTCAAATGCTGTAATGGAAAGAAATGACTAGTTTGTTTGTTTGTTTATTGGGTTTAACGTCCCACCAACAGTATTTCAGTAATTTGGAGAAGATGTCTACTTGAGTCAGATATGCAGGGCTCAATTTTTTTTTTTTTCCCCCACTCGCAAAAAATTGCAGTGCCCTTAATTTCAACTTACAAATTCCCAGACTTACTTGCAAATTCATTCACTTTCATGGAAATTACTTCCGATGGGCTTTTATATTATCAGGATCACTGTTTAATTAATTAATGTTTTTTTTTAAAAAGAAAGTAATAGATCTAATGCTGTTTGTCTGCAACTGCTTCAATAATGATGCATTTTAATATTAATACTGATTTTTTTTTTTTTTTTTTTTCATAATTATGCGTGTTTGGTTTGTCAATTTTGGATTCTGTGCTAAGTTAACTGACACCATTTAATAAAAGCAAAATAGATATCTTTCATTTCGACATTGTTCAATTGATGATCGAAATCAGCATCAGCTAGATGCATTTCCATAAAAAAACGGCACTGGTGTAAAATCCGGCTTCCAAGGTCAATACGAGGGTGTTGGAAAATTTTATTGATGGAAAACTAAATCAATATCGTAATTTAAACTTTAAAAATTAGAAACATAATTAGAAATAAAGCCATATTAAGTATTAGCTAATATTCATTAGTGGAAATATCAAGGGTAAACAGCAGATGTTTTAACATATGTGTCCACGTGTTGTGTACCATAGTCGACAGACCAGACCAGCGTTTTATACTAGTCATATAACTTACCAGTGTAAATTTCCCCTGTGATATTTATAACAAACCAGAATTGTTTAGTTTTGATGATGCTATTGATTATTTTATTGACATTATCTCATTTAGACATGTTTAGGAAAATGTGAAAACCAAAATTTTCACTCACAAAAAAATGCTATGGTTTGTAACTCACAAACTTCATTTTCTACTCGCATTTTGCCAAAAATGCGAGTGTTAATTTTGAGCCCTGAGATATGGTGCCGCCACACTGCAGTATCAAGCCATAGACATATGGCATGATACCACATCCAGTTACATTATCCTGACACTAGGCCATCCAGTCCTGAAACTACCCCTACGCTGAGCGCCAAGCAAGGGAACTATACCAGTACTATTTTTTACGAATTTGGTATGTCCCGGCCGGGGATCAAGACCTCCTGCACCTGGGGCAGATGCTCTAACCAATCAGCCACGGGAGATGGTCAGATTTAATACTGAAATGGGAAGATATGATTGGTTTAAATACTGTAATGGAAATATATCAAGAGTTATAATAACTGTAATAGGAAGGCATCATTGATTAAGGCTTAATTGGAACGATGTGATTGGTTAAGGTTTTAGTAGCCTAATGGCAAGGTTGGAGATTTGAAAAATTTTGTGCTAAATATGAACTACAGTAGAACCTCGTCAAACCGAACATCGTTAAACCGAATTCCTCACCATTTCCAAGTTTTTTTTCGGTCCCGATTTTCCCCCTTCTTATTTTAACTAAAAATAAAATGTTTAATCCGAATTTCGCTATTTCGATTTTTTCGCTATTTCGAAGTTAAATCCCGGTACGAGTTCACTATTTATACCTATTTTTCAATTTTTATTTCGAAGTCAATTTTCGTACATTTTCGAAGACATATCACCCTTAACTTCAATCGTACACGGGTCAGTTTATTTTGCGGCGTCACTGGAATGATGGCTCAAGTAAGTTTTTAGCACCTTTTTCCAGGTAGGGATTATCAGCACGTGTCTGACCGGAAATTATTGATAACTTCTAATCGATGTCTGACAGGTTGAGTAACAGACACGCGTCAGCAGATAAACCCAGGTGTCAGATCTTGAGTACTTGTTTTTTTATGTGAATTTAAATTTAGTCAGCAGATATTAATCATCAATTGTATCTCTGTCGTCTCTGCACACTTACGTCGGAAAGAATTATTGTCTCCAAAGATAATTCCTCACAACTGTCAATGTCAGACCAATCCAGTGAAATACCCGGTGTGTCCGGGGGGAATAACTGGGTTTGTCTCATTCCTATCCGCTGTCGAGCAATCTAGAGAAGGGCCCGGTAACCAAACTGGGAGGATATCTAGATCGACATAAGGATGGAAGGGGGTTAAACGTAGGCACAACTCCGAAACCTATCAAGAGAAGTTTGTGGCAATCCAGGAAGATGAGAGGGGAATTAAATAAAAAAAAAAGCAAATTGCCGAAAAGTTTGGGGAACCACCAAATACGCTATCAACTTGGTTGAAACAGAAAGACGAAATTACTGTTGAACTGTTTTGTTTTCTTATTATTTCAATACGTATTTGCAAACATGTATTAAAGAAATTTCAATATCAATAATTGTATGTGTTTGTATTTCCGTGAAGACCCTCTTACGTACAGGATCCGTTTTTCATTTCATACGTACCAGTAGTTGTTTTTACGATGTAGCGATTTTCACGATACTCACCAGTAATGATAACGCAAACATACATGCACACAAACCGAAATTTATCATTGGATTTTTAATCCGAATTTTCATTATTTCGAAGTTTTCAGCTCGGTCCCTATGACTTCGGATTAATGAGGTTCTACTGTACATGTATTGACAGACTCAAATGTGAAGTTTTTTAGACTTTTACGGTCAGTTAAATTTTAAATGTTTTTTTTTTGTTTTTGTTTTTTTGTATTTTTTTCAAAATCATAAAATATCCATCAAATTGTTCCGATACCTATTTCATGTAAATGCCACTATTTTATACAACCATCACACTGGCAACAAGCCAAATTTCAATTCAAGTACAAGGGGCATACTACATAAGCACATGATTCGCTTTTGAAAGAAGAATTATACACAAGCTACAAATTGAAAGCACATGTACATAATCCTCTAATTTAAAATTAGACAAGATAAGGTAAATAAGATATATAAAACAAGAGGGCCATGATGGCCCTGAATCGCTCACCTGAGTACCATTGCTTCAACTGATGTCAAGGTTTTTAAACAGACAAGGATTCTGATATAACTTAATCTAAAACATTTTACCCCTGACAATACTACACACCAAATATCTAAGCAATGGGCCATATGGTTTCAGAGAAGACTTGGACGCAGGGTCATTTATCACCGTAGGGCCAAGACTTTGAAAATCTTTGTAATGAACCATTAGATGCTACTACATACCAAAAATTTTAGCTCTAGGCCTTATTGATTCATAGAAGAAGATTTTTTAAGATTTTCCTATATAACTCTGTGTAAAACAAGTGACCCCTGGTGGGGGGTCATTTATCACCATAGGGCTATGATTTGTACAATCTTGGTAGTGGCCCAAAAGATGATGCTACATACCAAATATCTAAGCTCTAGGCCTTATGGATTCATAGAAGAAGATTTTTTAAGATTTTTCTATATAACTCTTTGTAAAACAAGTGACCCCTGGTGCGGGGTCATTTTTTATCACCATAGGGCTATGATTTGTACAATCTTGGTAGTGGCCCATAAGATGATGCTACATACCAAAAATCAAAAGGCTAGGCCTTGTGGTTTCGGAGAAGAAGATTTTTTCAAGTTTTTCCTTTATTAGCCTATGTGAAATCAAGTGACCCCTGGGGCGGGGCCAATTTTGACCCCAGGGTCATAATTTGTACAATCCTGGTAGAGAGTCATAAGATCATGCTACATACCAAAAATCAAAAGGCTAGGCCTTGTGGTTTCAGAGAAGAAGATTTTTTAAATTTTCATTTTTAAAATCTATTTTTAGCTCCTGTGACCTAATTATGCGATGGACCAGAACCATTTATACAACTTTAGTAGAGCTTCATCCAAGGAACATTCCTGCAAAATATTTTTCAAATTGGCCAAGCCGTTTAGGAGGAGATGTTGTTTGAAGCAATTGTTGACGCCGGACGCACGCACGCACGCACGCACGGACGACGGACGCCGGACAAAAGGCGATCAGAAAAGCTCACCTTGAGCACGTTGTGCTCATGTGAGCTAAAAATAATATGTATTTTGAAAACCAGGTGAAATGGCTTTGTGAATGAATTGTTCTGAAATCATGCTTTATCAAACTATTTATTTCCAAATTGGGAAGTAATTTACTTGCAGGAGAAACATAAAATCCTATTAGATTTCCAATTAATAAATCACATAGTCAAAAATAACATGTATGTCAACGTATAAAATTCTATGGTGGTGCCCATAGCCACAAAGAAAAAAGTTTGGGACGGGCCATATATCGCTGTATTTTAATAACTACTACATTAATTTCTACAATATAAAACTAGAACTATCACTAAATGTGATTAATACCCCCGCAATACTGCTTTAGAAATGATGAAGTTATTAGGATTAAGAAGAAGAGTATGAAAAAGACATTTTTACATTAATTTTTTTTCCAGATTTTTGGCCGGGTTTCACAGGTTGTGCTTGACCATTGTATGAAATTGTTTTGAATTCCAACCAGTAGTTTTAAAGTTAAGCTCTGGACAAGGAAAAGTAACAAAGGGCAATAACTCTGTAATTACAATAGATAGAGTTATGGTTCTTGTGCACTGCACTTCCTCTTATTGTGGTTGACAATTGTATGAAATTGTTTTGAATTCCAACCAGTTCTTTTCAAGTTATGCTATGGACAAGGAAAAGTAACAAAGGGCAATAACTATGTAATTCCCATAGATAGAGTTATGGTTCTTGTGCACTGCACTTCCTCTCATTGTGCTTGACCATTGTATGAAATTGTTTTGAAATCCAATCAGTACTTTACAACTTATACTCCGGACAAGGTTACAAGTTATACTCCGGACAAGGAAAAAAATACAAAGGGCAATAACTCTGTAATTACTCTAGATAGAGTTATGGTTCTTGTGCACTGCACTTCCTCATATTGTGGTTGACCATTGTATGAAATTGTTTTGAAATCCAACTTGTACTTTTCAAGTTATGCTCCGGACAAGGAAAAGTAACAAAGGGCAATAACTCTGTAATAAGTCAAGATGGAGTTATGGTTCTTGTGCACTGCACTTCCTCTCCATGTGCTTGATCATTGCATGAAGTTGTATTGAATTCCAATAACGCAACGGACCGCTGGACCGACCAACCGACCGACCGACCGACCACCGGGTGACTCCTATATACCCCCCCAAACTTCATTTCGGGGGTATAATGATTATATGATATTCAATTATCAATACATATGTTTCTATAAGCTGGACTAAGTAATAATTAATAAGAAGGTGTGCGTCAATATTTCGTTACCATGGTTACTGTCAAGTGACGTATAGTTTGTGTCAGGATAAAAATGATTAAAAATAGCTTCAAATTCTTAAGTTGGCCTTTCGAACCATATGAAATAAATTTATTTTACTATGCTGAATAAGAATCAATAGTTTCAGTCCATTAACGTTTTGAACATACCTTGTAGTATACAATTCTGAATTTTTGCTTTTTTTTTTTTTTTTTTTTTCGGGGGTGGGGTGGGGGGCTTTCTAGGCAGATTTTATTAGTTATTAGGTGTGTGTGTGTGGGGGGGGGGGGGCATATATCCACCGATGGAGGGGGGCACTAGGCATATGAGAGTAGTTCTATGAACATTCTGTCATTTTGTGATATTTAATAGAGGCTTTGTCACACAAAGAAAATATCACAAAGCGACAGCATATTATATAGGACTACGGGGAAAGGGGCACCTTTAGCCCTCTTGAGAGAGAGGGAGATTATTGTTCTTTGGGAGGTATTTTTTGAGGGCTTGCGAATGGTCTTACTTTTTTACCTTTTCTTAAGCGAGAGAGAGAGAGATTCAGACATTCACTATAGGTAGAGTGGATTTAACTTATTCTTATAATGCTTTAGTTAATGACTAAAATGTTATTATTAATAACCCAACCACATACAAAATAAATAAATCAATAAATCAAATAAATGAAAATCAATAAATTTATGTATGTCTCAAATCATTCTTGATTTTTCATCAGCGATCAGAAAAGAAATGCTGAGAGAGAAAGAGAAAGAGAGAGGTACGCTATTCTTGACATACTGGTATTCTTCTATGTGCCAGTTAAGGTAGTTTTAACATGAAACACAGAGGCGTGATAACTAGTACCAACAAGAAAGTCAGTAGAACTGACAGATGCTCCCCGAAGAACGTCATTGTTACAAATAAGGCCTTGGTCAATGGGTGGGAGGATATGTTAAGGACCGGAAAGTGATCAGCACATGCTTATCATGTATTGAATCCAGGTAATGCACATCTCCTCTTGGTAATAAAGCTTCACATAAAAAGTTTTGTTGAAATCAAGCCGTTAGTTCCTGAGAAATAGTCCGGACAAGGAAAGTGTGACGGACGAACGAACGAACGGACAAAGCGGCGACTATATGCGTCACCTTCAGTGAGCATAAAAAAAGGTAAAAAAAAGCTCTTAACTCTCTAAACAGTAAACCATATTATATATTCTTGTTTCTTTTGATGAGACAGAAGATAAAATGGTAAATACTTTGGTGTCCCCCAAGATCACACAGGGGTCAGGCCCCACCCCCAAAATTTTACTTAGGACCTTTCAGCTCAAAGCTGTTGAAATCCCCATTCCTAAATCATATCTATTCTCCTCATCAGATGAGATGTTTTACCAACTCTAATTTGGAGACTTAGTAACAGTTTACTATTTAATATGATAATACGTGTTACTCATCAGATCTTTCATTGATTTTTTTAAAGTTTTTATACTACTGAAAATTAAGTCATACATTTCAATGTGTGCTCATATCAAAGAGGTTAACCAACACTCTTGACATATGACTGGATATTTGAAATAGTGTTTAATGGCCTAAACAACAATTAGCTGACATGATTATGATTGACATTACTAGCATATTGAATTTTGTGGGGTTTTGTTTAAATGATTTCTCCTGTTAAATTAGGCACATGACATGAATATCAGTCAACAACATGGTAGTAAGGGCCATAACTCTCTTAAAAATTGAGGAACCAGGTCACGTCAATGATATGCGTATCTACTCTTGGTAATAAAGCTTCCCATAAAGTTTCATTGAATTCAAGCCATTAGTTCCTGAGAAATAGCCCAGACAAGAATCATGCAACATGAACTATAGGCTAAAAAGTCAAGGGGCCATAACTCTGTGAAAAATTGAGGAACCAGGTCACGCCGAGGATATGCGTATCTACTCTTGGTGATAAAGCTTCCCATAAAGTTTTGTTGAATTCAAGCCATTAGTTCCTGAGAAATAGCCTGGACAAGAATCATGCAATATGTACTATAGGCCGAAAAGTCAATGGGCCTTAACTCCTTGAAAAATTTAGGAATCGGGTCATGCTGACGATATGCACATCTCCTCTTGGTAATAAAGCTTCCCATAAAGTTTTGTTGAATTCAAGCCATTAGTTCCTGAGAAATAGCCCGGACAAGAATCATGCAATATGGCCTTAACTCTTTGAAAAATTTAGGAACCAGGTCACGCCGACGATATGCGTATCTACTCTTGGTGATAAAGCTTCCCATAAAGTTTCGTTGAATTCAAGCCATTAGTTCCTGAGAAATAGCCCGGACAAGAATCATGCAATATGTACTACAGGCCGAAAAGTCAAGGGGCCTTAACTCCTTGAAAAATTTAGGAATCGGGTCATGCTGACGATATGCGCATCTCCTCTTGGTAATAAAGCTTCCCATAAAGTTTCGTTGAATTCAAGCCATTAGTTCCTGAGAAATAGCCCGGACAAGAATCATGCAATATGTACTATAGGCCGAAAAGTCAAGGGGCCTTAACTCCTTGAAAATTTAGGAATCGGGTCATGCTGACGATATGCGCATCTCCTCTTGGTAATAAAGCTTCCCATAAAGTTTCGTTGAATTCAAGCCATTAGTACCTGAAAAATAGCCCGGACAAGAATCATGCAATATGTACTATAGGCCGAAAAGTCAAGGGGCCTTAACTCCTTGAAAAATTTAGGAATCGGGTCATGCTGACGATATGCGCATCTCCTCTTGGTAATAAAGCTTCCCATAAAGTTTTGTTGAATTCAAGCCATTAGTTCCTGTGAAATAGCCCGGACAAGAATCATGCAATATGTACTATAGGCCGAAAAGTCAATGGGCCATAACTCTTTGAAAAATTTAGGAATCGGGTCATGCTGACGATATGCGCATCTCCTCTTGGTAATAAAGCTTCCCATAAAGTTTCGTTGAATTCAAGCCATTAGTTATTGAGAAATAGCCCGGACAAGGAAAGTGAGATGGACGAACGGACGGACGGACAGACGAAGCGGCGACTATATGCGTCACCTTCGGTGAGCATAAAAATAGCATGTCGCGCCAAGCGGCACATTGATGGGACAAACACGATTGCAGATTTTTAAAAAAACAACTTCAAACTCGAGATCTATTCATCTCTACCCAACCTTCCATGTATTTCAACACTGAATTTCAACATCACCATCAACTTGGCTATAGTTATGCCCCTTCATAATCAATTTACTTCCTTAATGCTTTTTAAAACATACTCTCTTTTTGAAGTGACAGCGGTTGACACGAACAGCGGCTGCCATATTGATAAGTTATAAAAAATCTCCATGAAAAAATTTAAGGATATGCATTAGACAACTCTTATTTAGAATAAGTCAGCAGGTATAAAAGCTATTGTCTAATTTATTTAAAACACCCCTCAAATAATCCAAAGTCAGTAAGTTTTTGTACTGATTATGATATTATTTTTTGTCACGGAAATGCATCTGACATTGAATACGACCATTACCGATTATCGCCGAATGTCACGTAATGCGTCGAGATTAGCCGAGGGTCATTAGGCTTTTAAAATCTTAAATTAATGAGAAGATATGACTTCTCAAACACTGTAAATGGAAGACGATACATGTGTATGTATGTCAAAAAATGTTCTCAATAGATGTTTATATAAATTGGTGTGTAACATCTTTTGTTTGTTTATTTTGTTGGGTTTAATATCCCACCGACAGTATTTCAGTCATTTGGAAGCTATGTCTACTTGAGAAAGATATAGTGCTGCCACACTGCAGTATCACACAGTGGACACATGGCATACTAACAAACTCAGTCACATTATCCTGACACCGGGCCAAGCTGTCCTTTAACTACCCTTATATGCTAAGCACCAAGCAAGGGAGCTATATCAGTATCATTTTTTACGATTTTGGTATGTCGCAGCCGGGGATCAAACCCACAACCTCCTGCTCCCGAGGTGGACTATGTAACATGCAGGCTGCTCTATATTTGAAATGGTCACCTAGGTAATTTCCTGAGACAGTAAGCATTCTTACCAGGACATCTTTGTTCAATTGGTTAATTAGTTTCTCCTTTGCGTCTGCACCAATAAATATCTTTGCCCCATCAGTCAAGAAGTCATTATCCTTGAATGTAGGGAGGTCCTTTGCCTGTGACAATACAAACAATAATCATATTTACAAAGCAGATTTTAAGAACTGTGCTCCATTACAATGCAAATATAACATACTCCAATATAATGTGCTTAACCCTTTCCCTCATATAGACTCATTTTGACGCCCTCAATAGGTATCGCATAAAGCCTGATCTGCAGAAAACCACAGTTAAACCTTACCAAATTTAATTATAAAGTCCTCATTTCCAGACCACTGAGGAGCAGCGAACAGCATAAAACCTGATCAGCCTGCGAGTTACTCGCAGGCTGATCTGGTTTTATGCTGTTTGCATAGGTCTTTTCATGGTGTCCTCTATGAGGGAAATGGTTAATTATGTGCTCCATTGTAAAGCAAAGGTAACAAACTCCATTACAACAAGTTCCATATAATCCATATTCCAATATGGGATATGTTTTCCTCTCAATTTTTAAGACAATGTCACTGATTGGGACAAAAAAAACATGACCCACTGGTTAAGGTATGGATTCTAACCATTAGCCACCAGGACTTCCAATTCCAAAACAACAGCAAATAAACAAAACTTATACTGACCTTCTCCTTGTCACTGGCACATCGGTCAACGGTGG
>CM037781.1:53432924-53482924 GCA_021229015.1 Solen grandis | reverse complement strand
ATCCCTGAGGAAAATTAAAAACAGTATTTGTTAACTTTTATTCAACATATTTTAACCCCATATCAAACAAGCCATATCCAGGAAATTACCTACAAAATCTGAGATCAGTCTGCAAATAACTCAAGGGTCTACTTTAGACAGATATAGAATATATTATCCTGACACTGGGCCAATCAGTCCTGGAACTATCCCTATATATTGGCACCAGCAAGGGAGCTATACCAGTACCATTTTAGAGGACTCTGATTATGTTGTGGCCAGGTTCAATCCCATGAATGCCCAATTCCGGAACGAACGTTCAAACCACTCTTCCACCAGATCAGGTCTGATAGAGTATAATATCAACCATGAGTTATATTAATACTGTATATCTGCAATGATTTGGCACCACTAACATTTGTTCAGAGTACTGACTGACTTTTCTATCATATACAACAATGTACAACTGAATAACTATGTATAGAAAGGTCAATATTGTTAATTAGTATATACTGAGGGCTGATTGCAAAATTTTTCTAAGTGCATAAAAGAAATAGGTGGAACTGTTTTGTGGTCAGTTCACAAACTATATATATTTGCTTGGCTTTAACGTCCCACCAACTGTATTTCAGTCATTGGGACTTTTGTCACATCGCACCCTTCATGCAATATCAGGCCATAGACAAATGGCATGATACCACACCCAGTCACATCATCCTGACACCGAGGCAACCTATCCTTAAACTACCCTTATGTTTTAAGCACAAAGGGAGATATTTAGCAGTACCATTTTTTAGGACTGAAGTATGTCATGACTTAGGATTGAATCAACAACCTCCTGCTTACAAGGAGGATGCTCTTACCAGGATTGTTGAATCAGTATGTATATTTACACAATACTGCTCGCTTTGTGTAATATTTTCCAAGAGACTCTGCTGGGACCCAAAATTGCGTATTGCTGACAAATCATGAGGAAAGTGAAAGTGATAATGCCTGCAGATACCAATTTTATTAGTTGACCAGCTGATTTTTTTCCCTTACAAATTTGAAAATGTCGGACAATGATAGCATTAAATACTCAACCCTCTACATTGTGGGGGCATAAAAAATGACACTGGTATATTTAAAACCTTGTGCAGAAAATGACTAATGGC
Source organism: Solen grandis (assembly GCA_021229015.1). Taxonomy (NCBI): domain Eukaryota; kingdom Metazoa; phylum Mollusca; class Bivalvia; order Adapedonta; family Solenidae; genus Solen; species Solen grandis. The sequence goes on along the minus strand of CM037781.1, from coordinate 53,481,791 downwards.
TATTACATACATGATTGGTAACTTGGTAGTGATGAGAATAGCACTCTTATATAATTTTTAAACAATCTTTATACAGTAAAATCTGTCTTATCCGACACCCACTGGGACCAAATGACAATGTCGGATAAGACAGGTTGTCGGATAAGACAGGTCATTATAGACCATACCTTTAAAACTAATAGTCCATGTCTTTGTTATAAATGACATTGAACTTTAAATAATTCCGTAAATAATGTTGAAATGCATGTATAAATGTGTAAACAAAAACACATGAGCAAAGTTTATCATCATAGTTTATTAACAGTGACATAGTTAATTCGTCATAGTCGTCAACATCAAAAAGTAACGGTTTGCAGATGTGTCGGATAAAGCAGTGTAATTAAAGTGCAAATATCACCAACAGGGCCAAAATCATGTCAGATTAAAGGTAAGACAGGTATCGTTATGGCCAGGTTATTTAACCCTTTCCCTCATATAGACTCATTTTGACGCACTCAATAGGTACCACAAAAAGCCTGATCTGCAGAAAACCACAGTTAAACCTTACCAAATTTAATTATAAAGTCCTCATTTCCAGACCACTGAGGAGCAGCGAACAGCATAAAACCTGATCAGCCTGCGAGTTACTTACAGGCTGATCTGGTTTTATGTTGTTCGCATAGGTCTTTTCATGGTTTCCTCTATGAGGGAAAGGGTTAAGCAGACTTTGAATAGAAAAACGATGGGACCGACGAAAAGTGTTGGATAATACAGGATGTTGTTATGAACAGGTGTCATTATGGACAGTTTGCACTGTATATAAAATGCATGTTTTTTTTTTCAATACCTGAAAAAAGATGGCCATCACCATAAAAAAAGGAAGTCTTCTCCACTGACGGACACAACAATATGCATTATAATGTTTATTTTCAATAAGTGTCTTCTCACATCAATTACAAAATTCTGATGTTTGGTCAAAAATCCACATACATCCAGTGATTTTTTAAGTTTATTTACCACATTTATGTGGTCACAGGTTTCCCCTAGCCAAAAATGTCATTTTTCCCAAAATAACTTTTTCCCAATTAAAGTTTTATTATTTCTCTAGAAAAAAAGCAAAAATAAAAAATCATGGAGTTTTAATGAAATTTGTATTATTCTTAAAATTTAAGTGTTGATTTGAAACTTTCGTGGACATATCCCACCTATAAATAGATACTTTAATTTTTAATTAAAAAAAAATTATCTTATAATTTCCGAATTTTCAATTAAAATCTCTAATTTTCCCAATAAGAAAACCACAGGTAGTGTGTGTGTAGTGTTGTACATGTATATTTTTAGCAATACGAAGTGAGGTAGTGTTTCTGTGTTAGTTATGAGGTTGGGTGTATGAATTTATAGGTAATGCCATGTGAGGTCCTTACCTTGAGGTCATACTTCTTGTGTATTGACAGGCGGGGACTGAACACATTTCTCATCACCAGCAGGTACGTCTCACTGTCCTGGACTGTGATGCGGTACATCCCCAGGTAGTGAGGCAGTAGCGTATCTGCGTGGCATTCAACAATGTGCTGCAACAGAGAGAATCACTGATCACAATAGCAACAGGATGGTCACATTGCAAAATGTCTTCGTCACAGAAGCCTTGCATTAGTAGCATATTTTATTCTATGATCCTATTAGAATTGTGGTAAACACTAATGTTTGAAGTTATATTATGAAACTTTACATTTTTCACACATAACACAATACATAATAGTTGTTACAGTTTGATTGGTCAAAAACAGGAGATATACACTTTAGTTACCTGCCATGAAAGCTGGTTTCATCTCTAATACTGCAACACTCAGGGAGAAAAATATGGATACTTGATTGCCATTCATCCAAAGATATTGAAAACAGTGATAAACTCTTCTACAAAAATCTTCAAACTTCTGTTTAGTTTTAAACATAAAACAAAAACAGACTTCAAGAAAGGTAAGCATGAAATTCATCATAACTTTTTATTGTTAGAATATATTTGCAAATACATGTCAACAATAATCAATTACAGATTTATATTCTCCTATTTGTGCAGCAAATTATTTTACCTTTACAAGAGCACTGTATGCTGATGCCAATGTTTGTCTGTAAAGTTTTTTTGTTTTTTAAAGGGGGAGATAAATTAGGTCAAAATGGACCTAAGAGTTATGGCTTTTTATAAGAATGTAGCCCTTGTGATAGTGAAAAAATATGTGAAGTTTGATGACAGACGGTTTAATAGTTTAGAAGTTATTGCCAAGGTTAATGTTTTTCACGATGATGACACCAACGCCAATGACGGCACCAGACTGAGAAGGTCCAGAAAAGCGACCACCACCCCACCCCCACACACACACCCTGCACGATGTCTGTTTTAAAAAAATTTGCGATTTGGTATGACATTGTTGTGCTATTTGACAATCAATGAACTGACTTCTCAACTCAATACTATAGCAAGAGATGTGGACAAACTTCACAAAACCCAGGTTTTCCCTATGGAAGTAATGCACCCAGTTTTGACATCCAACCTCTAAGTGTGAAAGTTCTTCACTTATTTTTGATCTCCAGCTATTTAGTGTGGTCTTGACCTTTGACCTATGGACCTGTTCATGCTAAACAGTTGTATTCAATGCAAAATAAAGTTACAATTCAGACTAAACAAGCAGCTGGTGTTGCATGCAACACATGAGTCCCGCACCGATGAGGTGCATAATTTTTCCATTACCATAGCAACCAGAATTTTGGTCTGAGAAATGACAAACTTATTTATACATTTTACACTTGTGTAATGACTGATCCAAGCAAGTTTTGTTTGTATCCATCAAGTAGTGTAGAAGGAGCACACTTGCACACTTAAATTACATGTAATGTACATGAGATGCAAACTTGGTTTAAAGGAGCATAATTTTAGAAAAAGGTGAAAAAACCCAACCTGTAATAGATTAAGCACATCTACAATGTGTAAAAATTAATCCCAGCAAGTTTCTTGAAATACATCCGGCAGATCGTTATAGCAGTAGTTGGCAATGTACATGAGCTACCAAACAGTCAAAGGGGCATAATTTTCCAAAAAGGGGAGATAACCCAACCTTAGGCATATTTACAATGTATAATGATAAATCCCAGCAATTTTCATTGAAATATGTCCAGTAGTTACAGAGGAATAGCTGGCAGATCGTTTTGTAAACTTCCGTAGGGGACTAACTGTACAAAAAACAAACAAACTGAAAACAGCTTAAGAATATTAATGATTACTGATATTAATGCAAATACAATTCCCTAATTAAGATTCATAAGTTAATCTGTCCCAAGGTATGTGACAATATGATGCAATTTTAGCAAGTGGCCTACATATTCAAGGCTATAATATAATATTGATTTCTGTGTTACCCAACTACCAACTAAGGCATGAGGACACCAAAAACTTGGAAAGGACTCCAGAACTGACATACCAGGTGTTACGTCAGGAAACTTTCTTTTCCGATTAAAAGTAAATCATTTGTTGAAAACTGATGTAATCATCATCATAAAACATTCTCAGTATATCCCTCTTCGATAAATAGCAATTTTCTGTCATTATTTTTCTAAACCTTACATGTTGTTGTTGTTGTTGTTTGCGTTTGGGCTCAGGCATATTGTGCATGGTGCTGCAGTTTTTGTCAGAGAATACTTTAAGGCCCAGCAACTCTGACTCAGTTCTCTTTGACTTTTTCTGTCAGGGTTGTCCTCCCTTAGCACCTCTAGACAGGTGCACCTACACACACAGACAGATGCAGATACAAAGGATGCAGGTGCGCTACCCAAACTTGTTCCAAATAGACCACATATAGTTCTTTAACGTGGCCAGTATTTAGCACCCATACATGCAAAGCCCCTTAATCTCTGTCTTGAAGAACCAGGTCTAGGCTTCTATTCTGGCGGGGAACACTAAAAAGTGTCCCAGAAATTCTCCAAGTTTCTACCAGGATTTGAACCCCGGATCCCTGGATTAGGAGTCCAGGGTGTTACCACTGAGCCACCAATCCGCCTTTACCTTACATTACTATCTCAAATTCTGATTTTCAGAAGGGACTCCTGACTTTCAATGTTAGTGTTCCACCTGGATACCTGTCTAAAAAGTTAGCGTCAAATGTTGCTAGGATAAGATCTAGCTATAATGTACACACTACATTCTGCTAACATATGATATTAAGTGTTAAAGCCCCTATACATGGTTAGCATATGACATTAAATAATATATCCTAGCCATATTCTGAAATGGCATTTCATGATTTGGTGGTGTGCACCTTACACAACCTGGGATATTGCTTGTCTGGCAGAAGAACATTAGTTTCTGGTATCAGATAATTGATCAATCACAAGTTCCAACATGCAATGTAAAACACTGCCAACAGAGGGTCTATAGCTCATAAAACCTTCAGTAGTACCATTACAACCTATTCTGTTAAATCAAGACAAATGTTTGTTTGTTTGTTGGGTTTAATGTCCCACTGACAGTATTTCAGTCTTGAGACAGATATAGTACTGCCACACTGCAGTATCATGCAATAGACATGTGGCATGATACCACACCCTGTCACATTATCCTGACACAGGGCCAACCAGTCCTGGAACTACCCTTATATGCTGAGTGTCAAGCAAGGGAGCTTTAGTATATTGCAGCATGGGATGATAGACCCACAACCTCTCGCTCCCAAGGCAGACACTCTAACCACTCAGCAACTGGTGACAGTCAAATCAAGACATGGGCTATGAGCAAAACCTGAGGACATTTTAACATTGTTTTATATTTGCCACCATCGAGCACAGTTCACTTGTTGCAAATAAAGAAATCAGAATAAAACCTCATCACTAAGGTTGTTCATAAGGGTGACTGGGTAAGCTTGTCCAACACAGAGAGTTCAAATCACCATGGCAACATGAGAATTTGGTCCAGAAAGAAAATGACTTCCCCCTCCCAAAATTCAATTAAAAAGAATTTCCATCATGTGTTGCTTTATCAAGATAGAGAGAGAGGATAAATGTTTCCTGCAAGAGATTTTTCAATATCCAACTGACAATATTTCAATCATGTAAGAATTGTGTCTACTTTAGACATGCATGATTCCTTTATAGCCCCCACCTCTTAGATGATGCAGGGATATTAAAACTGCCAAAAGACACAGCCAAATCCCCATGACAACAAGAACCCCATCACCATGACAACAAGAGTTAATCTCCATGACAACAGCTCACCTGGTGATATTGTTTGAGAAGGTGGTGCATCTGCTCTACTTCCTCGCTGACTAGCGTCTTGATGAAGTACTTGTGGTCATGTGAAATCAGGAGGCGTGCACCACTCCGGCCCTGAGAGTCCGAGTAGTTCGGCTGCTTCGTTAGGGAATTCTGGGGGAAAATAAAACAGAACTCAGTTATTTTAAGATTTTATCAACATGAATAAAAAATATAATGATTAGTGTTGGACTGATAAATCAGTATCTGGACATATTGTTGAGAAAGCCACGCTGATTAATCATTGACAATCTTATTCATCAATGAATTAGACATTTTATGATTCAAGACAGAATTGGTAACACCTTCATTGTAAGCTTCTAATTTGATAGTTTGATGTCTGACACTGCCCCTTTAGTCTACATTGCTACAGTAATATTTTGATGTGTTAACAGTGAAAATGATCAAATAGTACATATAACAAGAGCTGTCTGAGGACAGCACGCTCGACTATTCAAAATGCTTGTTGGTAAATCAAATGAAATCTATTTCAATTCTTGCCCTTCACATTCCCTGTACACAATAATAGTCCAAAATGATATACCTTGATAGTCTGATACCCCTTAATATATTTATGATGTCTAAAATCAATCCCATGCCTAGTTAATGAGACATAAGCACAATAACACTGTGCATGCAAAACTTAAACCAAAAATCCAAGTTAGAAAAGGGCCATAATTTGCATCAGTCCAAAAGTTATCCTCCTGTTTTCTGATGCCCTTGACGACACTCCTTAACTTTCTAGTCAATTCCAAAAGCAATTTCTGAGATATAAGCTGGATAGTAGCTTGAATGTAAAAATTTAACCAAAATTCTAAGTTAAAAGGGGGTCATAATTTTTAATTTATTCCATCAAGTGTTATCTTCCTTTATAGCATGATACCCCTAAACATATTAAAGATGCTTCAAATCAATTCCATGCCTGGACTTTGAGATATAAACATGAAAGTAACTTGCAAAGAAAACTTTAACCAAAGTTTCTAAGTTAAAAAGGGGCCATAACTTGTAATATATTCCATCAAAAGTTATTTACCATGAAAGTATGATACCCCTAAACATTCCTGGATACTGAGATATAAGCATGAAAGTAACTTGCATGCAAAAATTTAACCAAAATTTCTAAGTTAAAAAGGGAAATAATTTGTAACATATTCCATCAGGAGTTATCTACTATAAAAGTATGATACCCCTAAATGTATTAAAGATGTTTCAAATCAATCCCATGCCTTGATACTGAGATATTAGCATGAAAGTACCTTGCATGCAAAACTTTAACCAAAATTTCTAAGTTAAAAAAGGGACCATAACTTGTAATATATTCCATCAAAAGTTATCTACCATGAAAGTATGATACCCCTAAACGTATTAAAGATGTTTAAAATCAATCCCATGCCTGGATACTGAGATATTAGCATGAAAGTACAAAAAACTTTAACCAAAATTTCTAAGTTAAAAAGGGGAAATAATTTGTAACATATTCTATCAAGAGTTATCTACCATGAAAGTATAATACCCCTAAACATATTAAAGATGTTTCAAATCAATAGCATGCTTGATACTGAGATATAAGCATGAGAGTATCTTGCATGCAAAACTTTAACCAAAATTTCTAAGTTAAAAAGGGGCCATAATTTGTCATATATTCCATCAAGAGTTATCTACCTTGGTTGTATGATGCCCCTTAACATATTCATAAACTTTCAAGTCAATACCATGAATGGTTATTGAGATACAAACTAGATAGTAGCTTGCACGCAAAACTTTAACCAAATTTTCAATTGCATGCAAAACGTTAACCAAAATTTCTAAGTTAAAAAGGGGCCATAATTCATATTAAATTCAGTCAAGAGTTATCTACCTTGGTTGTCTGATGCCCCTGAACATATTTATAAACTTTCAAGTCAATACCATAAATGGTTATTGAGATATAAGGTTGATAGTAACTTGCACACAAAACTTTAACCAAAAGCTGCAACGCCGACGCTGACGCCAGGGTGACTACAATAGCTCTCATATTCTTCGAATAGTCGAGCTAAAAAACAAGAGCACCGCATGCAGTTGCCAATGCTTGTCTGTTTAAAGTGAGTAATGGACTTTATTACATTTTTGCACAATGACCACAACACCACCGACCCAGTGATCATAATAACTATTCAAATTTTATTGCTGCGTTGTAATATTCTTAGTTACACAAGCTTTAGATTAATATGAAATATCAGTCAGCAAGTATTAATATAAAAGTCACTGATTAATTATTAATCAGTCAGACAGACAAATTGATCAACGTTCTTTTTTTTCAGACTGATTCGCAGCACTTATGAAGCTTCACTGAAAGCACAGTCAAAACAAGAGGGCCATGATGGCCCTGGATCGCTCACCTGAGTATAGGGTTACCCAAGGAACATCAGTCTGTATTAAAACATTTTTAAATCTGGCCAGTAGTTTTGAAGGAGATGATCCCTGCAAAGTTTAATAAAATTCTGTCTAGCAGTTTCAGGGGAGATTCAATATATACATTTCAGCCAAATAAGTCTTGCCCCTTGCAGCCATATTTTTTTATGGATCGGAATAATTTTAGCAACTATTGTGAAGCTTCACCAAAGGATCATCCCTGCCAAATTTAATCAAATTCTGTCCAGTGGTTTCAGAGGAGATGTTGTTTAAGTTTTCAATATATACATATAAGGCAAATTAACCCAGCCCCTGGCGGCCATGTTTTTTTCCTGATCGGAATAATTTTAACAATCTTGGTAGAGAGTTACCCAAGGAATCTCTGAACCAAATTATTTTGAAATCTGGACAATAGTTTTGAAAGAGATGATTTTTTAAGTTTTCATAATTTTTCCTTTTTGTTGCAATGGCAACCAGAGTTGACTTGGATCAGGTTTATTTTAGCAACTTTTGTGAAGGTTCACCCAAGAAACATCCCTGCCAAATTTAAATTTAATTCTGCCAAGCGGTTTCAGAGGAGATGTCGTTTAAAGTAAATTCTTGACGACGGACGACTGACGACGGACGCAGGGTAAACACAATAGCTCACCTTGAGCACTTTGTGCTCAGGTGAGCTAATTATCCTTGAACTCAGCAAACCAGAACTGACAGTAAATTTAACTTATGAATTTCTTTTACACAAGTATGGGCGATTGACAACGAGAATATTTCCAACCTACACTAATCCCTCTTGAGAGTTTCTGGATTGGATTAGTACTAAGCACTTTAGGAACAGACATCTGAGAATTCTTGTGCAAAGTGGAGATCATTCCCACAACCTTTGGTTCCAAATTCAATATTAACAACAGCTGAAAAGCCTGGTACTTGATGTTTTTCTTTAGATAAAAAAAAACACGATAGTAATAACAATCATAATTAAACAAGCCATGTTGTTCCATCAGTGCATGACAAACTGCACTCAATAAGCATTCAAGATCATTTCAGGTTTCGTCACTGTCCTCCATTAGTACTTTGCATTCTCCAATTACACCATTAATGTATCCAACACAACATAAGGCCAGTCAAACCCATTATGGCGAAACCTCAATCCTTTGCGAAACCAACACCATCCCCCAGCGGAGGCAGTAATTGCTTCTCTTAGTAACCATGGCAGAACACAGTTCATCACACTGTAGGGCTGTCATTGAAAGAAATTTTCATATGGATACATAGAAACTCAAATACTGGCAATGCATCAATATATTGATAAATAACTTATTCACCTTCAACCTATCATGTTCATCAAGAAATAATTCTTTTAGAATAATTAACATAAGCAAATTTTATTCAGACTTTAAAAGAGCATTACCTTTATTTGTCAAATATTTTTTTGTGGTAAACAACAAGGGGAGTAACTCTAACGGTCACACCGCATGAATATCTGCTGTTGTTTGGATTCTTATCAGTAGTGGAACATTCAGATTGTTTGCTTTTTATTTTATCTTAGAGATGTAATTTTTTTTTTCATCATCAGTATGTGTATTGATATCTAAGGTATCGCTGAGAGCCCTAGAGCTCAGACATGACTAACACTGCACACGCGGACATACCAAAAAGATCTGCTTCAAAGGAACTTAAGCAGGCTAACCAGCCCCGCGTTCAGTTACCCTTAAAAGTTTGTAACGTTAGCATTTGTATCCCTGTTGTATCATAATGTAAAGTGTGCAAGCTGGGAACCAAATCTTGTAACAGTTGTAAGCATTATGGTTAACTGAACGCAGGGAAGGTGTTTGACATAAAACCATATTTTCTTAAATAAAATTCCCATCCCCAACAACTGGCTGAGGTTGAAAAGGAAAAATAAGGTATTTTATTAAAAAAAAAAATCTGTTTCACCTTTCTATTTTCAGTTTTTTTGCAAAACAGAATAACATTATACAGTTAAGTTACATGACACAGTTTTTGAAAAACTAGTGAACTGTGTTCACTTGAAGCATGTTATTGAACATTTCTTACCATTCGGATGAGAGTTTAGTTACATTGACAGAGTTTTTGAAAAATATTTCTTACCTTTCGGATGGGAGTACTAGTGGGGGGACTGGGTTGTATGTAGCTGTCATTGACCTTAGTCTTATTGATGATATTGGTATTTGGATGACAGAATGATATTGATGATACATCAATAAATGATATAAAGTGACCTTTGTGCATGTTGTAAAGTCACCTTTGTGCATGTTGTAAAGTGACCTTTGTGCATGTTGTAAAGTGACATTTGGCTGTTTGTTCAGTAGCAGGCACATTGTAAAATGCATGACCTTTGGCTGTTTGTTTAATAGCATTCACATTGAAGAAATACATTTGGCTGTTCATTGAATTGCACTGATTTTAGTGTTTGTAAAATATCATGCACAATTTGAAGTGACATTTTGCAGTTTGTAAATGAATTGCACAGCTATGGCTGATTTTTTTAACAGCCTGGACAATTTAAAGTGACATTTGGCTCTTTATAAGACAGTGAAGATGCTAAATGGCCATTAATTGTAAAGTGACCATTTGGCTGTTTGTTGAAAAGCATGCATGTTGTAAATTGACCTTTTGGTTGTTGGTTAAATAGCATGCATGTTGTAAAGTGAGCCTGAATAATCTCAGTTTCATCAGTCTAAGTGGTTTGGCAACGTTAAAATAGATTTCTTATTAACCAATCAGATCATAGATTCCCAATTAACCAATCAGACAATGCAAACTTCATCAATCTAGGAAGATTGTCATGGTAACTGAATGCAGTAATTATGGGTAATGAAAGGGCAATTAGCGATTTTCATTTATCCTTCTGAGCATGATTATGATGCGGCTCAACTACCAGTCTGGTGACTATAGGGATGGGCATCCTGCATTAGCAGTCTGGCATCAACATTCAAGGCCCTCTCTCCCTTTACGTTGACTGGGGCTTATTATAACCCTTTCCCTCATATAGACTCATTTTGACGCCCTCAATAGGTATCACATAAAGCCTGATCTGCAGAAAACCACAGTTAAACCTTACCAAATTTAATTACAAAATTCTCATTTCCAGACCACTGAGGAGCAGCGAACAGCATAAAACCTGATCAGCCTGCGAGTTACTCGCAGGCTGATCTGGTTTTATGCTGTTCACATAGGTCTTTTCATGGTGTCCTCTATGGGGGAAAGGGTTAAGAGCCCTAACAGGAGAGTTTTCGCACTAGTTCATTGCTTTGGGATATTTTTTTCACTATGAATAAAAAAAGAAAAAAAAAACTCGCTCAAACTCCCATCTTATTTTGTTCCATGCAATCCATAATGAAGGACATTTATAACCAGTCGGATCAAATTGGTTTTATGGATACTGACTGTTTACCAATGTTGACAATCATTTTTTCCTTGAAATAGGGGAAGAAAGTATATGATTTTGAGGGGGACTGGGGTCAATAATCTGTCACAAATTCTCAGAAAAGCAGACCCTGATATCAGATTTTTTCTGCAAATTTAAACTCAGAATTAAGACCACCATGCTATATAGGAAAAAATTTCTCCCCAAAAACTAGTGAAAATCAGTTCAAAGGGGTGTAAACTAGACTTCTCTTCATTTGCAAAATTTTAATATACAAACAGTCTTCATCACAAGTACAAGAACATTTTGAGCAGTATATCGTTGTACATACCGCGGTATTTACCTAAAATCCACGGTATACTGTGGTACAGTTCCAACCTGTGGTTCCCAGCTCTAGTTGTAATATATGTGCAAACAAGAAGAGACTATGAGACAAAATTTTGCTACATGAGGTAATGGGTTAATAAAATAAACAATTACTTTATTGCATCACCCCACGTATCAACATCTAACGCTGCTGGCAATTACTCTTCTGGTGAAATTTGTACTTATTTTTCATCAATAATTGCTCCTTCAAAATATGACAGGGAATAAAAATAAATGAATTTTTTTTTTCTTCTTAAATTTTTTTTTTTTTTTTTTTTTGCAGAGGGTCTGTAAAATTAAAGTAACAATCAAATAGTCTAGACAAATATCAAACAAATAGATAACCCCAGTTACAGAATAATATATCTTCTTTACATTTGCAATTGTAGCCCTCTGATAGGAAGATCTTATCTCTAAAACCTAATTTGGTGGGTTAAATTTACAACCTTAAAAACTCAGACGGCCCTATAACACCTATCGGCATATGTAACAGGCATGCAAGCAAACAATCAGACCACAGGGGTGTAAACTTCCAAAATTTATCACTCACTCCCCAAGTTTGAGAAAGTAAAATCAAGAAAATTACACAGAAATGTTCTGGTTTTTCACTCGCCCTGCACTAATGTTTACACATCATGGCCAGGGACAATCTCATTAAAATCAGCTCTACATTTTGCTCTGATTCCCAGACTAAGCAATGAAAATCTGTCAACATCCCATGAAAGGTCGCCTCAAGTTGACCTTTACATCACGAATATTAATTAAAATACAGGTAAGAAAATGATACCAGAATTGTAAAATCAGGATGTGCTTTTCAAAACAATTTGAATCAAAAATTGGAATACCTATAGGTGCATGATACCTACAAAATTAAATGTTTCATTCCCTGCTGTTTACTTGTGGATATTCACAAAGTCATATACAGCTGACGATTTGAAGGCAAATCAAAGGTCAATTTGAGCTGACCTTTTTGGGATGTTTAATATTAGAGTGAGTGGAATTACCATTTCTAATGTGCTTTCACCAACTGTAGATTCTACTAATTCAACTAAGCTTGATGTTTGTTGGGTTTAACGTCCCACCGACGGTATTTCAGTCATTTGGAGAGACAGATATAGTGCTGCCACGCTGCAGTATCATGCTGTAGACATGTGGCATGATACCACACCCAGTCTCATTATCCTGACACCAGGCCAACCAGTCCTGGAACTACTCTTATATGCTAAGTGCCAAGCAAGGGAGCTATACCAGTACCATTTTTTATGACTTTGATATGTCACAGCCGGTGATCAAACCCACAACCTCCCAATCCCTAGGCAGACATTCGGACCACTCTGCCACCAGGGATGGCCATCTAAGCTTTAAGAAAATGAACATAAATTACAGATAGTGATATCCTGATTGTAATATATTTTGTGGCACACAATTTCATAATTCAAGGGCTCTAATTCTGAAAATTAACTACATTGTAAATATCTCTGAGCATATAAAACTAAGTCCCCAAAACCTTAATTATATCAAGAAATGTTCCATGTTCATTCAATTTAGGACCATAATTTCAGTAAAACTATGTGAAGGACACCGAAATACTAACTTGATCTATGTCTTATCATTGTCCAAAACTTGGCTCTATTACCTCCAAATTCATAGAACTATTGTCCATGTATTTTAAAAGGATGGACATTGTCAGCACTAAATGCCAAGTCACTCAGAGCCTGCTTTTTCAAATACACAAATGTTCAGGGCTTTTTTTTCCTCCTTTATAAGAAACCATTCATAGGCGTCTTTCCCTCTAAAAATTTCTTTAAATTCAAGCAGTTAAATTTCCTTGATTAAATTAAGGGCATCGCAGTCCAGTGGTATCATACCAGACTAGGGATCCGAAGGTTGTGGGTTCGAACAGTTATTTTTTCTTTTCCAAAATAAGAGAAAATGGTGTTTTTATTCCTCAAATGTGATATAATACTTTACCTTATGAATATTCATGCATACAAATTAAACAGACTTAAAATATAAATATGTAGTCTGTATAACTTGTATGCATGAATATTCATGAGGTAAAGGGTTAAATCACATTTGAGGAATAAAAACACCATTTTCTCTCATTTTGGGAAAGAAAAAATAACTGGCATAATAATTTATATTTTAATTCTTATAATTTTTCTTAACTTTAGATGATATAATGAAACAAGCTTCTTCTTTGTGGAGCAGACTATGTAGAATCTGAGCTACAATATTGTATGAACAAGCCTAGGAAACTCAGATCAGACCGCTCCTGGTCTGCTCCGTTTTTTCCAATTAGGTCAAAACGAATGAGTCTATATGAGGTATAGAGTAACGGCCCCTTTACCATCTAGCTAAGGGAGATAATACATACAAGCTCTCTAGCTAGTTATTTATTTAATTGCAGGTCATGGTAATCCAGAGACATGAATTTGTGAGATTTTTTTTTCTATTTTAAGCTTCAATTCATATTGAAATCTGCTGAAAGAGATGTATCGCTTAAGAAAATGTTAACCAGTCATACAAAAGATTTAAATCTCTCACTGGACTGAAGGACAAATCCTTACTTATTTTGGCCGAATGAGATTTTCTTCTCATGATTTTTTAACCCTTTCCCTCATATAGACTCATTTTGACGCCCTCAATAGGTATCACATAAAGCCTGATCTGCAGAAAACCACAGTTAAACCTTACCAAATTTAATTACAAAATCCTCATTTCCAGACCACTGAGGAGCAGCGAACAGCATAAAACCTGATCAGCCTGCGAGTTACTCGCAGGCTGATCTGGTTTTATGCTGTTCGCATAGGTCTTTTCACGGTGTCCTCTATGAGGGAAAGGGTTAAGCAGAAATAATCCCCAATTATTGCCCATTCATACAAAGTTTGCATAATTTTAACCTATCTTTTTATCACAGGTCTTATACTAGCTTAGTTCAAAAAATTAATAATGAAATCAAAATCACTGCATCTTTGACCGTTAAAGAAAAATAGGAACTTTTATATGTACTTAAACTAATTATTTAGTATAACAATGATTGGGAAACAAGTTCTTACAACTTATACGGATCCCTCTGCACAGTTCCTGGGATGGACCAGTACTTTGCTCCATTCCAAAATTTTGATAAAAAGTTCTATAGTAGTGGATAATTGGTCCCTGAATCAATAATTAGTTGCCTGTAATATAGATACAGGATTTAAGTATTTATTTAAGTTTTCCTTTCTTTCTTTTCTTTTTTTTTTTTTGGGGGGGGGGGGGGGGGATGTACTCTTATACCAGAAAATACGGCACACATCGTGGGAATCCTCAGTTATCCTGTCAGTGCCATCATAAATGCTACCTTACGTTCCATGATAAATACAATTAATTGCGAGATATGCTAGCTATGCAGTGCAGCCCAGTAAATGGGTTAAGTGTTCATTTCTCTCTATTCCCATGTCATACTACATACTTTTGATGTTCTCCAGGGTACAATGATACAGCTGGTTTGGTTAACTTAAACAACTGCATTATATTCTTCATCATACACAGCCGATACACTGATATAACCATCAACCCTGTCATTATAATCATACTGAACATCATCATAACCTCATCAACATCTTTATCCTAATCATCGCCATATTCAACATCATCATAGCTTATCATAATCATGCTTTATACACATCATATCATACCAATTCATCATCACCTCATTATATTGACATTATCATAAATCATTACATACTATCATCATCATAATCATCACTATCACCATCATTATCATTATAAATTAACTAATAAAAGATTCTAAACTTAAAATTTCCTTAAGCACTGGTTAATATTGGAGTTTCATGTTTAAAGAACTTAATAACATTAGCATATATTAACATGCATATGAAATAAAATGATTGAATAAAAAAAAGTGATAAAAAAAGCCAACTTTGGAAGGGGGTGTGGGAAGGCTTTGGCAAATACTTGAATTCATCATCAAGACTCAACTCTGGGTTTTCTTCCCTTAAGTTTTGGTATTCTGTTTTGGGGAACAGTACCTCTACCTTCAAGAGGGGGATTTTCATGTCGTTTTCCACTGTAGGGGGAATTTTAGGCAATTTTTGCTGCACATATACTTACAATAATTATTTTAACCCTTTCCCTCATAGAGGAAACCATGAAAAGACCTATGCGAACAACATAAAATCAGATCAGCCTGCGAGTAACTCGCAGGCTGATCAGGTTTTATGCTGTTCGCTGCTCCTCAGTGGTCTGGAAATGAGGATTTTGTATTTAAATTTGGTAAGGTTTAACTGTGGTTTTCTGCAGATCAGGCTTTATGTGGTACCTATTGAGTGCGTTAAAATGAGTCTATATGAGGGAAAGGGTTAATGAAAATGTACAAAATAGTTCCTGTCTAGTGGCTTAATTCCTTAAAAGTGAAATGGATAACAATCTGCAGCTTAACCATTCTTGTTATTTATATGAGCTCTTGCATTTTCATTTTTTATGGGGAATTTTGCTTGAAAATAGGGTAAAAAACATACTTTTTTTGCTGGAGGAATAATAAATAACAAATAATGGCACTGGCACTAAAAATATGGAGATTGAGAGCCCTGTCTTAAGGAAGGAAGGAAGGAAGGAAGGAAGGAAGGAAGGAAGGAAGGAAGGAAGGAAGGAAGGAAGGAAGGAAGGAAGGAAGGAAGGAAGGAAGGAGGGAGGGAGGAAGGAAGGAAGGTAGGTAGGTAGGTAGGTAGGTAGGTAGGTAAGTAGATAGATAGATAGATAGATAGATAGATAGATAGATAGATAGATAGATAAAGCTTGCAAGTAACTTGCAGGCTGATTTGCTTTCACCAAGAGAAATACAGATCATTTTCCCCTAGAAATCCCTCTCACGTGGAAAACGGCTCATTCAAACCAAATACCAAGCATCAATACTTATTGGATTATTTTGTTCAACACGATCCAGCTACTCATTGTAGGCCACTACTCCCAACACATGACCTTCTAATTGAATGATCCCTTACATAGCTCGGTGTCAGGAAAGACTAAATGAGGCTTTATCAAATTTGGTACATCCCATTTTCTGACTGACGGTTTCAGCCTTTTGTTGTAATACTGCATCCCCTGGGGTCCCTCTACAAATAAAACCCATGCCCACTCCCACCTACTCCTCCCCCTGTGTCTCTCTTGATCCAAATTAGCACACAACACACAATAATAGCACATGTTTCATTAGTGCATTAAAATTTTTAACTTCATTTATTTTCCTATAATTGTTTGATGGTTCTGCAATCTTAAACTAGAACTTGTTTTTGAAAAAAAAAAAAAAGCATTCCCCACCCCTCACCTTATATTAGGTCCTATCCATACATGGTGATTTTCTTTTTCTATGTTATGGTATGACATCCCTAATCAGCTAATCGAGGGCTCAGCGCAAAAGAGTCATATCTTATATGTATTAAAGAACAAGTTATGACCGTTTTGCGCTGAGCCCTTGTAATGCCACTCTTTAGCGGTATAAATAGTATCCTGAAAATCCATCCAAGCATGTCAAAGTTATAGCATAGTCTAGACACAACTACTTATGCACTATCAGAGTTTATAACCTTTGACCTCATAAGTGTGACCATGACCTTTGAGCTACAGACCTGGTTATTGTGTGCAACACATGGTCATATGATGGTGAACATATATGTCAAGTAATTTCAAAATCCATCAAGGAATGACAAAGTTATGAAACGCACACATAATATACTCTGACCCCATATTAGACCTCTATACTCTCAGTGTCCGACAAATCCTATGCCCGGAGCCATGGACTACCAAATTTGTTGGCCGGGCTACCACCTCTTTTACGTTAGAAGCCCGCCGGGCTACTGCCATTTCCTGTTTCTGGTTGCCCGGTATCATCAAGCTGTATACACTCTCTACTAAACTACACAGTCAGTCACAGAGTAAATTATGTAATGAAAATACAAACTGTGATCACTGATAAGGTATCAATAAAAAGGTGGAGTCATTCGCCTGTTCGCCGTATCAATTGATCCAATCAATGGACGACACTGATTCATGCGGATAGATTCATATCTTTGATTTTTGTAGATTCGACAGGAATCGTTTTTCTGCTTATAAAACCTAGACCAATATTCGGCAACATTTTGTATGCCAACACTATCCCAACTTGATGTAGGAAAAGTAAAAAGAAAACCATGAATATCCTCCAAAAGTAAATTTTAAGTTCCTATATTTTCCGTCATAAACAGACGCCATATCTCGGCTTCAACTGCACAACAATAAATACTTTTTTAACCAATTTTGAATTATTTTTCTCATATTCAAAGTAAGAAATAATTATTCTAATGAATTTCTCAGCAATATAATCATACATGTGTTTTTAATTACCTATTTTACTCTGGTAATTGTAAATCTTTGATCACTGTCGCCGATTTTGTGTCATGAGTTTTCACGGTTTTATTTTCCAGTTTTTTAAGTGAGCAAAAACATGGAATAAATGATGAGCATCAAAATACACTTGTTTAATTTAAGTCTAGGGGGAAAAAACAATTTTTAACTGTATCAAACCTGAAAATTGGCAAATAAATACTGCAGTCCAGTTTTGTTCTATTTTATGTGTTCAAGGGAGGTAACTACAAATAAGTGAAATGATGATACTAAAAGAAAAGATGAGAAAAATAAAATTAAACAGTATTTCATTTATTTATATTTTTCATATTTATTTTTTTTCCATTTGTATGTATTTTAACAAGTTTTTTTTTTCTTCACTTTGGGATGAATAATTATTTTAATATATATCTTATTACTACATAGTAAAGTAGATCATGTATTTATGTTAATATCAAGAACATGTATGCGATGTTAATTTCTGAATAAAATAATATACAGTCAACTCCCGTTATACCGGCAGTGTTCGTAAATCTCAATTTTGCCGGTATATCGAATTTGCCGATGTAATGAGCAAACCCAAATTTCCCATTTTACTTATCCCACCCACTCAACCTTATCGTTACTTTCGGTAAAAGGATATTTTATAAACTATAAAAGATAAGGTTTTAATTCGTTTTTTGATGCATATGAATAAATAGTATTCGTATTTTATGTAACATGTGTGAGTATGTGTGTGATTGGTAAATAAACGGGGTTTTTACCTGTAAAACTAAATGCGTATTCTTTGTTTATCCTACTCTGTAAATGTGTAAACGCTACATGTATATACAACTTCCGGTTAGGTATAATAGCTTTACGAAGATAATTATATCGTAAAGGGATTAGACAGAATGAACAACAACAAACACAATTGAGATAAATAATTTTTTTAATTATTTTTAAGTAGATTTTTTTCATCTTTATTTCACTTTTTTTTCGAATCTAATTTATGTTATCAATAATTCACACATTGACCCCTTTTTTAAGTGTTTTCATAATAAAATAATGATTCAATTCACACAAACTGTTATTAAATTATCATCAAGCAGAAACATAACTGGTGGCATTGTCAATCAGAAGAACAATGTGTCTGTTAGCAAGCCGCATATCCCGATCAAAGCGCTTAATCCAAAACCGAACCATAATTATCAGCAATTATAAAAAGCGTTTAATGATTGGATATCTTTATCTATCGCGCTTCAAGAAATTCTCCCTTCATTTTCTGATTGGTAGGTACAGTTAACTTTTGTTGAAAATCATTACAAACTGACAACTCGCTGATTGAAACTCGACTTATTACCTCATTAGTTAATACCACTTATCGATATCATCTGCAAACAATGCAGCTATAGGTTTGATCAAAAGCATGTTTTTACGCGTATAAAAGAAACAAAAACAGACGACAACACCTATTTAAATCTCTAACAACGGTTTTCAGTCTAATTAAAGGCCCGTTGTTCACAAGTACACTGGAGTGGCTTCCCATTTTATTACTCTCTCAAACAATGAAAATCTCCACTAAGAAATGCGGCACATGTAAACAAACGCTCATCTGTGATCATCCGTGTAAATACCGTGTCAACTTGCGAATTAACAACTGCATACACAACAAACAGGTAGTGTACCAGCTAGGGACTATATACACGCCTCTGGCGATAATCGGCAATGATCATCAGCCGTCGGTTTGGCTACCGATATAACGGAGGTGATTATATAATAAAAGGGAGATTGGTTTGCCGAAAATTGCTGCCGGTGCCGGAAACCGAATTTGCCGTTGTAACGGGAGAAATAAAGAACAAAGAAATCCGTAACATGACTTTTATTGCCGGATCCCGAATTTGCCGTTGTATCGGATGCCGATGTAACGGGAGTTGACTGTACATGTGTTTTTTAAATATATTTCTTATGTTCATTTCTTTGAAACTAAAGTTCTCTGCTACCGATGTCTTTGATTGATTCTAACATTTTAATTATTCCCTCTGTCTTTTGTTACTGTTAACTACACATTGATAAAATAAATTGAATAAAGACTGACTGAGTCTAAGCACTGCTGTACATTAGAATTTGTCAACAAAATTCTGGCTACCAGCTTCCAAATCTGGTAGCCCAGTGGGCTACCAGAATTTTTGAGAATTTGTCGGACACTGACTCTGAATGCATCCTTGACCTTGGAGCTACATACCTGAGTCTTGCATGCAACACATCATTTCATAATGGGGAACATTTCTGCCCAGCAGTTTTATAATCCATGAATATTGTAGAGACATAAACCAAACCTAGGTACCCTATGTTAGGGACACTACCTATTTCAGGCACTACCTAATACAGGCTACCTATGTTAGCGACACTACTTAATTCAGGCAACCTATATCAGGGGCTGGACACTACCCAATCAAGGCACCCTATGTTAGGAACACTACCTAATCACTGCAACCTATTTTAGGAGCACAAACCAATCCAGACACCCTGTGTTAGGGGTACTTCCTAATCCAGGCACACTATTTTAGGGACACTACCAAAGCACGGCACCCAATGTTAGGGACACTACCCAATTCAGGCATTCTATATTAGGTGCACTACCTAATTCAAGCAACTTATGTTAGTGCAATTTCCTAATTCATGCACCCTACGTTAGGGATACTACCTAATTCAGGCACTCTATATCTGAGAAACTACCAAATTCAGGCACCAAATGTTAGGGACACTACCCAATTCAGGCACTCTATATCAGGGAAACTACCTAATTTGGGCACCCAATGTTAGGGACACTACCCAATTCAGGCATTCTATATTAGGTGCACTACCTAATTCAAGCAACTTATGTTAGTGCAATTTCCTAATTCAAGCATCCTATGTTAGGGACACTACCTAATTCAGGCACTCTATATATAAAGGGCACTACCTAATTCAGGCATCCTATGTTAGGGGCACTACCTAATTCACTCTCTATTAGGGGCATTACCTAATTAAGGCTCCCTATGTTAGGGGCACTACCTTTAAATTCACTCTTTATTAGGGGCATTACCTAATTAAGGCTCCCTATGTTAGGGACACTACCTAATTCACTCTATATTAGGGGCATTACCTAATTCAGGCTCCCTATGTTAGGGACACTACCTAATTCACTCTATATTAGGGGCATTACCTAATTCAGGCATCCTATGTTAGGGACACTACCTAATTCACTCTATATTAGGGGCATTACCTAATTAAGGCTCCCTATGTCAGGGGCACTACCTAATTCACTCTATATTAGGGGCACTACCTAATTCAGGCACACTATGTTAGGGACACTACCTAATTCACTCTATGTTAGGGACACTACCTAATTCACTCTATGTTAGGGGCATTACCTAATTAAGGCACACTATGTTAGGGACACTACCTAATTAAGGCACTCTATGTTAGGGCACTACCTAATTAAGGCACACTATGTTAGGGCACTACCTAATTAAGGCACACTATGTTAGGGACACTACCTAATTAAGGCACACTATGTTAGGTGCACTACCTGATTCCATCATAGGTCACACTAATATGTTACAGGAACCTGAGGCTGGTGGGAACAGAAAACAGACAAAGGCAGTAAGCTTTACGTACCATGTAATCCTGATCGTCTATACCGAACCTCTCCCGCAAGTTTCTGAACACAATCGGGCAATATTCTTTCACCTTAAAATGGCTTGGCATATTTTCTCTGAAACAACAAAAATACCATGTGTCATACATTTTTTTTTTAAACACGGCAAAACCTTGTCAATAAGAAATTCATTGTGAGGTCCCTTGTTACTCAAAACCAAGCTATTGTATAAGATGTGATTATGAAAACTATGATCAGATAGAACACTAAACAAAACATCCAAGTTTACAGTGTTATGGTACCTTCTCATCTCAAAGTTACAGAAGAATAACAAGCAATACAAGAGTATTCCTTAGAACACAAGTGTAACCTACTAGAGCAAGATGGAAAAAGGCAATAACTGAAATAATATTGATGCCAGATTTATGGACATTGTGCAAGATGATTCCTCATGTCAAGCTTTGTTTATAATAAAATTTCATTCAACAGCATGACTAGAGCAGATTAGTTATTGCATAAAAATTGCAGGAATATTGCATTTCATGATTATCACCCAAAAGACTAATAATATTTATTCAGATATTTTGGTGTTTTTATAGAGAAACAATAATGATGAAAAGTGCCCTTAAGTATAACATTTTTACTAAGTGCAAAGTACTGTTGGTGGAATTTGAACATGATCAGCTTGTTTTGTTGGGTTTGACATTCCACAGGCAGACAGTATTTTAGTCATTTGGAGACTATGTCTACCAGAGACAGATATAGTGCTGCCCCACTGCAGTATCACGCTGAAGACATGTGGCATGATACCACACCCAGTCAGATTATCCTGACACAGGGAAAACCAGTCCTGGAACTACCCTTATATGCTGAGTGCCAAGCAAGGGAGCTATTCCAGTACCATTTTATAACTCTGATAAGTTGCGGCTGGGGATTTATCCCACATCCTCCCACTCCCGAGGCCAATGTTCTAACCACTCTGAGGCACTTGGGATGGCCTGATCAGCGTGAGTGACTTAATCTAGTTATGTACTGGTTATCCCTGTATTAAAAGTCACCTATGAGTAACAGCCAATCAGACAAGTATGTCACTTTGATATCCTATAGGAAAATGCATTCTGAGCTATTTCACAATTTGCCTGTTTAAATAAGAAAAAATAAAATTAGACTCAATAGTGCTTTAAATGATTGACTGATTTATTTAGGTTACTGTTGCTGCGACAGTATTTCAGTCCAGCTAATTACAGGTGGATGAAGATCCTGAATGCACTGAGGCATCCGGGTAGAACCACCGACCTACCGCAAGCCAGCTGGAAGGCTTCCTCACATAAAAATCCGAATGACCCTGCTGGGACTCGAACCCACACTGTGATGAACTGAATGAGTTTTAAAGTCAGCAACTTTACCCTCTCTGCCATGATGGCCCCCACTAGTGGTTTAAAACCTGATTTTCAAACACTGAATTTTGTTGAGAATTTAATCTCTGAAAAACAACCACCTCCAGATAAAAACCAGTTTCCAAATTTCCTTGAGTGGTCTTTGTACACAAGTTTTTTTGTAGATCATTAAGATATCTGTAATTTCATTAATTAATACCTCTCTTAGACAGAATGGGTTAACAGCTTCACAAGCCTGCTAGACTTGAAAAAATAATGAATATAATAATAAGATATTACTTTACATAAAACCCCAGTTTCAGTATCACTGGCCTGGTTGCCACGGAAACAAACTTAAAGAGTGGCCAGCGGCTGTTTTTATTGAAACCCTGAACACAAGTACGCAAATGACTCCAGGAGAATCAATATGGCACCCAAACTGACACGACCTTCAAGTAATTCATGGAAACAAACAAGATTAGCTGCCAGAATATATTCCTAGGATTCTATTACTGAACCAAACTTGATACTTTTTCTTCCGAATAACTTTCACCATACGTATGTAAAATATATGGAAAATTATCCATCTAGGTCAAAATCAGACCAGCATAGCTAGCATGCAAACAATTATTTTCATTACCCCCTGTAGAGTTTTTTTTCCCACCAGAATTGGCAATGTACCCCAAAATTGTAGGGACTGTGCCTATATGTAGGGGTACAAAATTAAGGAAAAACCGCTATTGTATCCAAAGTTTCAAACCTCAGTTGGCACCCTAATTTTGTGGAGATGACATGACCCCTTCAAACTGAGAATTTTCATGGAAAAATGTTTGAAATTTGGGAAAAACAGCCAAGATCATACAACCAAAACTAGGGACTCAGAAACAAAAGGAAAAATATTGATCATTTATCAATTTACTAATAATACTAATTTAATAAAAGCTTTTTATAAGCTGTCTGTTAAAAAAAGATGGGGGGGATTTAACCAAACAACAGTATAAAAATTAAGCTGGAAAAAAACAAACACCTTGAGATCAATAAGTAACTAACATGTTGATTAAGATCTTATCGTTCACTGTTAAACAATGCCCTCGAGATGAGAATATAAGATTGTAAATCCTGTAAAGTGTTTATTTATTGGTTTCAAAGTCCTGCCAGTGGTACATTTCAGTCATTTGGAGACCTTGTGTATCTGATACAGATATAGAGCAGTCACACTGCAGTGTCACATGTACAGACAGATAGTCTGTACATGTGGCATGATACTACACCCACTCACATAATCCTGACAATGGGACAACCAGTCCTAGAACTAGGGAACTACCAAATTGGGAAAAACAGCCAAGATCATACAACCAAAACTAGGGACTCAGAAACAAAAGGAAAAATATTGATCATTTATCAATTTACTAATAATACTAATTTATTAGTATATGCCAAGCGCCAAACAAGGAAGCTATACCAGTACCATTTCTTATGACTTTCGTATGTCGTGGCCAGGTTTCAAACTAAAACCCTCCCATTTCTGGGACAGAAGTTCTTACCACACACTCAGCAGGACCAGTTCATGTACAAAATGACCAGATGAATATCAAATTACTGAAAATTAAAATGGAATATATGAAACACCTGATTTTCTTTTCTTTTTTTTTTTTGCCTGTGTAAAGTATGAGCTACAATATTGTGAGAGAGAGACAAACAATAAACAAGAGGCCCATGATGGCCCTAAATCGCTCACCTGAGATAAATAGGTTGACCCAAGGAACATCTGTACCAATTTATTTTAAAATCTGGCCAGTAGTTTTGAAGATGATTTTTAAAAATACCATATTTTTTTTCTTTTTGTTGCCATGGCAACCAGAGTTCTATATGGATCAAGTTTATTTTAGGAACTTTTGTGAAGGTTGACCCAAGGATCATTCCTGCCAAATTTAATCAAATTCTGTCCAGTGGTTAAGACAGTCAATGCGAATGTCCGTCGGTCAGTCGGACATGTCCGGTATATTTCCATTTTGACCGACGAAAGTGCCTATTATTGTCGGACACAATGTCCGATGAAAAAATCCATACAACACCGTTTCATTTTCGGAAAATTACTTTCACTTTCTTCGAAAAACAGTTTCCTTTGCTTTTTTTAGCGATTATGTAATTATCGGCTATCTGAGATGGCCAAGCAGTAACGATTGCAAATTGGTTCCCCGCAATGTACATACTTATATCTTTCGTAATGGAAACCATGCGGGAAACTCTGTCTTTATCGGTCAACAATCAACAACATGGCAGACGATGCATTCACGAAAGATTGTTTTGTTTTTTTTTCTTCTTCTTTTTATCCGCTTGCCATAATCAATTAACAAAGTCATACCCGTTTAAATTTATTATCAGGTTCAATTTTTATCATTTCAATATTTATTATCGTAAATAATTAAATCTAGATTTTGTTGTCAATGAATTTAGATATTCTGATGGTGCTATGCCGGTCGAAAATTGCCTGCTAGTTCTAGCAACGAACCAAAGAAGAGAGCTCCTGACAAATAATTAACAGACGCTTTCAGGGATAGTTTTTCGGCTTATTTCCTCATTATGGTCACACAGCTTACAGAACTTTAGTTTTTGCATAGCATTTTATAATCTTATCTGCAAAAATAATTTCTTTTTGTAATGGGGTATAGGGTTTATTCCTCCATATGTACTTATTTTGCAGGTCTCACATTTTTACATGTTTGTGGGTTTTGAACAGCTGATTAGGACAGAGAAAATCTAAAATTAGCAAAAAATGAATGAATATTCATTAAATTCAGTGATAAATTAATGTAAAATACTTGCAATAAAGAGACTGAAATCAAGATATCAAAAAGTTCTTACTAAATACTGTTTAAAACATTGCAACAGGTACAAATATATCGCAACAAGTAAAAGTTGCTGCGACAGGTAAACATTTGTTGCGACAGGTAAAAATTTTGTGTTTACCTGTCGCAATGTCCTGTGAAGAAGGAAAAGTTTTCGCATAGTCTGTTAAGAGGAAATGTTGATTA
Organism: Solen grandis; assembly: GCA_021229015.1. Classification (NCBI taxonomy): domain Eukaryota; kingdom Metazoa; phylum Mollusca; class Bivalvia; order Adapedonta; family Solenidae; genus Solen; species Solen grandis. Next base: position 53,455,958 of record CM037781.1, on the reverse strand, counting down.
AAGTTTTCCCTATATACATATAAGGCAAATAAGCCCCATCCCTGGCGGCAATGTTTTTTACGGATCGGAATTTTTTTTAAAGTTTTCATTTTTTTTTTTTTTTATTGCCATGGCAACCAGAGTTCTACATGGATCAAGTTTATTTTAGCAACTTTTGTTAAGGATCATCCCTGATAAGTTTAATCAAATTCTGTCCAGTGGTTTCAGAGGAGATGTTGTTTAAAGGTTTCTCTATATACATATAAGGCAAATAAGCCCCGCCCCTGGCAGCCATGTTTTTTTACGTATCGGAATAATTTTAGCAACTTTGGTAAAAGTTGACCCAAGGAACATCTGTACCAATTTTTTTTAAAATCTGGGCAGTAGTTTTGAAGAAGATGATTTTTAAAGTTTTCATTTTTTTTCTTTTTGTTGCCATGGCAACCAGAGTTCTACATGGATCAAGTTTATTTTAGCAACTTTTGTGAAGGTTGACCCAAGGATCATCCCTGATAAGTTTAATCAAATTCTGTCCAGTGGTTTAAGAGGAGATGTTGTTTAAAGGTTTCTCTATATACATATAAGGCAAATAAGCCCCGCCCCTGGCGGCCATGTTTTTTTACGAATCAGAATAATTTTAGCAACTTTGGTAGAGGTTGACCCAAGGAACATCTGTACCAAATTATTTTGAAATCTGGCCAGTAGTTTTGAAGGAGATGATTTTTAAGTTTTCAAATTATTTTTCTTTTTGTAGCCATGGCAACCAGAGTTCTTCATGGATCAACTTTATGTTAGCAACTTTTGTAGAGCCTCACCCAAGGAACTTTCCTGCCAAGTTTCATTAAATTCTGTCCAACGGTTTCAGAGGAGATGTCGTTTAAAGGAAATTGTTGACGACGCACGACGACTGACGCCGGACGAAGGGCGATCACAAAAGCTCACCTTGAGCACTTTGTGCTCAGGTGAGCTAAAAATTCAGAAAAGGAATAATAGAAAATTAACTATTTGAAAACTGAATTAAAGAAGTTATTCTCACTTGAAAATTGTGTGAAAGAGGTAGATACATATAAAACTGATGTATTAAAAAAATAATACTTATTAACCACTTTTTATAAAGGGAGGTAATAATAAATAAGCTATATTAAGGGAGATAATGCTCAAAGCTGTATAAAGTGAGGAAATACTTACTTGTTAAATAGGTGGTTATCTACCCTGACTTTACTGAATGCCTTGAAGTCATCTGGCATCAACATGACGGGAATGTTGACATGGTTCAATTCCGTCACCTAGCAACAAGACAAAAAAGCATTTATTAACAAAGACCATTATTTTAAGAAATTCCAAGATTAACACAAATATTTAAGTCATAAAATTGCTGTCTCCCAAATAAGATGACCACGTTTTACCCCTTCCGGACATGCTGTAAGAAGATATTGAATGTTTCAAGAATTAAACAACAGATTTTGTTGTTGCTAAAATGAAGCTTGCCATCACTGAAGGGAAAATATTTCCATAATTTGTAGTGATGCCCTGCTTATCGCAGGTGGAGGAGTACCCCAAGCAGAGCTGGGAACCATTGGTTGGAACTGTACCACAGTATACCATGGTTTTTGGGTAAATACCGCTTTACATACCACAATATACCTCACTAAATATTCCAGGACTTGTACGTGTTACTAACAACATCGGAGTCATACTCGTCCCCGTCAGTCATTTTTTATTTCCTTTCAATGTTATTATTGGTAACGATTTATTTTCAAACAAAATTGTATTTTCTAATCTTTAAATGGAAATTGATACATTTATATCATATGTACACAGGTTTTTGATGATGTTAAACAATGAAATTATCAGTGACAACAAAATTATTGAAGATTTGTACTCATTCTTTTCTGTTCTACAGAATTAAACCACCAAAGTACAGGTATTATTCCTCCTTGTACCGGTTTGTACCACAGGCTGCGTCGGACCGCGGTTTACCGTATACCGGTAAAACTGGGCACCTTTAACCCCAAGTCCACAGGAGGCACCAAGGTTGAACCACCAGCAACCTACCAAAAGCCAGAACCACCAGCAACTACAAGCCAGAATCACCAGCAACCAAGCAACCTACCACAAGCCAGAACCACCAGCAACCTAGCAACCTACCATAAGCCAGAACCACCAGCAACCTAGCAACCTACCACAAGCCAGAACCACCAGCAACCTACCACAAGCCAGCTGGAAGATTTCTTGCACAAAAATCCAAGTATCCTGACTATCTGGGACTTAAATCCACTAAAGTTTATTTTCTAGGTGAAATCTTCCAACCAAACTACATTATTTGCATTTCCTAAATTATTTTTTTTTTCAAACAGAGAAAATGCAATCAAATTTATCGCAAATATTGTATTATTCATGGACTGGCATTACATTGCCATGCTTGCTGTCCAATTTCCAAATCAAAAGACTTTAATGCATTTAATCAAAGCATCAATGCATTCACTGTATGACAGTCATCAAATTCTACTGGCATTAAATGCATTATATTTTTCTTTTATATCAAATAGGCTCATTTTGATGCATTAGCACTGAGCAGACCTAAGGGGCTGTCTGATCAGAGTCTCCTCTGTTTGCTTATCAATACTTAGCCCAAACTCTACATAGTCTGCAGAGCAAAGAAAAATTCGCCTGTTTCATATACCATATAAAATTCAGTTAATTAATATTCATGAAATCAGAAATTTGTACAAGAATATTCATGAAGTAAAGGGATAATGAAGGTAATGAAACTGTACAGAAATCTGTTATAAACCGGAAAAAAAAAAAAAACTGAAATAGGAAAAAAAAAAAAAGGGGAAATTAAAAAAAATTACTAAAGTAGGGATGGGAGATAAACCAGAAAATTTAATAGGTCCACTGGATGGGATGCCCTTCATTTGCACTAACCCAGGAACTCCGCCAAGACTCAAAACATTTCAGAATGAAATCCCAGGTGCACAATTGCTAATATCTATGTTTGTTAATACTGCTGTGAAGATAAATGCCTTTGGTCAGTCTGGAGCATATAATTACATTTAACCCTTTCCCTCATATTGGCTCATTTTGACACACTCAATAGGTACCACATAAAGCCTGATCTACAGAAAGCCAAACTCAAACCTTACAAAATTTAATTGTAAAATCCTCATTACCAGACCACTGAGGAGCAGCGAACAGCATAAAACCTGATCAGCCTGCGAGTTACTCGCAGGCTGATCTGGTTTTATGCTGTTCGTATAGGTCTTTTCATGGTATCCTCTATGAGGGAAAGGGTTAACACAATATTCTGGGACAAACAGTCTCAGATGGACAAGGGCAAATCTATAATATACCCGCACCCCTTCAAAGTGATGACATAAAAAAATATTGATTTTTATAGCTGTAGGGCTAGCTATTAGTACAACAACATCTGGCTATCAATTAACAAAGATTCCTCTGTAGCCGGTGTGTGTTAATTACAGCTATAAACTGTAGTATAATAATTATTTACTTGCACTATTGTCGTTTGTATGCAATATATATACCTTATTACCTCTAATAAAAATGGCCTTAACTTCATAATCATGTTGCTGATTTTTACTGAATATGAGGCCTTATTAATAAATTTGGAATAAAAATCACCATTTTCTTGAGTTTGGGGAAAGAAAAATCCTGGGGTACGTAACTGATTTGGGGGTAAAAAAAGCATTAAACTAAATAAATTCTTTGAAGGGACACCTTAATGAGAGAAAAGTGACATAAATTATATTATAGCAATCACTTGTGAAGGGGGTTGGGGGCTTTATTTGTTGAGTATTGGTTAATGTAGCTCTATCACAGAGGGTCATTGACAAAGAATTATGTTCATATTACATTTATCAATACCAATCTACAGACGAAAATTATGGTCACACAATGCAACCATCTGTGAGAGTAAAATATGGGTGGTTTCCCCATCACAGACAGTACCTTCACAGACGGTATTGAAACTATATTTAGAATTATAAAACCTATATTTAGAAATTCTGTTTTCATTTGCTGTCATTTGGCTGATCACATTCACCCTTTATGCATGCATTAACCCTTTCCCTCAGAGAGGACACCATGAAAAGACCTATGCGAAAAGCATAAAACCAGATCAGCCTGTGAGTAACTCGCAGGCTGATTAGGTTTTATGCTCTTCGCTGCTCCTCAGTGGTCTGGAAATGAGGATTTTGTAATTAAATTTGGTAAGGTTTAACTGTGGTTTCCTGCAGATCAGGCTTTATGTGGTACCTATTGAGTGCATCAAAATGAGTATATATGAGGGAAAGGGTTAAGACAGATCAGGCTTTATGTGGTACCTATTGAGTGCATCAAAATGAGTATATATGAGGGAAAGGGTTAAGACAGAGTGCTCAAAATGAGTATATATGAGGAAAGGGTTAAGACAGATCAGGCTTTATGTGGTACCTATTGAGTGCGTCAAAATGAGTCTATATGAGGGAAAGGGTGAACTTACAAAATCGCTATCCAGAATTCAATAAGTCTGACACCATGTTGCATGGTACTCCGAAAGCACCTGCTTCAGGGACACTAACTATTCCATATTTAATCAATTTCGTCAAAGTTGTGCTTAATTACAAAAATAGCATTTCCCATGTAATGTGACCTACACTTGCCAAGTTTATTTATGTCAGGAAACAAAGACGAGGGAGAGTAGAAAATATTTTTTTAATTTCAACAGATCATCTTTGAGCATGCTGCTTTAAATATAACGGTTATTTCCCCTGGTGTGTTCCATTGAGTAAATATGGTATTTATAGGTACCCTGCATTTAGAGTGACACATAGCATGACTCATACAATCAACAACAGGTTCAGTAATCCACATGCTCAGGAACACACCTTAAATATTCATTATGAATTTACCTTAAAGGTGCATGCATGCACAGATCAGATATTATTTCCTTTTTTGTGTGAAATTATCATCTTCTTAAATCAAATCTTTACATTTACAACAGCCCATAATTTTACATTAATCGTTTACTTCTATCAATAAGCACGCTACATGAGCTATTATGTTTGTCAATATATATATAGATAAGCTGTTTTTTGTTTGGGGGTTTTGGCCATTCTGGGTCGCACATTTTACCCTGCAAAAAAAGTGTTTTTTCTCCATCATTTTGATCTGAAAATGTTACATTCTGAAAGCAGCAAGCAGTTAAATTTAAACCAATGAATGATATACACGCATTTAGTGATGCACTGTATCAAGAATAGATAAGTGATAAATGCTGACTGCTTATAATGCTTACATAATGTGTGTTTTCCCCTTTTTAATGTTTTACCAAACTAATTTCCCCCCTAAATTTCCCTCATAGTCCCAGCCAAGACCGCTTATAAAAACAACAACGCTGCTATATTATCATAAACTCAGAGTTTTTATTTAAATAAATATAATAACAGACTCTTTTTGGAAAAACAACAGATTGCTGTGGTCAAGATGGAAATTTTGACATTCAAAACTTAAATATTGCCAAAATAAAAAAAAATTGATTTTAACAAGGATTTTGATCTGCAATCGGTTAATAATGAAAACCCTGTAAATATTATAACTTCAATAAGATTTCATTTATGGCTAAAGACCCAAATCTGCAAATACACATCTAAGAGATTAGCTTACATGAAATACATTAATTCCCTTTTTATTTCTATATCATAGGGTGTCCCTACATTTTTGGGGATACATGGCCAAATTTGGGGGTAAAGAAAACCTCTACAAGTGATAAATGAGCATTCTGCTAAATTCAAGGAAATAAAATTATAAAATTGCCAATTTTGGTAAAACTTTCCCTACATCTCACACAACGGTGAATCCCCACCTTTAATAATACATGTACACTTAAATTAAAACATGAATGCATGAATACAACAATAAATAATGAAACCGCAAGCTTGTTTTTCAATCTTGTATAAACAGTAACAAGTTGCTGGGCAGTGCGCTTGCATTGACAGTCTTCTTGAAATAAAATTTGTGATATTAACTTGACCTCAATTTTCAAATTACTTAAGTAAAGGTATACTAAAATAGCATACGCAAAGCCCTGTAGAATCTAACAGCAACAGGGCTTTCCTTTGATGTGGGAGTCAGAGATTTAATCCTTGAAATTTCTTCAGTGATGCCTTTTGACACTTGAAAATTAATGGTCAGAGGTCAATTTTACATTGAAACAAGAGGAAAAAAACATCCACAGAATCCTCAAAATATTGTTATCTTTGCAATAATGGAACATTTTGACCCTTTGTAATGGAGAGCCATGAGCAATACTTTAAGTTTGAGCATGAAATATTTTGAATAACACATTTCAAACTAAGGTCAGATGAAATACAGACTTGTTATTCTCAGGTTAGAATCTTCAACTTGGAGGAATGAATACTGCATACTAACATAGACGATTTCTGAATGTCAACTATAGTCAGACCATGTGGAATTAATAAAAGAATAAAATAAAAAGAGGGCCAAGATAGTCCTGCGTTGCTAACCTGAGTTTGTAGGACTGATGATAAAGCATCATATGATAATGTTACCAGTACTTTTAGTGAAGATTGAGAGGGAACTGAGTGGCATTTTGAGTGTTTCCAAACATTCTGACTTAGTTAAATGAAGATTTACCCAAGTGACCTACATTTTGACCCCATATGACAGTTTCAAACTCAATCAAGATTTCAAAGAGACACACATTCTGACCAAGTTTGACAAAGTTGGACCAAAAAAGGTGTGGCCTCTTGTGACTAATGACAACAGACAAAGACCAATCACAAAAGCTCATCCTGTGTATACACGTCAAGTACTCAGGTGAGCTAAAACAAAAACCTATGCTGTTAATTAAATCTGCGAACAGCGTTGTAATTTGACACAACGTAATCATGTGATGCTACCTCAGGAATCATATTATTTATAAGATTAGATCTAACATCTACCTTCACAGGTGTCATATACTCAAAATTTTATAACATCAGGTGGTAAAATAACAGACAGACTGCTATATTACTGATCCTTTCATTTTTTAACATTAATTAAACTCTTAATTATATAACTATAAATCTATATAGCTATCGATCAAAGGTGAGTAATGTCCTTTTTGAAACTTAAAGCAGCTGATTCATTGATGATCCATACAAATAAAAAATCAAAGCGCTGAAGGCACTGAAGTTGTGTGTATCTTAAGTGAAAGACTGGGTTTGACAAGCTGCAAATATGCAGGGTAACTTAGTTTTTTCCAAATATGAAACTTACAGTCGAACCTGGTCCAACGGCCACCTGCTAGCAGCGACCAACTGCTAACAACGGCCACTTCAAATTCCCCCCGACCAATTTCATTCTATATTACACCTGCTATCAGCGACCAACTGCTTACTACGACCAACGGCCACCATATTTGACCCCATTTGGTACCCCACACTGGTACGAACGGCCACGCGCCACTGACGCGCCCCATCAGGAAGTTGCGTAACGGCTAACACCGTTAGGTGAGAGCCGAACAATAGATTTGAGACAATACCGTAATCATCAAGGGTGGCGAGGATGGTTTCCATAGTGACCATTACTGTTCGTACAGGTGGAGTTTGTCAGGTGTGGATGACCTTAATTGGCATTGATTAGCAAGATGTCTTCCTCATTTTTAATCCGGGAAAATGATAACAATGATTAAGTGTAAAGTGCGGTTCTTCAAGCGTGTTTAAGATGCGGTCTTGTCATTAATTATAAATAATTTTTTGGTTTGTTTTGTTTTCAAAGAGTTTAGAGAGATAAAAAAAAGCACCTTATCTGTATCTCTGTTAAAAATACACGAGGTATTGAGGACCGTATAATAGCCGACGCTCAAATTGTGGATTACTCGGATTTTATCGCCAGACATAGTAAAGAGTGTAACATGTTTTCGCGTTATGAGAAAGTTGGTTTTAACACAGAAACACTTGCTTTATTGATTGAAGGTTGATCAGAATCGATTCTCACATTACAAATACACATTATTCTATGATTATTACGTATATTCTACAACAAACGAACACATATACGCATTCTTATGCTTTCATTCTGTTTCGTATCTGCCTATTCATTCTTCTGTCTTCAAGCTCCATGGTAACAAAACAACGCTGTGAAAATCTTACACAAGACAAATACATGTTTGTTGTTCAAAATGTTATTCATTTATGAAATCAATTATTAAACATTATTATGTTTTCACATTTGTTATTTAAAATATGTATATCCTCCTATAAATAACTTTCTGCACATAATTGGAACTTAAAGAGAGAGAGAGAGAGAAAGAGAGAGAGATGACCACATACATATATGTACAGTCACGAACATCAGACAAAACATGACACCTGCTAACAAAGGCCACCTGCTAACAAAGGCCAAAATTGTAATTTCCCTTGGGCGGCCTTTGTAAGCAGGTTCGACTGTATATTAAAATAATAAATGATTGTTCATTGAAGGCTATAGAAAAATAGGATGAGTAAGAGTGGCAATGTGCTAATTGTTATCAGTCTGTTGAAACAAATGGTGCATTCATCTAATGACCATGTTAACACAACGTTAAAGCAGGGTTATTGGCATTATGCGAAAATTTGACCTCCATTTATTAAATTTACTGTGATAAACAAAAGAAATGAGACAATTCGGTTCTCTTAGCACTATCAGTGCTTTGATTTGTACTACCGAGCAACGGCACGGTTTCTATTTATAGGTGCAACTCAGTGGCTCCTTACTGAGTCTTTAGCAATTTCGGATAGCAGATATACACCTGTATCAGCCATTCCATAGAGCAACAAATAACCCCTGGAGATATCTCTGATGTATCTGAGATAGCTAGATGTGATCATAAGGAGGTTATACAGATTTTTATCGTAATTCAAGCTTTCTACATGGACCATTGAAACACCAATAAATAACCGAAACCTGCACATCCACCATCCAAATTCAGGCATGAGCCACCTTTGCATTCGAAAGAAACTATGTATACTCCTCCGCATGGTAAAGTGTGTTACTCAACATCCTAGGGAAAATAGTTCTTCTATGCTTTTATACTACATACAATTATTGTGTCCCGTAAATATTTATTTTTTACTGAAAATTGAGTTTTCACTACTTTGGCTGAATCTCAGCATATCTGTATTGTAGAATTCTGTCAAATCGTTCGGTCATTCATTGAGAGGTTATTCGGTTTTTAATGTAGAGAAACGGACCCTCAGAATGTAGGTAATATAATTGTGAGTGACTACATCACACACAACTAAAAACAACTTGTTTTCTTCTACTCTTCCTTGTTAATGTTTGTGGTTGCACATAAAAATGCCCACTTGAGGTAAATAAGTTACATATAGATTCCGGTAAAATCGAAGTGGATTCCGGTAGATTCCGGTAAATAGGGGGATTCCGGTAAAAAGAGTAACCGGAATATGGTATCTCAGAAGCAGATATCGACTTGTGGTACCATGTGACACTTTCCACAACCAGTTTAAGGTAGTGAATTCACAAGTTCAGCCAGTGGAGCGAGCACATGCCCGATGAGTGATTGTGATGAGTACTGTGACGGCACACAAAACAGATTTTCTAAATATAATTAGTTTTATATTTTTAAATTAAGGTTCAATGAAGGATATCCTTCGCCATGCTATTGCAAAGAGTGATGGAGAAACTACTAATTTGTTACAATCACGGAAGATTATTCAAGTGGGTGAGGTATGCGTATATAGATGGGTAGCTATAGTGAAAGATATAAAATATACAGATGGTTAAAAACCAAATTTTTCTCAATGACCATCTTAAGACTATCTGTGAACATTTACTTTTTAAAGCACGGTGACCAATACATTTCAACCAGGGGAATACTTGCAGAGCTTGGATCCGGTATTATTCATCCATGTTCCAGTTAGTACCACAAGTTGCTTCGACAGCTGTTTATCGCTATCTCGGTAAAACCGCACGCCTCTAAATATTTGCAGAAATGCTAACTAAGTATGAAAGAAAGAGAGCAGGATTCAACATAACCTCACAAGCAGTAGTATTATACAAAAGACAATTATCTCAGTATATAAACGAGTCTACATACTATTTAGAGAAATACGGTAAGTGAAATTTTTTAACAACTAGTTTCGACCATATAATGGTCTTCATCAGGATTACAAAAATATATAAAACTGTGGTCACTAAAGTATACGAAAAACGGAATGATCTTTCAAGTGATTGATATAAAAATAGAATTAAGGAAAGGTACAAGTTAAAATATATAGGCCGCTCCCAAGAAAAGTACAGTGATCGGAAGTAGTAAGTGCTTGTAATCACAATACACTGGGTATACATTGAATTGTATAGGTTTGCAAGACATGGTACAGTGATTTCGTTTATATACTGTGATTATACTCATAATTCAAGCGAGGAAATACAAATGTGGGCTTATACAGCTATCTGAGAACTCTGCAGCATTAATTGTACAGGTAACATGCTCAGTAATTGATTAATTGATGGAAAACATGTGACGCATGGCAATAATTATATGCAATGATAATTCAATTATTGACATATATCAGATGTTTACCTGACTTTCCTATGCAGTGAAATAAACATGTTTTAGACACTGGAAAAATACAAAACGACATGTTTAAGACTCCGGAAAAATACTTGAATCATATCTGTTCATACACTGTTTTAATCCAATATCCAATCAAATTGCTAATCTAATTTCTGCATACATGGTATATATATTGAGCTCTAACATTTGCAATTTTTGTTTAAATGTTAAAACCTGAGAATTATTGCAGCTAAAGGCAGGTTACGGACGATGCTAGGATTCTTTCTATAAGCCAGACTATCAGAGTTTACCGTCGCTTCGACAATATTTCAGTCATATAGCGACGTCCAGCTAATTACAGGTGGAGGAAGACCCCAAATGCACAGAGGCATCTGGGTAGAACCACTGACCTATCACAAGCCAGCTGGAAGGCTCCTCACATGAAAATCCGAATGACCCTGCCGGGATTCGAACCCACATGGTGAGGGGCAGAGTGAGTGTTAAAGTCAGCAACTTTACCCTCTCGGCCACAGAAGCCCCTACCCAATAAGCCAGAGTGGTGCAATATAAGCCTTATTTTTTATTTCATTTCTAAAGGCTAATTATGAAAAATGTGACATGTAACATACTGTTATCTCTCAAAACATGTAGGGAATTGTCTATAAGCATGTGGGAAACTTCAGTATTGTGTAAGGAAGTAAAAACAGACAATGGCAAATGACTGATGAGAGTAACAATATAGATATGCATATCTCCCAGCTGAAAATAAATGATGAGAAATAACATCTCATCTCAATTTGGCCAAGATAAGTAAGAATTTGTAAGTCCTATGTACGACTTGTTTAATTTTTACAAGGGATTTTTCTCTCGTTTAAGATATTTCAATTAGGTTTTCAGCAAGAATTAGTTCAGTTTAAACCTCTCATTATCTCGCCCATGGACAATCCCTTGGTTATCAGTGATTTTTCTTTACATTCTTTTTATTACCTGTGGCTTTCTTATTCTGAAAATTAGTGTTTTAAATAAAAAAAAAGGGGAAGGGGGATTATAAGATAATGAAAATGTTTTAAATTAACAATACCATTTTTAATTAAAGGTCATATATGTACAAGAAAGTTACAAATCAATATTGCAAATATAAGAATAAAATAAATTTCAAAATATATTATAAAAAAATAAAGAATTACACAAAAATTGAGAGGAAATGTCATTTCAGGGAGTCCAATTCAAGCTTCACAAGGGAAGATTATTAATTCACAATTTACAAGTAAATAAATCACCATTCAAAACTTACATACTTACATGACTGATAATCAAAAGCTGCAGATATTTGACCTACTGACCTGAGTCATACTCCAGCAGTAGCTCCGCTAATTAAACACTAATTAACCGCCATTATATAACCCATGTCCAGAATCATAAATCAACCATGATTTCATAAACCACACTCATTACCCTAATCATGAGGAGAGTCGCTTGCCGATGGTCAGAAACGATCATGAACTCTGACTGGAAGAGGTGTGGCCAACAAAAGAAGTCTTGGCATGCCGCCATCATTACCTCTGAACAACAGGTACCGCTGTACAGCAACACCTCTCAGCAGCAACATTTTTCTGTGACTCTGTCAGATACTGCTGCTGAGAGGTTGATTTTTTTTTTTTGTTTCTGAATAAGCCAAAAGAATAAGAGGTATAACTATCAGGAATATGGACAGGCTTCACCTGCCTTCAGTCAGACGTGCCGTGGTTCTGTGGTAACATATCCAACTGCGGATCCAAAAACTGTGGGTTCAAACCCCATTGGAGACAAGGATTTTTCATAGCCTTCCTAGGTACAAAGTACTGGTCCAACACTGGAATTGTCAAGACAGGGGTTTTCTTAAGTGGACGCCCACTTGCCCTTGCTGGGTTAAAATCACTGCGGGCAAGTGATTTTTCAAAGAAGATAGCCCAGTGGGCAAGTTTATTTATGTAAATGAATCTTTAGTTTTTTGTTTTATTTTCTTCAGTATATCAAGGGTGAAATGCTTGCAAATTGTGTTGGATACATATAAACTAAAATTCACCTTATTATTATACATATTTAGTTTAAACATTAACAAACACCAACTAACTTAAAGATCGGGCAACCTGTTTTCAATGGGGGCTAGTAGATGTTCAAAGTAACTTGCCCCCTGGACAAGTGAAAGTCAAATCCTTAAGTAAACCCCTGCAAGAGGGATTATTATAAGTTGTAAGAACTTTGTTTCCCAAACAACATAATATAAATAACTTTAAACTAGTTTCCAGTGGCTCTTTCCATCTCTAACTTAGTGTAAACTGTCACAGCTAAGTGTTGAAAGCATAAGCAGACAACTCAATATAGAACAAACTCAATTAAAAGAGTCAGGTATCAAACTATTATGAAGACCCTAAAGGAAAACATATCTCCTTCATGATCTGGCTACAGGAAATTAAAAGCTGGATGAATAATTTCATATTATCCGTCTTCACAATGTTCTGATGCAAGACTAGCCACGAGGTATTACTGTTATACACGATTCATGCTTACATCATCCAGTGTTCCCAGTGTGTGTTGTTTTTTTAGCTGTGCTTACATTTTGCTGTTTTCACTAATTTTTGTTAGAAGTGACAGACTCTTCAGTGTTGGAGATATAAGACAAACTTTGGTGTAAACCAGAAATGTGTCCTTAGTCGCTAAGTCAGGGGTCATAACTCTGCTATGTTTTTCAAAATGGAATTCAAAGTGCAGACTTCCCATGCATAAAGAATCCTGTTAGGTTTTATGACTGTAAGAGTCCAAGTCTGACTTAAAATAATAATGTATTTTGGGAGATATATGCTTGACACAAGTCTTAGTGACAAACTGAAGGAAAGGCTGATGGACAAGGAACCTCCCTTTATCAAAGTGCAGGGCAGAAAAACCTTTACAGAGGGTAAATGGTAAAAATGTTATTCAAAGTACTGGTATTATTCCCATACCCACAATGATCTTCACCCTCACTTAACCCTTTCCCTCATATAGACTCATTTTGACGCACTTAACAGGTACCACATAAAGCCTGATCTGCAGAAAACCACAGTTAAACCTTACCAAATTTAATTATAAAGTCCTCATTTCCAGATCACTGAGGAGCAGCGAACAGCATAAAACCTGATCAGCCTGCGAGTAACTCTCTGGTTTTATGTTGTTCGCATAGGTCTTTTCATGGTTTCCTCTATGAGGGAAAGGGTAAGGCATGAAACACTAATATTTTGTGATTGTAGAAAAGCTGGCCACACCAAGCCAAGTACCTGCAACAAAATAAGTAACATCGGCATAATAGCTCACTCTGGTACAGTGTCCACTTTGTGATCAGGAGGTTGGGGTTCGCACCCCAGCAAGCCACTTACATCTGGTGACCGTGCCAAACCAAAAACAAAATTGGTACCAGATGCTCCCTTGCCTGGAAATTTGGAAAAATGGGGTTGCCATGCATGAGAACTCGGGAGTAGTACTCAGTACTAACCCTTTCCCTCATAGAGGACACCATGAAAAGACCTATGCGAACAGCATAAAACCTGATCAGCCTGCCAGTAACTCACAGGCTGATCAGGTTTTATGCTGTTCACTGCTCCTCAGTTGTCTGCAAATGAGGATTTTGTAATTAAATTTGGTAAGGTTTAACTGTGGTTTTCTGCAGAGCAGGCTTTATGTGGTACCTACTGAGTGCATCAAAATGAGTCTATATGAGGGAAAGGGCTAATTGTCTCCAATGTATCACTGCTATACATTTGGCACGTAAAAGAACCAAGGGGTATATTCCCAAAAAGAGCTATAGTATCGTATTCATACTCCCTTGTAATTTGAATCGGTCTGTCTCTTCTGCATGCTGTTTTTTAGCGGAAAAAAAAACCCACTTGTGGGAATTCCTTGATCACAAGGTCTCAATATGGCCATAATATTCAATAAATGATTGCTAGTCGATAGAGTAGAAGTAGAACAGTTTCAAGATTTCCAACAAAATATTCTTCTATGCCTAGAGCCTTGACTATTGTATGAATACAAAGACGACCAGGAAGTAAAATTTTCAATCTATAATAAAAACAAGTATGAAGTACTAAATCAAAATGACTCATTTTTTCATAGCAGCACTAAGCAGCATGGTATAAACTGCATATTCAAATGGTCCAATGGCTGAAGATCTTAATTTTTATTATTTTTGAAACAATTTTTACCACATTTTTGTGAGCCACTCGCTATCGACAATCACATTACAGAACAGGATTGTTTTTCTATGTCACACAACTTTATTTACATCTGTTCTAACCTAATTATACCCCATTAATTACAGTTGGAATGACCTACTTTGTGTGAATTGCCACCAGCACAAATCGAAATACCATATTCTTCCTTGTTAAAACCCTATTATTCTCTCTCAAATACTAGTAACCCTAATAATATACCGGTAGTGAGAAAAAAAAAAGACTTTTAAAGTAGGCCTTAAAAAATAGTTGAACTTGACCCAGTTGTGAGCTGCCTGTTGCAATTGGTAAGTAGGATTTTGATTTTCTGTTTAAGAAAGTCCTTCAAAGAGTTTCCTGAAATGGCAAAGATGTCATACCAAATATGGGGTGCTGTGGTCCTTACCCCCTGTAGGGGGATTTTTTACCCCCAAAATTGGACATGTACCCCCAAAAGTGTGGGAAAAACGGCAATTGTACCATAGATAGAAAACTCGGTGGGCATCCTAGTCCTATGGGTAATATACCCAACTGTGAATCCGAAGCTGAGGATTTTTCATGACCTTCCCAGGTGCAAAGTACTGGTCCAACCCAGGAACTGTCAAGAGGGACTAGTACAAGCTGTAAGAACTTGTTTCCCAATTGGCGTGAAATAAATAAGTTTAAAATAAATAAAACCAAATTGGGGTAGCAAATTGAACAAATCACCAATGACTTTACACAAAGAAATGTAGGATGGGCATGGATTATTTACAGGATTTTCACTTTTTTTGCTTGTTTTTTTGACTAAAATAGTCAAGGACATCTGTTACTCCTATTAAGTGTTTGAAAATAAAATGAAGAAAAAAAAATTTTATTCTTTACCTGGGCCTGTTTACGGGCATGTTTCCCTATAAAAATTCTTAAAATCCAGATAATAAAATTTTTATTTTTGCTATTTAACCCAGGTTTTTGCTTTCCCCAAACTTGGGCAAAGCATTTTGACTTGACTTGACTATTTGAGTTACCGTCGCTTCAAAAGTATTTCAGTCATATAGTGACGCCCAGCTAATTACAGGTGGAGGAAGACCCCGAATGCACAAAGGCATTCGGGTAGAACAGGGGTTTTCAAGAATATGACTTTCACTTGCCCAGGGGGCAAGTTACTTTGAACATTTACTTGCCCCCAGTGAAAACATGTTGCCCGATCTTTAAGTTGGTGTTTGTTAATATTTAAACAAAATATGTGTCATATTAAGATGAATTACAGTTAGTATACCTGTATCAAACACAACGTGCAAGCAGCACACTCATGATATAATATAGAAAATAATAATAATAAAAAAGAAAGATTTCACTTCCACTTAAGAAAACCCCTGGTAGAACCACCAACCTACTGCAAGCCAGCTGGAAGACTTCCTCACATGAAAATCCGAATGACCCTGCCGGGATTCGAACCCACACATTGAGGGGCTGAGTGAGTGTTAAAATGATAGGTAGGTCTTAATTAAAAAAAAAAAAATACAGCTCAAATGCACTTTTACTTAGGTACAGTTTTGAAGTTTATGTGCCCTGAAACTTTGGCAACACAATGCCTGAATGGCCGTCATTGAAAAAAAAAAAGAAAAAAGTTTCTTTGTGGTTGACCCTGGCTATCACATAAGGCCTTTTTTCAGATGATGGGGAAAGTAGCCTTCACACAAAAATGTGAGGGGTTGGGGGATGAAATCACTATTTCCTAAAATGCTTTGCGTGGCCTCCGTGGCCGAGAGGGTACAGTTCCTGAAAGAAACTGCTAGGAAAGGGTTTTCAGAAACTGTCTGATCTGGGTCTGCTCTATTAGCCAACATGTCAAATGAGTCTGTTTGAAGTATAGAGTAATTTAACAAACTCTGCCTCAGTGATACATAACTTGAAAATATCTCTGTACATTGGCAACCTGACTTGTTTTGCCACTGTCCCAGACCACTGTCTCCTCTGTTTATCTCACAAAACTTAAACCGACATGTGGCAACCACTGTTAGTAAGGTTGGTTGCAGATTGAGGTTTGGTGCAGTTTTTTAAGATCTTTAGTAACATTCCTTCTTTAACAGGTCCCATTCATATAAGGCATCTTACCCTCAGAAAATTTCTTAAAGTTCATGCAGTTTTCAAAAAAAAAAACTTGCTATAAATTACCCCAGTATATTTTCCTTACCCCATATAAAAAATGACATCCCCCCACCCACCCAAATTATGGTACTAAGGCCTCTTTCTAATCTTCAAAGAAATCCTGGTAACAGTACTAACAGTACTGTAGTCGCTCAGCAAACATATCCTTCTATTCCTGGGTGAACCAGTACTGTCTGCCACATATGTATCAGAAAACCTCAATTTGAGACTTTCCCCATCTCTAACTTTTCAATTTCTGTATACAAAATACATGCTAAAAGTATATCTGAAACTTCTTTTTTTTCAAATTTTGGAGCTTGTGGTAGGTCAGTGGTTCTACCCGGATGTCTCCGTGCATTTGGGGTCTTCCTCCACCTGTAATTAGCTGGACGTCGCTATATGGCTTGAAATACTGTCGAGGTGACGATAAACTCAAATAGTCAAGTCAAGTCAAATTTTGGAATAACAAGTAACTGGTGTTGCATGCAACACATGAGTCCCCTACTGGTGAGGTGCATAATTTTTTCCATTACCAGCAACCAGTATTTTGGTCCGAGAAAAAAACAACAAAGTGACGTGCAGAATCTCCATACTGCCATGTTTTCATATACCAAGTTTCATAGTATTATTTTAAGTAATTGCGAGATCCATATTTCTTGACGGATAGACAGATAGAGGGCAAACCTGTAGTCCCTTCCTGTGTAAACACTGGTAGCGGACTAAAAAAATAGCATATATGCTAAATTTCTAATGTTTGCAAACATGTAACTGTAAACATATAATTAAGGGAGCTCAAGATCTTCAAAATTCTGAGATCAGAAAATTCTGAATTGAGATGCTCATGAAATGGTGTTCTCAAAAATATAAATGGTACTTAAGTGTGATTTTCATACTCAGACTCAAACTAGGTTTTTCTCTCAATATTTTCAAATGGGGGACAAATGACCCCGTATTATATTAAGAGACATATTTGGGGGTTATTTACATAATGTCAGAGACAAAATGGGCGATTTAGTGTGCCAAGGAAAACCATGTCAAATTACAAATGTATATCCTAAAGTTTCATTAAGAATTTCAGTATGATACTCAAAAACGTAAGTATTTTTCAGAACATGGGGACTTGAGATGTACCATCTGAAAGCCTACAGCAACACTCTTGACTCTATGCTTCCTGTCTTAAATCACACCGACAGCATTTTTGTCATAAATCTCTGGACTTTGCCTGTTACAAGTGGCCTGATACCACAATAACATCCTAGTCACATTTTTCCTAACACTGGCTTAACCAGTTCTGAATATACCAGTGGACAATATTTAAGTAGTGACAATCCCAAAAAAATATGTGAAATACTTTTTCTACCACCCCAAAATATATGTGAAATACTTTTTAATATCAACCCTTTGAATTAAATGAACACTCACAGAGTTTATTCTTGGATTGCCAAAGAAGGGGCCAGTGGCCCACGCCATCTCTAAAAAGGGGACACCTGTATTTGTATTGGCCCTTGGGTCATACTATTGCTTATGGCACTTTTCAATGCTTTGTCCTGCTCCATAAAAAGCTAAACTTAACAGCTGCACTTATCATTATATTAACAAACTTGGTCTGGATTACGCTTGGGCGATCTATGTGTGATACATGGGAAATTACAACCTCAGGGATGGATAGTTATGGGCTTAGTTGTTTATTATTTTCAATCTTTTTTTATTTTTTTTTTTTTTTCAAAGAAAATGGCTATATGCGTCTGCTCATGTCATGGCATTTTGCATTAGTCATTTGTGTGAAAAGAGGCAAACAGCCGACCAATGAAAGCATACCTAAATATTTCCCATACTGCTCGGATTTACAATTAAATGTGTAGAGAATTTTATAGAAATAACTTCCTGGATGCACAAAGTTAAGGTAAATAAACAAACTGTTAGCACACTGAGTATCTTAGAAAGCATCTACAGTAAAAATGATGCACCACAGGTGCGCATACATATTTTTTTAAGGGGCCAGTCGAATATAAAGTGAGCCTTTGACACAAAAACGCAGCGAACTCTGCACTCAAGGAAATGTTACAAGGTTTTATTGCCTTGTATAGTTCTTGATATATACCCTGTAACTATAGTATATATATATATGTTCTGATCAGCAGGGTTTTCGATGACGCACAAAATTGTGCGTTTTGACGCAAAATATTCATAAATGACCCCCATGTTGAATGCTAGTGCGCCGTCAATGACGCATTTTCAAAACAAGGTTCTAAATATAAGACACATTCGATTGATATCAAATAGATGTCAGTTTAAACCTACTATATGTGTTTCCTTTATTCTGGAAACAACATGTGATGTTCCAGATGCATGTTAATTTTATTTTTCTGCTTCGCTCTGAATAACAGATCAAGATATGGGACTTTCAGTTTCTTAAATTAGTACCCGGGCTGCCGGCATTGCATAGAACGATGGCCTCACGTCGTTGTCGTCCGGGATATTAGGCTGTCTATTTACATGCATGGAAGCATGTTTTTATTTATGAAGACTAGACTTACTTTGATTTTTTCTCACCATATATCGCCCTTTTATATATTTGGATAAATTTTATCACAGAAAAAAATTCCCTTTATAAATTAGTCTGATGTTCCTATACGTTCTGTACAACTTAGTCCCAATCAATGATGGAGAGTTGTTGCATAGCAACGTCATTCGGATCATCGCAAATGCTGCAACAGTGACACAGCGGAATCTTAAGTTTTTCTTTTCAAAAGAGAACTCTGAAACGGACAATGCCGATCGTCCTGGTCCATCTAATTACAAAGATTTGTCATCAAGTGAAGTTACTGCTGCTGAGCCTGATAGTCCATCGGCTAAGAGAATAAAGACTGTTCCACGGGGCTTGCTGCAAGCATGTCCCCCTAAAATTTCAAATGACCCCTATATCAAATATTCGAGGGACACATGTCCCCAAAATGAAAATGTATATATTAAACCCTGGATCAGTGTAATGGATGATAAACAAAGTTCTAAAATTTTATTGTCATGATCTTATATTTTCTTGATTTTGGACTTAAAAGGAAGCAACAGGTGGTAAAGATATCACTGAACTGTTGAATACTGTACTCAACTTAACCCTTTCCCTCATAGAGGAAACCATGAAAAGACCTATGCGAACAACATAAAACCAGATCAGCCTGTGAGTAACTCGCAGGCTGATCAGGTTTTATGCTGTTCGCTGCTCCTCAATGGTCTGGAAATGAGGACTTTATAATTAAATTTGGTAAGGTTTAACTGTGGTTTTCTGTAGATCAGGCTTTATGTGGTACCTATTGAGTGCGTCAAAATGAGTCTATATGAGGGAAAGGGTTAATGAGCTTCTGGACAGTTTACAACAATCCTTTAATGTTGTAAACAAACTTAAAGGCAAATCTGTACATAGGTAATTAATCTGCCTTGAAAAAGTTATCTTAAAACTGAATGTAAAACCAAACATGATACAGACTTGCAACCTCGAGATGCAGATTCATTTTTTTACCAATTAAACTTAAGTAACACATAGTGTCCAAGACTTATACGAGAAATTCTGCAGCTCTAATGGTAGAGCACTCACCCAATATCTAACAAAGCAAGGAGTCCTGGGAATGCATCCTGGCCTGGCCACAGACTTTTCTTAAAGATAAAGTTCATCATCATCATCATCATCATCATCACCTCTAGTAATTGCCTCACTCTAGGTAGAGTATACTTGCGATGAAGAGTATTAGGAGTAATATAAGTTGCACAACATTGGACTGTGTCACAGGTGCTCGGACTAAGACTTGTCTAATAATACTTGTACATGGTTATAGGCACCACATCAACTTGGCTTCAGAAACAAATTTCAATACAAGAGCGTCGCATGCTGATGCCAATGCTCATCTGTTGAAAGTGTTTGAGTGATGGTGTAACATATCATGTTGACTATAAATATCTTGGTCATTATGTCTATCGTGTTTGTTGTGCATTGAGTGTAACTGTTCTATAAATAAACATGTGTCATCTAAACTAGAATGGTTTCCCCATGGTTTATTACAGATGGGCTACATGAACGTTTTTGCATGATGACACAACAATGACCCAGCGTTCAGAATAGCTCAACTTTTTCTTTGAAACAGACAAGCAAATAAAGGGTATTGGTAAAGCTCTGATAATTCACAAAAGGGACAAAAATAAGTAAGCAGTCTGGCACCTTAGTTAGTAGAGTATTTGACCTGCTAGTAAAAGGTCACAGGTTTGAGCCCCCGTTGGACTGCACATTTTTCAAACCTTATTCCATGCACTCCTCTGACAAATATTCTGAACAGCAGATGATTCAATTTAGTATTAAAACGTGCTGTCACCAGTGTAGCAGAGAGGAAGTTCCATTGGATTTGTTTAACCAGGAATCTACCACATCAAGAACCAGTACTTACGTGTCTGACATTTCTACTGAATACATTATACGTAAATGACTTCATAATCATGTTCATTTCGTCATAGGATATTTGATATTAAATATAATTTGGTCGGTGTCTTCTCTGGACACAGGACTTGTCTCGTGGAACAAAATACTCACCGTGTGATGTATTCCCCACATGAAAACGCTTAGTAAGGGCTCGTTCGCTCTAAATAATTTCCTTTTTTGCGAAACTGTCTTCACTTTCAAAACTTTGTGTTTCTGTACACTCGCCATTATGGTGTTCTATTGCACTGTATATCCACTAATATCTCGAAGACGATGTAGGATTTACAAAATATTTCTGTTAACTCCTAACGATCATGCTTTAATCTTTTCATAATGAGAAGAAAATCGATTTCTTCCATCAAAACAACACCCTTTCTAAAAATGATGGCGATTGGAACAATATTTACCCAGAATCCTCTAAACAAGGGAAGCAACTTTGTTAATTTTGTGATTCTATAATATTTCTTCGAGGCCCTGCTTTGTGTTTGCAGTTTCACTACAAATCAATCCTATTTTTCATTTGTTATTTTTTTATAAAAGTTTTTGGAATTAATATTCAATTCAGATCTAATAATTATGCCTCAGGAAAGATCGGAACATATTGTTTTTGGTCTGTCTGTTTGTCACAAAACCACGGAAGTCCCAGGGCCGGCACATGTCAATACGGGGGAGGGGGACATGCTCCCCGGAGAAAAAAAAATGTTTCTAGTGTAAAGAAGATGCATTCTGAAGGGTATCTGGGGAGGAAAATTGAGTTGTTGTTGTTTATTTAAGATAGTCACACGCATCAATTAGGCAATTTTTTTTATCAAATGTTTTTTGGTTCGAATTCCTGTAGCTGTCATACTTTTTTTTTCTATTCTACTTGTTGGTCATTATATCTACATGGGTAAAAGTTGGAAGTTTAAAAAACCCATGAAAATCCTGATCTTAGCCATTTTTTATATAGTTAAATATATAGAATAAGAAGTCATTTTGGCAATCTGAAAATCCTGAAATTCAGGAAAATTTCTGAAAACTTTTACCCATTTATCTGTACATATCACTTAGATCAGGTTTAGAAAGAAAAAATAGTTTGTTTTATTTTTGTAATTTGTATAGGTATTTACTGGATAAATTATTTTAAATTTAATAACAAATATGGTATCTGGTATATTAAAAGACTAAAAAAGTCAAAACCACTCGGTAAAGGTATTTTTAATTTAGCAAGATCAACCAATATTATAGATCTACTTCGTAGAAAATTCGGATAAACTTTGAAATATGTCTCTCAGTTATGTAGATATTAGCGATAGGCCTATTTTGTATATCAAAATCAAAAGAAAAAGAAAACTAAAAAAAAAAAAAACTAAAAAAAAAACATTAGACCAGTGTGAAAAATGTGTTTGGTATGGTAAGAATTTATTACAGATTTCAAGTATATTTAGTTGAAACAATATGCAGGGTTTATTTGCCGAATGCTATTATTTGTTTATAATCAATAGCAAAATATTTTTGTAAAGATGATATGAAATAATATTTTTAATTGTTTATTTTTAAAGATGTGTTCGTATAGGCATACAACACAACAATATTGCTTATTTTTCAATTCTCCATAGTGATCATTCGGGTGTGACTCCCTTTAAGTTAGATGATATATTTTGAAACTTAAAGACAATTGATCTAAGCCTTGAGCGATA
>CM037781.1:53422218-53432824 GCA_021229015.1 Solen grandis | reverse complement strand
ACAAGGTTTTTAAACAGACAAGAATTCTGATATAACTCAATCTTAAACATTTTAGCCCTGACAATACTACACACCAAATATATAAGCACTGGGCCTTATGGTTTCAGAGGAGAAGACTTAGTGCGGGGTCATTTATCTCCAAAGGGCCACCATTTTGAAAATCTTGATAATGAACCATTAGATGTCGCTACATACCAAATATCTAAGCTCTAGGCCTAATGGATTCATAGAAGAAGATTTTTAAAGATTTTCCTATATAACTCTATGTTAAACAAGTGACCCCTGGTGCGAGGGCATTTATCACCATAGGGTCATGATTTGTACAATCTTGGTAATAAACCATAAGATGATGCTTCATACCAAATATCTAATCTCTAGGCCTTATGGATTCATAGAAGAAGATTTTTAAAGATTTTCCTATATAACTCTATGTAAAACAAGTGACCCCTGCTGCGGGGTCATTTATCACCATAGGGCTATGATTTGTACAATCTTGGTAATGAACCATAAGATGATGCTACATACCAAATATCTAAGCTCTAGGCCTAATGGATTCATAGAAGAAGATTTTTAAAGATTTTCCTATATAACTCTATGTAAAACAAGTGACCCCTGTGCGGGGTCATTTATCACTAGGGCTATGATTTGTACAATCTTGGTTATGGCCCATAAGATGATGCTACATACCAAATATCTAAGCTCTAGGCCTAATGGATTCATAGAAGAAGATTTTTAAAGTTTTTTCTATATAACTCTATGTAAAACAAGTGACCCATGGTGCGGGGTCATTTATCACCATAGGGTCATGATTTGTACAATCTTGGTAATGAACCATAAGATGATGCTTCATACCAAATATCTAATCTCTAGGCCTTATGGATTCATAGAAGAAGATTTTTAAAGCTTTTCCTATATAACTCTATGTAAAACAAGTGACCCCTATTGCGGGGGCATTTATCACCGTTTGGCTATGATTTGAACAATCTTGGTAATGAACCATAAGATGATGCTACATACCAAATATCTAAGCTCTAGGCCTAATGGATTCATAGAAGAAGATTTTTAAAGTTTTTTCTATATAACTCTATGTAAAACAAGTGACCCATGGTGCGGGGTCATTTATCACCATAGGGTCATGATTTGTACAATCTTGGTAATGAACCATAAGATGATGCTTCATACCAAATATCTAATCAGAAGAAGATTTTTAAATTTTCTATATAACTCTATGTAAAACAAGTGACCCTGGTGCGGGGTCATTTATCACCGTAGGGCTATGATTTGAACAATCTTGGTAATGAACCATTAGATGATGCTACATACCAAATATCTAAGCTCTAGGCCTAATGGATTCATAGAAGAAGATTTTTAAAGATTTTCCTATATAACTCTATGTAAAACAAGTGACCCCTGGTGCGGGGTCATTTATCACCGTAGGGCTATGATTTGTACAATCTTGGTAATGAACCATTAGATGATGCTACATACCAAATATCTAAGCTCTAGGCCTAATGGATTCATAGAAGAAGATTTTTAAAGATTTTCCTATATAACTCTATGTAAAACAAGTGACCCCTGGTGCGGGGTCATTTATCACCGTAGGGCTATGATTTGTACAATCTTGGTAATGGCCCATAAGATGATGCTACATACCAAATATCTAAGCTCTAGGCCTTGCAGTTTTGCAGAAGAAGATTTTCAAAGTTTGCATTTTTAAAATCTATTTTTAGCTCCTGTGACCTACTTTTTTAACCAATCTGAATAATTTGTACAACTTTGATAGAGGGCATCATAAGGATGATTCCTGTGAAGTTTGGTCAAAATCCCTTCAGCGGTTTATGAGGAGATGTTGTTTAAAGCAAATTGTTGACGACGGACGGACGCACGCACGCACGGACGACGGACGACGGACAAAAGGCGATCACAATAGCTCACCATGAGCACGTTGTGCTCAGGTGAGCTAAAAAAGGAGATCATTTGAAGAATTGGAGTCTGAGTCTTTATTAAATATTCAATAGAAAATAACAGAGAAATTATCAAATTTCTAAGGTTGTCATTTTGACAAAGATTGAACAAACTTGAAATATCCAGTTTATTTATCTCCAGACTCTGTCAAGTTCGACAATTTTCAGAAGCACATGCAGCTTGCAAACATATGCAATTAAAAAACAGGGGCACACGATTACAATCAATCTGTATATGGTTTTACCAGAGTTACATCCCTTTGGAAAAGAACACTTTTTTCTCTAGTTTTGAATAAAAGAAGAAATAACAAATAAGTACTTAATCTCTATAATTATTCTTATTGAGTAAACTGTAAAAATCATTGAAAGGAATAATAGAGATCAAAACAAGGACGGGAAGATATTATTCAACCCTTTCCCCCCAGAGAGGAAACCATGAAAAGACCTATGCGAACAACATAAAACCAGATCAGCCTGCGAGTAACTCACAGGCTGATCAGGTTTTATGCTGTTCGCTGCTCCTCAGTGGTCTGGAAATGAGTATTTTGCAATTAAATTTGGTAAGGTTTAACTGTGGTTTTCTGCAGATCAGGCTCTATGTGGTACCTATTGAGTGCGTCAAAATGAGTCTATATGAGGGAAAGGGTTAATACTAAGTTCGGCTGATGGGAGTGGGACCAGGTCACATACTGTAAAATTAGAAGCTTTCGTTGACCTTAAATTTCACTGATTACATACATACAGGGATTTCATGGATACATTTGTTCCTGGATTCAAGACCTTGAAACTGTTTAGTCTATGAAATTAATGGTTTTCGTGGGGTGGGGGTGTAATATTTGTGGATAAATCCCTCCACGAAATCATTGAATATTAATGTCCTGTGAAAATTAGTGATTCTACAATAGGTGATTTCCTTGACAATGACTGAGTTTACCTTGTCCTGATCTGGAGACGCGAATAAACTTTTTCTCATGGAAAAGAAGCTGCTCATTTCCCTCGCGAAAGAGTCGAAACATTCACGTTCAAAATCCCAATTCACCTGAAATGTAACAACAAAAATTATCATCCTTAGCTAAAACATTTCTTTATGATAATCAGGAAATTAGGTCAATTTATGGTAAGCACTGTTAAGATTAATACT
This sequence comes from Solen grandis, assembly GCA_021229015.1. Taxonomy (NCBI): domain Eukaryota; kingdom Metazoa; phylum Mollusca; class Bivalvia; order Adapedonta; family Solenidae; genus Solen; species Solen grandis. The sequence continues at coordinate 53,429,719 of CM037781.1, read as the reverse complement.
ATTAACCCTTTTCCTCGCAGAGAACACCATGAAAAGACCTATGCGAACAGCATAAAACCGGATCAGCCTGCAAGTAACTCGCAGGCTGATCAGGTTTTATGCTGTTCGCTGCTCCTCAGTGGTCTGGAAATGAGGACTTTATAATTAAATTTGGTAAGGTTAAACTGTGGTTTTCTGCAGATCAGGCTTTATGTGGTACCTATTGAGTGCATCAAAATGAGTCTATATGAGGAAAAGGGTTAAGCTATTCTAAATCTAATACTTAGAGTACTTCAGTATATATCTTTTGAAAATTATATTTTACTTATATCTTTTATAATATATATGGCTATTATGATACTTCTCGACATAAAAAGGTATATGACTGAAGTATCTCTTAGAGTTAAATACATATCCAGAGTTGATAATAAGAACCATAGGCAAGTACAGCTTAATGCTTAGTACTTCTTTATTTTTATCCTATGAATTCATGGACACTTGCTGTTTCTTCACTAGGTATTTCTGAACTGCTACACTTTCTGCAAAGTACTGCAAAGTACTTAATAGACTTTTTATTACTCCTATAGTTTTTTGGTATTTAGTTCTTACAATTTATGATTCGTATCACTAAACACTAGAAATCTATGAAATCTGTGGCAAGTGCTTCTGCTCTTTTACAACTTATGCCAATTACTTCTGCACTTATGAAATGTTTACTATAAACTTTTGCTCTCTTACAATTCATGCTAAGTACTTCTGCACTTATGAAATGTATGCTATACACTTTTGCCCTCTTGACTTGAATATTTGAGTTTACCATCGCTTTGACAGTATTTCATTCATATAGTGACGTCCAGCTAATTACAGGTAGAGGAAGACCCCGAATGCTCGGAGGCATCCGGGTAGAACCACCGACCTACCGCAAGCCAGCTGGAAGGCTTCCTCACATGAAAATTTGAATGACCCTGCCGGGATTTGAACCCACTTGGTGAAGGGCTGAGCAAGTGTTTTTGCACACTAACAATTAATGCAAAGTACTTCTGCACCTATGAAATGTATGCTACACAATTTTGCTCTCTTACAATTCATGCTAAGTACTTTTGCACTTATGAAATGTATGCAATATACTTTTGCACACATACAATGCATGTTAAATACTTCTGCACTTATGAAATGTTTGCTATATACATATGCATCTTACAATTCATGCTAAGTACTTCTGCACTTATGAAATGTTTGCTATACACTTTTGCACTCTTACAATTCAAGCTAAGTACTCCTACGATGACAGTTTTTCTTTCAATTTTTTTTTTAGAATTTGAGAGACTAAATGGCTAACATCCTAAGACAGACAAAAATGCTACACTCATGCCAATATAAACAAAAGAACCACAGAGATGTTGCCTGAACAGAAATGTACACACCACTTTACATTATGATGTGAAAAGGAACATAACCAATATTTTGGTAGCAATCAAAGTGATATCCAAACATGACCTAGACATTATGGAACCAACAGTTTCACTGGGAGTAATGGTTATCTCTATAAATTGTCTATCCAGGCACCACACAAGTGATCCAAGCTTATATTCAACACAAAAAATACTATGTTTACATTTAGATGTATCACTTTAGGTCATTTCAGACTCAGGAAATTCAAACAAGAGAGCCAAGATGGCCCTATACGGCTAACCTGACTTCCTCTAATCTTAGAGATATCTAAGCATAATGATACTGGAGTGTTAAAGCAGCTTGTTCACAGATGGTCATTGACTAAGAGTTTGAAGTGTATTACATCTATCAATACCCATATATAGACACATGGTCAGCCTGTGCAACGTTCCATGATCGTAAAAAAAAAAAAATGAAAAAAAAAAAAAAAAAATGGGTAGATTCTCCATCACAGGCAATACTGTTATGAACAGTATTGAATCTATATTTAGAATTATAAAACCTATATTTAGAATTATAAAACCTATATTTAGAAATTTTATTTTCATGTGCCATCACATAATTGATCACATTCACTCTTTGTGCATGTGCTCATTTCATTTGGTGAACTTACAATTTGGGGGGTGGGGTTATAATTACAGTATTTGAAAAATAAAGGGGACAACTCTGAATCTACAGGTCTAATATACCCTATTATGTGATGGCCAATCTGACTAAGATTTGACAGCCATAAATTCTAACTTGAGTTTGATAAAAACTGCGTAAGAAATAAAGTTGCTAATGCATATTGTATTTTTTTGGTAACCAAGGGCCACAACTACAGACAAACTGATTCGATATCAGCTATAATTAAACTTAAAAGAGGTCTTATAGGTAATCAAACTTAAAAATACTGGCCACAATCATTTTCTCCAAGTTGGTATAAAATATTTATGAAATCAAGAAGCTATAGTGAACAAACTAACAGTAGAAAACAGATGGATGAAAGACATCTAATGTTCCTAAAAGCTAAAAGGGCCATAACTCTGAATCTACTGTACTTGTAAAAGCTCAACCTGACCACTGTGTGGTCAGATGAGATGATTTAAACTGTAAGTGAAATTTTACTTCATACTCAAATATGAGCTAGGGAACAGAATCATACATGTATATATCTTGAAAAACAACAACAACAACAACAACTCTCAAACTAAAAATAAATTCACAAATAAAAAAAAAATGTGGTCTATTCTAAGATTTGAGTACAAGTCTACAGCTTGATGAACTAGAACTGCCATTGTAATGGCGCAAATACCCCCCGCATGTCGCTTTGTCACAGGGATTTTAATACAAATAACATGTAGGTCAGAGACATGTAAATGTATTGGCTCAACAAGGAAAATAAATAATATTAACACATACATTAATTTATCTGGATGAAGGCCCAATAAGTATTGTTCAGCTCCATTATTACACTGTGCTGTTCAGCTCCATTATTACACTGTACTGTTCAGCTCAATTATTACACTGTACTGTTCAGGTCCATTATTTCATTGTACTTTTGATCCATTATAACACTATATTGTTCAGGTCCGTTGTTACACTGTACTGTTTAGATCCATTATAACACTATATTGTTCAGGTCCGTTGTTACACTGTACTGTTTAGATCCATTATAACACTGTATTGTTCAGGTCCATTATAACACTGTACTTGCACAATGCAGTAACTCTCACCTGATGTCAATGAGATCTATCCACATATGAGGTTCTTCTTCAATTCTTCTTAATGTCTGATGTATTGACTCCAAAATAACACAAATGAAGTTTACAGTTCTAGTTTCAAGTTTCATCTTGATGCCTTTTATACTTTTTGAGTTACGGCCCGGACAAAAATTAAGTATGAAAATTTACAAAGGGTAATAACTCCAAAATTACGCGACAAAGAGTTATGGGTCATGGTCACTGCACACCCCCTAAATTAGATCTATCCACATATGAAGTTTCATCTTGATATCTTTTATACTTTTTGAGTTACAGCCAGGACAAAAATTGAGTATGAAAATTTACAAAGGGCAATTACTCCTTAATTACGCAACGAGAGTTATGGTTCATGGTCACTGCACGCCCCCTAAATAAGATCTATCCACATATGAAGTTTCATCTTGATATCTTTTATACTTTTTGAGTTACAGCCCGGACAAAGAAACCGACAGACGGACGGATGGCCGGACGGACGGACAGACAAGACAAGCTGAATTCAGTATACACCCCCTTACAACTTCGTTGTGTGTGGGGTATAATAAGCACCTATGTATGAAATCTTTCAAGGTCTCTTCTGAGATACCAGAATGTGTTTCTCATGGTGCCGTGTATGATATTTCTATCGTTTAATAACTCAGTGTTATCATAAAACAATCAATCCCAGTCTCTGGAATATCAAATCTCTACCCCATTATTTTCAAATTCAGAAATTCTCGCGGCTCATTACTGAAATTTTCAGACTATCACAAGGAAAGAATGTGGCAAGGAGACATTTCCTTGTGTGATCAATCAATGCTTTATGCTGTTCATATTCCAATTCCAATTTTGCTCTCATCCTTCTTCCTTTCACCATTATTTTCATATCTGCTGAGAAAGGCAGTTCAAAAATTCTGTTTACAATCTTAAAAAACACCAAAATTCTGTTTACAGCCTTAAAAACACATAAATGAAGCTTGAACTTTTTAAAATAATTATCCATAAACTCTTTTACCTCATGAATATTCATACCCAAATTTGTGACTTGATGGAAACTAATTAACTGAACTTAAAATGGCATATGGAATTTTGGGTTCCTTTTTGCCATACAGACTATGTAGAACCTGAGCTACAATATTCTATGAGCAAACAGAGGAGATCCTCCTATAGGAACTGTCTGATCTGGGTCTGCTCTGTTTGCCAATGTGTCAAAATGAGTCTGTATGAAGTAAAGGATTAAAATTAAGTTAACCCTTTCCCTCATATAGACTCATTTTAACCCTTTCCCTCATATAGGCTCATTTTAACCCTTTCCCTCATATAGACTCATTTTAACCCTTTCCCTCATATAGACTCATTTTAACCCTTTCCCTCATATAGACTCATTTTAACCCTTTCCCTCATATAGACTCATTTTAACCCTTTCCCTCATATAGACTCATTTTAACCCTTTCCCTCATATAGACTCATTTTAACCCTTTCCCTCATATAGACTCATTTTAACCCTTTCCCTCATATAAACTCATTTTAACCCTTTCTCTCATATAGACTCATTTTGACGCACTCAATAGGTACATCATAAAGCCTGATCTGCAGAAAACCACAGTTAAACCTTACCAAATTTAATTACAAAATCCTCATTTCCAGACCACTGAGGAGCAGCAAACAGCATAAAACCTGATCATCCTGCGAGTTACTCGCAGGCTGATCTGGTTTTAAGCTGTTCGCAAAGGTCTTTTTATGGTTTCCTCTATGAGGGAAAGGGTTAAAGAGTTTTATAATTATTCAATTTGCACTAAACATGGTAACTTGAGTTAAAAGATCATGCAATTCAAATTTGAGTAGTAAAAAATTCCAATTGTAATTCTAATTTGGGTAATGAGTTTATGTTAAATGATCTTTACATTACAATTTCTTTTTGAACAGGAGGACCATGATGGCCCATGGTTGCTCACCTGAGAACCAGGTATTAGTGGGAGGAAAAGAAACAGCAAATATCTTATGATATTGTGGAAAATGGGCTCTGCCCTCTGCCAGCCATAAATTGAGTGAGTACGTTTGGACAAGAATTTTTTAAATTTGTACTATAAACATATAAGGCAAATGGGCTCTGCCCATTGGCAGCTATGTTTTTTAACGGATCAAAATAATCTGAACAATCTTGGTAGAGAGTAACCTAAGGGACAGCTGTGCCAAATAACACTACGTTGGGAGAAGTTTTTTGAAGTTTTTATTTTATACATAAAAAGAAAATGGGCTCCGCCCCTAGGTGGCTGTGGTTTTCAACATATCATAAAAAAAATTAGAATAATCTTGGTAGAGAGTGACCCAAGGAACGTATGTTCCAAATAATTTTGAAATCTGGCCAGTAGTTTTGGAGAAGAAGATTTTCAAAATGTTCATGTTTTTTCAGATTTCTGCATGGAATCAAATTCTTTGAACAATCACGAGAGGGCATCACCCAAGGAACATTCCTGTGAAGTGTCTTTAAAATTGACCCAGTGGTTTAGGAGCAAATGTCGTTTTAGTTCAATGTTGACACCGGACGCCGGACATTTATCGGTCACAATAGCTCACCTTGTGCTCAGGTGAGCTAAAAAAGTTACAGAGAAAAAAAAATCACCAAATGATGCAGAAATTCAGCATGAGGTATTTCAAAAGGTAATGCACATTTTGATTATATTTTATCTGGAAAGAAATTATCACAAATATTTAAGATATCTTTTTTACACAGGAGTGGATTTCAAGAGTCCCCCCCCCCCCCAAAAAAAACATAAAATGATTCTTAACAGAATGTAATCACTTCTGTAAAGAAAAAGTTTAGACATTAGACTGATAGACCTTCTTCCCACATTCAAGATAGAGATATATCTGAAACAATCATAACAAAAGAATTTATCATGAAAACATAACACAAATAAGAGCTGTCTGCTAGACTATTTTGCAGCTTATTAGTTTTAAGCTGTGATAGTCCAAAAAGGACCATAAATTTAATTAATTATAGTAAAAAAAATTTGTATTCTCTTGTTTAATACCACTAAAGAACTTAGTGAAGTTCTAAATCATTAAGCATAGCTGGTTTTTAAGATGTTTCATCCTAGTAAATTACATTCAAAACTTTAACCAAAGTAAGGCTAAACAAAAGGGCCATGATGGTCCTGAATCGCTCACCTGCTTATAAAAGAGCAACAAATGTTGGATTTTTCATACTGACCTACTTTTTGACCCCTAATGACCAAAATTTGAACTCATCTGAGATATCATGTAGACAAACATCCTGACCAAGTTTCATGAAGATTGGATTAAAACTGTGGCCTCTAGAGTGTTTACAAGGTTTTTCTAAGATTTGACCTTGTGATCTAGTTTTTGACCCCAATCCAATTTGAACTTCAGTATATGAACAACACACCAAGTTTCATGAAGATTGGGCCAAAAATGTGGCCTCTAGAGTGTTAACAAGGTTTTTATAAGATTTGAACTCATGACCTACTTTTTGACCCCACATGACCCAAATTAGAACTTGTCCAAGATTTTATGGATACAAACATTTTGATAAAGTTTCATGAAGATTGGCCTAAAAATGTGCCCTCTAGAGTGTTATCAAGGTTTTTCTAAGATTTGACTTTTATTACCTACTTTTTGACCCCACATGACCCAAATTAAAACTTGTCCAAGATTTTATGGAGACAAACATTCTGACCAAGTTTCATGAGGATTGGCCTGAAAATATGGCCTCTAGAGTGTTAACAAGCCAAATTGTTGACAATGCACGACGGATGAAGGGCCATCACAAAAGCTCATCTTGAGCACGTTGTGCTCAGGTGAGCTAAAAAAGTGGCACAAAAACTAAAACATCATTTCTAAGTTCAAAAAGGGACATAATTTATCATTGATTTAGTCAAGAGTTATCTAACTTGATGATCTGATGCCCCTGAACACCTATGTGAAGTTTCAAGTAAATCCCATAACTGAGCATGAAAGTATACTGTATGCAAAACCTTAAACCGAGGTGTGTCGCCTATGCCTGGGAAATAAGAATAGCTGGACATGCATTGTATAGTCGAGCTAACAAGAAAGTTGTTGACATAAAAAAAACAAAGAAGTTAATGACTTCCTGCCCAGCAGGACAAATATCTTGATCCTTCTTAATGAAACCTAAGCCTTACATGGTGAGTTAACAGTTTCCATGGACAACAGCTGGCTAATGGTCAAACCAACAGGAGGTTCTTTTATTGTACTGAGGGATCGGACAGTGTATTTATCTGGTCAGTGAATGTTTGAGTCAGGGGTCAAGCAACACAAGAAAAGCACAGCTGAAAGATGGCAATTTTACTTCAATAATGTGTTATATT
>CM037781.1:53372118-53422118 GCA_021229015.1 Solen grandis | reverse complement strand
ACATGCACTGTGGACTCCAGAACATTTTCCTGATAATTAGTGGTCTATATTTCTCTTCTTTAATCCTGTCCCAGCAAATGGAGGCCAAAAAAGTTACCTCATCACCGATGAACTTTTCTGCTATCACTGAATGTTTACAAACACTGTCAATATTTTCAACACACAAATCTCACAGTGCACCCGTTACATCATTTCTGTTATTCATCCACTCAGGCATATAGTCCCAATAAAAACAGAAGAAATCATTGTTAAATTTACCAGAAATGACACAGAAACAATAATGCTCTAATAAAAACAGTTGAACTATAACCAGTCTAGAAAGGCAAAGCATCAATTTCAAGACTTTAGTATTTAAAAGAACTACTTCCTAGGGTACAACGACCCGGAAGTATTTCGATACTGAGGTCACACCCATTTTATTTCGAGTAAGGCATGTTTCCGAATAACACAAACCACGTCGACCGTTGAGACACACCCCATCCACCCACTTTTTCATGCAGTGAACGTAATATATAATGTAATTTTATTAAAATATGTTATTTAGGAACCAAATGAAAACACTATAGATAATTAATTTTTATTTTACAACTTTCATCTTATTATGCATAAATGATATCGGTACACAATAATCAATTCATACGTCAATCATACAACATTTATCAGATCTGACTAAATCACACATGACTTCATGTATCCAATGTCACCGTCGTCTTGAAAACAGCAATGGATAATTAATGTATATTAAACAACATTCATCTTTTTCTGCATAAATGACACATAATCGATGCATACATCAATACATACATGAACATTCATCAGGTCTTTTCTGTTCTGTTCTATGATTGAACTGGACAAACATCCAAAACATTTACAACTAACGACGGATAAATTAGAACCTGGTGTATAAATACTTCACCTTTCGTGACATGATCAATATATTGAACATTTCTGTACTTCTCAGTACATTTCTTTATTGTTTACTTATTTCCCATTGAAAACAATGTAATTATGTTTGTTTTATTCTTAGGAGGCAAAACAATGCAGTTCTGTAAAAGCGGTGTTAAATAATTAAATTTGATTCCCCCTTTTTCCCCACGATTCTGTAAAAGCTGATTTAAAAATCATCTCAGCTTTTGAAAGAGAGTACAATGTAAATTATGAGAAAAAGGTTCTAAAACCATAAAACATATATTTGACACAAAAGCAGCATTCATACATTTTAGGAACGTGGGGTCAAATTAGTGCTAAAAGCATGTGCCCATGGTTGATCCGATGACCAATGAAAATATATGTTCCGTGTGTGGACTTTTCAGGGAGCTGGTGGCTGGCTGAGAAGTTCTATGACATGTCCGCCAAGCCAGGATATATATTTCTGTGTCACTACAAACCTATTCGTGATCTGTGCAAAAACTGAACTGCTTCCTCAACCTCATCTAAAATCAGGCTGTCCACCTTATGGTTAATGGGTAAAAATAAAGTCAAGAAACTGGATTATTGCCGTAAACGAATTAACTACAACCGTGTAAGAATGCGGTACAAACTAAACAAAACGTTAGAGAATAAAATTTCAATTAAAAATGCAACCAAAGCATATAAGTGCACAATGAATTACTATATAAAACAATTTCGGTATAAAAACAACAAAAACTAAGAACAATGCAAAGAAATGAGCCAAAAGGTATTGGAACTTCTAAGTTCATTAAACAAAAATAAAACAAACGTAAACATTCCGACACTCGGAGATTTCTATGAATATTAAGTCTGCTAATGAAAATACTGATAATGTAAACGAATATAATACTTACCTTGATCTGGACAATGATGACAAAATCTTGAACGCACGCATAACAGCATCTGAAATCGAAAAAATGATTAATAGGTGTGAAAATGGTAAAGCGTCCAGGCTTTACGATAATCTCTGTCACGTATTCATTAACACAACATAACACTTGTTCTTGTCTATATATGAAAAAAAGTATTTAATTCAATTCTTGATACCGAAATAATGCCGAAATTCTGGTAAAAGGGGGGCCTCCGTGGCCGAGAGAGTAAAGTCGCTGACTTTAACACTCACTCAGCCCCTAACCACGTGGGTTCGAATCGCGGCAGGGTCATTCGGATTTTCATGTGAGAAAGTCTTCCAGCTGGCTTGCGGTAGGTCGGTGGTTCTACCCGGATGCCTCCGTGCATTCGGGGTCTTACTCCACCCGAAATTAGCTGGACGTCGCTATATGACTGAAATACTGTCGAAGCGACGGTAAACTCAAACAGTCAAGTCAAGTCTGGTCAAAGTGTTTTATTATACCAATTTACAAGGGTAAGGGATCTACCCAAAAGCCTGAAAATTATCGTCCCATTACTATTTTAAGCCGATTAAGAAAACTATTCTCTTATATACTAAATGGCCGATTGACAAAGTTTACTGAAAAATATAAAATAATCAAAGAAAAACAAGCAGGATTTAGAAAAAAATCCTTCCACCTTGGATCAAATTTTCACTCTCCACTGCTTAACACAACTCCTTAAGTTACAAAAGAAAAGAAAAACGTACGTTTGTTTTACTGATTTCTCGCGTTGCTTTGATCTCATACCCAGAGCCGAGTTATTCCAAAAGTTAATTTCAAACCGAATAGATGGCAATTTTTTAGACTTATACAAAGCATGTACCGTGACATAAAATCCTGTATTTATTTTAATGGTGAAACTTCTGACATCTTTGCTTGTTACAGTGGAGTCAGACAAGGGGAAAGTCTTTCACCAGAACTTTTCTCGTATTACTTAAACGATTTACAAGACTTTTTGATTGAAAATACTTGCAATGGCATAAAGACTTTCTATGAAGAAGATAGCACTACCAATTATTCACATATCTTAGTATTATTATTTGCTGATGACACTTTGATTGTCGGTTCTGATCCTAAATCATTTAAAAAAAGTTTAAATATTTTTCTTAACTATTGCAATACTAGTAAATGGAAACTGAAAGTTAATACCCGAAAAACTAAAGCTATTGTTTTTGGTTCGAAAAGAACTTCTAAATATAATTACATTCTGGGTAACAAACAAATAGAAACTGTAGAATGTTATAAATATCTAGGTGTTTATTTTCCATTGAATAGTAGTTTCCATCAAGCCAAAGTCCATTTAGTTCAACAAGCAAGAAAGGCTATGCATTTACTGTTTAAAAGAATTTTTAATTTAAATCTTCCACATGACCTACAGATATTTGACCATACTGTTCTTCCAATCCTTACTTACGCTAGTGAAATTTGGGGCTTCGAAAACATAGATATTATTGAAAAATTGCACCTTGATTTCCTCAGAAGAACAATAACGAATTTACGAAAAAGGACACCTTATATTTTATATGGTGGACTAGGTAGATATTCTATTGAAATTATAATACAATGCAGAATCATAAATTTTTGGTCAACGTTAATTTCAAGTGGCAATGAAAAATATTCTTATTTAATTTACTTAATTATGCTAATTATGCTAAAAAATAATTTCAAGATTAAATGGATCGAAAAAGTTAAAAATATTCTTGACAATACAGGATTATCTTATATTTTTTTAAAAACCAACAGTTTGCTACTTGTTATCTTAAGTTTATATGCCAACTTGTAAAACAGACATTGACAGACTAATACATTCAAGAATGGAATGCTAAACTCAATGGCTCAAATAAACGAAAAATATACAAATCTTTAAAAACTGAATTTAAATTTGAAAAATATTTAACACTATTACCGTTGCAGCTCTAGCGTATATTATTCAAATTCAGAAGTTCAAATAGTCACTACCAGTAGAAAAAGGGTGGTGGAATAGGGTGCTATTTGAAGACAGAAAATGCTTTTAATGTATGAATGTTATAGGTGATGAATACCATTATGTAATATCCTGCAAATATTTTTTCTCGATTAAGAAGTAAAAACATTCCACAAAAGTATAGCAATAGACCAAATATGATCAAATTCAGAGAACTTATCAACAATCAAAACTATGATATCGTAAAGAACCTTTGTTATTTTCTATATTACATAATGCAAATGTTAACTAATATATCATTTATTTACATTTATTGCTTTAATTCTAACATGTCTTTGATATAAGAATCTGTCAATGTAGAATGAATACTCATTTTAAAAGTGTAAATTACGTAATTTACGATTGTTATACATTTATACATGTGTTAAATAATAATCCACCCCACCCCCTTCAAAACAGTAATTCCCTGTACGTTATTTATTTTTATTGAGTACTGTCGTAATTGTTGTTCCATTGAACTAAGCCATTAACGGTAACCAAAAGCTTCAGTTTTAACACAAAAGTATTCTTAAAAACAAAACTCCTTGAAATCCCTTCGTTCAGTTCAGTAAAACAACTTGCAGTGAAAAAAAATGCGTTTTTGAACAGCCGTTATCATAATTATGACCCATGTTTATTTCATGCTTCATGTCTATTTCGCTGGTTAACAAACTGCCAAACCTTGTTGATCTATTTATAGTTCGCAGAATTTCCCATATGCTGTTGAAAGAATGGGGGAGTTAAGCTGACTCAGGATGTATGACCGGAAACACCTGCCAGGAAGTCCTGAAAGGTTCTGTGAAGGAAAAAAATTATTTTCTTCTCATCATCTTTAGGACTTAGATGCATTTCCTGGCATAATAAAAAAACATAAATGTCGTGAGTTTCGAGTCTGAAAAAGTGAGTTTCGATTTAAAAAAAGTGAGTTTCGAATTTAAAAAAAGAGTTAAAAAAGTGAGTTTCGAGTTAAAAAAGTGAGTTTCGAGTTAAAAAAAGTGAGTAAAAAAAGTGAGTTTCGAGTTAAAAAAAGTGAGTTAAAAAAGTGAGTTTCGAGTTAAAAAAGTGAGTTTCGAGTTAAAAAAAGTGAGTTTCGAGTTAAAAAAAAAGTTACGAGTTAAAAAGTGGGTTTCGAGTCAAGAAAAAGTGAGTTTCGAGTTAAAAAGGGTGAGTTTCGAGTCTGAAATAGTGAGTTTCGAGTCAGAACAGATGACAACTAAGTGTATATACTGTACAGTGACCGGTTATGGATAAAAATGTGTATGTTTTGGCGACTGTGCATATAGTTAACAACATTTGCGTGTTTTAATTGATTTCACGGTAAAGTATATTTAAAAAAAATCGGAAAACAGTTGCTCATATCCGCAGTGGTTTAAATATTTATATTACTCTGACATGACGGATCATTTAAGAAAAATCTATATCCCGGGTAACTGTAAACACGGACGGAACATACACTCAGAAATTCCTGTAAATGGTTCAAATGCGACATAACTCATTCCGAAATAAAATGGTGCCGTTTTTTCTCAACATTTTTTATAATTTATTGGTTTGGTATAATAAATAAACACTTGTTAGCACAAAACTAAACCTGTCACGACTTTTCGGTACCGTCCCCCTTGACTACTTTTCTTTTGTTTTGTTATTTTCCCTTAAATGCCTTTACCTTCTGGTCGAAGTTTACACACCGGCGAAACAGGAATGTATTGTTTATCGACAGGGACGTAGTTTAAAAGTAAGTATCATTCTTATTGTGCCATTGTTCCATTGATGTATTTTGTTTGTTAACTTTTGCTGTATGCCAACATCACTGACATTGTGACAAGCACACTCACTGGCACGCACTCTAAAAACAAACATCAAAATTATCATTTGTATTAAAATAAAGATCACAAAAAAGCATGGGTAACATGACTGAAAGTTAGCAATCATCTGCATGAAATTGTATCAAACGATCGAGATTTTAACTAGTAAATACCTAATATGCGAAGATCCAGTTCCAGCAATTTGATACCGTTGGGTGGGGGGGAGGAGGGATCTGCGCATGACTTAGTTTACTATATTTCTGATCACTATATCTTTCAGCAAAATATTTATAGTGTACCACGTGGTGAATAAATTGTGGCCCGCCTGTGATTCGAACCCAATGCCCGAGCACCTTACCACTGAGCTATCAAGCCACACGATCCAAAGCCTCCCGATTCTCCACCAAGTACCAGTACCCGGCTACATATACCACCTTCAAATTTATAATTTGTCACAAATTCGTAGAGACAGAAGCATTGTGAAATGCTCTCGAGGTTCCGATGTAGTTATCTAACTTGATTATTTCAGTTGTAAATGTACATTCCTCCATGTTCTTAACTGTATATACATTGAATGAAATAAAGATCTGTTGTTTTTGTTGTTGTTTGTTTGTTTTTCTTTTTGTTTTTTTGTTGTTTTGTTTTTTAGCTCATGGTGAGCTTTTGTGGTCACCCTGCGTCCGTCGTCGTCCGTCGTGCGTCGTGTGTTGTGCATCGTCAACAATTTGCTTTAAATGACATCTCCTCTGAAACCGCTAGACAGAATTTGATTAAACTTGGCAGGGATGATCCTTGGGTAAACGTTCACAAAAGTTGCTAAAATAAACTTGATTCATGTGGAACTCTGGTTGCCATAGCAACAGAAAAAAATATGAAAATTTCAAAAATCATCTCCTTCAAAACTACTAGCCAGATTTCAAAATGTTTTGGTACAGATATTCATTGGGTAACAATCTACCAAGATTGCTAAAATTATTCCGATAGGGAAAAGAACATGGCCGCCAGGGTCGGGCCTAATTTTCCTAGTATGTACATAGTGAAAACTTTAAACGACATCTCCTCTGAAACCGCTGGACAGAATTTGATTAAACTTGGCAGGGATGATCCCATGGACTCACCATGACCCAACACTCTATCACAGTTGAAAAATGTGGACTCTAGCATTCTCAAGAAGTCGTCCGGTAACGAGGTGCTCTACCGACGGACCGACCCACCTGTCGTTACTTGCACTGGGGGCATAATAACTTTTTGGCCACAATACCGACTAAATCCTGGAAATATTATCAAATATTAATTTTCATGAAAATACATTTCTAGATTACTAGCAAAATTCATCTGGAGCACCAACACTGTTGCATCTTTTAAACTCGTGTCGATTTGTAATGTTCACCAGGTTTATCCCGATGTTGGCCAGTCCACTTAAGTCTGTATCCTTGGCTGATGTTACGTTTAGGTAACCGCCTGTATTCGGCAGATTTTATTTGGCAACTTGCCAATGGTCTGTAACTCACAGGAACATGTGAGAATTTTTAAACACTACAGCATTGAAAAATGTCCCACATACATTATTTGGACAAGCATGTCGATTGTGAGTTTGTCTGAAACAAATACAAGACAGCTTCAGTCCTGGACATAGCTGAGGGCTGATAAGGCAAATATATTTTCTGTGGTACACAGGCCATAGCTCTATGGTTGTCGGCTGAGATTATGAAGCAGTAATGAGCAGGAATAAATAATTCACTTACACGAAAATGGATTATTTTGAGTAACAAATATAAGTCCTTGTTTTTTAGACTGTGATAAAGAAAATTCCTTCTGCTTTAAAACCAACCTTTTCTGTTTAAAACAACCGGTGTCGGACAATTAATATATCAAGTAAATCAAACATGTATTGCTATTAAAAAAAATGAAATATAGATATATACGCCCTATTATGCAAATATATGATTAAAAGTATTAAAAAATAAGACAAAAAAAACATGATTATTCATTTAAGTAAAATATTAGACAACTATACAAAATTAATGAATCGTTCAATTGATCGTTGTTTTGCTGTAACTTAAGAATATTGAACTCTCATTCTGGCGCACACATCCGAGAATTCACGCCGAGTATATATGAGTATAAATGATATTTCGTCGAATAGCGTTTTCCTCGGTTTTCAGTCTTTGGCCCACTTCACCATTTTGAGCATGTTTCAATATCTTTATTGCTAAAGCATGCAGAGTATGACGGGTTTATACACAAATTCGTAATTTATAAGTTGATATACTTCTTATTCTCACAACACAATGGAAATGTATTGATGAGCAGAAGTGTTTACTTGACAATACACACGTAAATCAATAGCTTGTGAACACCTCGTCAATTTCTCTTTTAACCGCAAGGAAAAGGTCGAGGTGTTCCGAATGAGCCCGATTAAAAACTGTTACATCATCTAGTTGCTACCGAAAAACACTGTTTTCCTGTCAATGACAAAATGTGTAAAGTGCTACTCGAATTCTCTCAATGGCTTGACAATTTATCGATTGGCATGTACTTGCATTTTAGATGTAGACCTAGATTTTTTTTAACACAATGAGATATTACTTCAGAGAAGTAGCTAACCCTCTTATCATATGAAAATCAAAAATGTGCTAGGGGCTGCTTTAGTTAGTGCTGGAAATCGACAGATTAAGAAGAATAAATCAACAAATAAACCCTTGACTTTTCAGATTTTTCTCTTAAATTGGCCAATATTATCACACAACTACAAGCCCCGATTTAGATCATGATATCGAACTCTTAGATTTAGCTGAATTCATGTGGATTTAACTGCGTACTCGCGTATAGGCTGAGTTATTTGGATTTTTTTCATATCTATTATCTATATTTTGTTTATTTTACAAAGAGGGCTTACCGTATTGGGTACAGGTTATTCAATGTAAGCTAGTGACGACACAGTCTCTTTTTATAAAATGTAGGTTATCAGTACGTGTTATTCATTTATGCCATGAAGAGAATGTTTTAAAAATAAAACCAAACTCATCTTTTTCGTTGTACTGTGGATTTAGAGTCATTGATTGCGTTAAAAAACGCTCGAAAGAAAATTACTACCTCCTTCGTCTAGCAATTCAGATGTCACTTTGATCTTGCTAAAATACAAGAAAAAATGAGTTTAAAGATTTCAATCAATCAATCAACAAGAAACTGTAAGATTAATTAGCATATAAATGGGTCAGACTTTTTGACTTTAAGTAAAGAAAGAAAATGTGTAAGGCGTATGTAGATACATTGATAAATACATTTCAATGACCCCTATTCTGCTTCTCTGTATCAGGAATACATTGGCACTAGAATCAACCACATGATTTGTCCTTATAGAGATGATTTCCACGTATTTGAAGAATTGTATCGTTTTACTTTACAAACGGCTCTTGTTCTTCTATACAGTAAAATGACATAAGGAACAAATGGTCTGTTATTTAAAGAACGTATGCTATAACGAATCCTTACCAAAGCCATCTGTTACGCAGAAGTATAGCGAAATATTAAGTTTGTATATTTAAGAAAGTCCGTGACATCCCCAGTTTCTGGTTTGTTTCAAGAGCTATTCGTATTTGATCGGACATTTTTTTCAAAATATCCATTCAATTGTCGCATTAGGTCTCATGGGTCAGTCGTAATGACTTAAGCTTGCAATCTAAACGGTTTAAGTTGTTCTATACCCCTCACTTCATTCCTTATGCCTTTGTGTATCTCTTTATTTACTTTTGCTTTCATAATAATCTGTGATTTAAAATAAGCACGCCCCCTTTTGCTTATATTGATGGAAAGGCAAATACCGAGACTTAAATGTACCTAGACGAATAAAGAAAATCAATGCCAATAAATGCTATATTATGTCATTTAACAAAACATTAAATAGATTCTACCTACTGGATAACCACGTTAGGCAGGAAATCCAAAACAATCCTTATCTAGTCATACAAATATCAAGTGATCTGAATGGGAACAAGGGGCGCAAAAAATATCTCAGAAGTGCAGAAACCCATCCTTATTAAAATTTTAAAAATATATTTAAATTAATTTTTATTAAACAAAAAGATGGAAAATTAAGGTTTAGATTACATAAACAGACATTCTGACCAAGTTTCTTGAGATTTTGGCTAAAAATGTGGCATCTAGATTGTTCACAAGGTTTTTAATATTGCCCTCGAACTATGTATCCATGACCCATTTTAATTAAATGTTACAAACAAACATCCCCAAAAAAAAAATGCTCATCCGCGTTATCATGGAGACAAACATTCTGAACAAGTTTCATAAAAATTGTGACTGAAATATGGCCGCAAGAGTGTTCACAAGCAATTGTTGGCGACAATTTTGTGGATATCATGGTTCACTGGAATCACTTCACTGAAAATGTTGTGCATGCTGGCTCAGTAGAGGCATTCAAAGACACTTTGAAGAACCACCGCCAACAATTGAGCGGAGCTTTCTATTCCGTTTTGTAAAACCCAGTATTGGGATCTACAACGTAACATATTCAGATAGAATACTAGAATAAGTTCCCTTTTTTTGCCACTTATGACATTTCATTCCTTCAAAAAGTAATACTTATTTGGTAAATTATTGCTAAATTACGTTGAAATAAAAGTTGGCCCCACACGACATAATTATGTGTTTCTATGGCCAGTGTAAATATACGATCAAACTTTTTCGAGGCTTTCAGTTTTGGGTTATCTGTAAAACTTGACAATTTAGAACTCACCAGAAACATGTACGTCTGTTTGTTAAAAAAATATAGATAACAAACATAAATATACATGCAACTTTGCATTCTCAATCCCTATGATTACAACCGGGAAGTGAAAAAAAGAAAATTGTTTGTCACAAGATAGCAGAATATCCGTAGATTCTTAATAATATTTTGCCTAACATGTGCCAATTTCAGTTAAATAATAAGTTGTATTTATATTTACAATAATATAATACTTACCTAAACACTGCTTGCCATCACGTTTAGAAAGTGATCAACTGTACATGTCAACAAAGATAACGTAACCGCTGAAACGTCACGTCATATTTATCGAACTCCCCCGTTATCAGCATGGAAGTTTGTTTGCGCGCTCGTAAGATAAAAATATTACCATTTACCATTATAAGTACTAGTAATGAACGTTAAAACTATGACATACCTCAGTAACAGATATCTAAGTTTTGGCGGACTTAGATGTTGGCTTTATCACATATCATATATATGTGGTTTCTAAACTACCGATGGCCACGCAAGTGGGATAATATGTTTGAACTATGACGCTTTCTGCTGTTTCCAATGGATTTAATTCCGGTCAGATTCATTCAGTCTGTAATCTTTTGAGAGATAACACAAAATCAAAATTCAGTAATATTATTTCTTAACGCAATTAATGACTATATTTTAGTGCACTTATAAGTACGGGATCGTTTGTAAGCACGGTTTGCATGGTTTAGTATTTAATAAACACATTTTTACACTAGATACTCACCAAATAGGGATTTTGAACGCATAGATAAAGCGTAATGTCGACAGTTTGAACATCTTTTCTTTGTATCGATAACAATTTATTGATATTAAATAAAAAATATTATTTCTTTATAAAGTAAATAATGGTTAGAGAAAGAGACTAAGGTTTGAGGTGTTTTAAAACTATATATGGAACCATTGCTCTTAATTGCAAAGTAAACTAGATGTTATCATGTACATCGGTGACCTGAGTTCTATTGCTCCTAAAAACAATATTAAGCATTTCATGGATTATATTTCTAGATAATAGAACCAAGTCAGATTTAAATTGCTCATGAAATAAAGATGCAAGAGTATAAAAATTTAGACGTGGGCAACGGACATTTAACTATCCTAAATGCTTACTCTGAGTCTGTGCTCTGTAGAATAGACACAGATTCCACCGAGAATAGATAGTGCTTAGTAATACTGCAATTCTTAAAGACCCTTATATTTCATAATGTTGAAACATTCATGAAAGGGGGCATATAAAATAACATTGATATATTGTAGATCAACACAAATGGTGCATAATGTGCAAATATTATGCTGTAAAATAACAGTTTAACACATTGAAAATGTTAATCAAATTACGCAATTAAGTATTTGGAATGGATGTCAAAATACTCTCATTGTTTACATTTTGCACTGGCGAGTATTCGATCTGATATCAGAAGATGATCTGATATCGGAAATTATTTGAATTTGAAAAGCCTTCGCAGAATCACAATTTGTTTATCTGCTTCGTCATCAATTTATTCACTTGTGATAAGTCAACTGAGCCATACAAAAGGTCTATACTATGAAACGTTAGAAAATAAAAGAAGATATGCGGAATATGCAAATTAGGTATTTTGTAAATAATGGAAAGATATTAAGTAAAACATTGCTTCTTATCTATGCATAACAGGAAACAGGACTAAGTAATGGAAATTATCTGACTAGAGTATGGATCACAAATGTACATCTTTAATTGTGTTTTAAAATGATTGACATACCAGAATATAAATTACTTAAATCATGAAAAATTCTCATTTTGTTTATTAGATGTTTAATCATGATTCATTTTACATTTAGAAGAAAGTTCTTACAATTAATACTGATGCTTTATAAAGTATCCAGGGTTGGACCAGTACTTTGTGTATGAGAAGGTCAAGAAAGAATTTTGCCCCCAACAGAGTTTATACCCACATCTGTTCGATTCACAGTATTTGCTTTAGAAATTAAAAACAATTATATTTTTCTTGCCCATTCTGTCCTTTTCATACAGCTGTTCTGTTATGCTGTAGTTTCTTTGACCCTGGATAAGCCCTGTCTCTCCCGCAACCTTTACACACTTTTGCCAGATGTGGTATCCCACCTCAATACCTGAAAAAAAAAAATAAGTTGAGTTTACGTTTTCCCATTTTGATAAATTGTGACAAGATATTAATTTGGGTCTGAAGAGCTTTTATTTATCACCTCCTTGTTCCCAAGTTACTGACTACTTAGACAAACCAATCCATGGTTACCTGATCAGCATATCAGGGTTCTTAGTTGAAGTCATTGAAAAGGACTTTCCAATAAGGTTGGTGTCCTACCATATAGTCATGTAAGAAGTGCGCAGAAAAAAAAGAAGAATTATTTCGAAATCGGAAGGTCGTGGATTCGATCCCCGACCGCGACATACCAAAGTCGTAAAAGGTGGTAATGGTATAGTTACTTTGTCTGGCGCTCGGCATAAAAGAGTTGTTCCAGTACTGGTTGGCCCGGTGTCAGGATAATGTGACTTGGTATTGTATCATGCCACATGTCTACGGGACGATACTGCGGTGTGGTAGCACTATATCTGCTTCAAGACAGTCTCCAAATGGCTGAACAACTGTCGGCGGGACGTTAAACCCAGCAAACTTAAACAGGAATTATTTTTCCGAAAACCGGTGTGCATGACTCTAAATAAGGAGATGAAGAGAACCCGGCATATGTTTGTTTGTTCATTATAAAGCTCTTCCAGTCCATTTGGGAAATTAGACGGATATAGTATTAGTCTTTGACCAATAATGAATACTAACAAAATTGATTACAAATTGAAAAATTAAGTTTTATTGTAACAGGAAGTTCGTAATTAACTGTGGAATTATTCTATTAAATGTCCTGCGAAATGTTTAATCACATAGACCATGAAGTTAAACCACTTAGATTCTTATATATATATCTGACTGCATGGTTTTTCATGGATTAATTGAATACATAAATACTATACAGATGATTGCATATACACCAGGTATAACAAATATCTTCTAGAGTAAACAAGTGTACCGACAGTATATTGATTGATCAATACTGAGTATATTCTTTGTAGAATTTTGAAAAGCGGTTTATTATACAGAAGCAATCGCATACACAATCAGTGTCACTTCTTTGACCTGATTTACATATTAGCACATCTTCGTCGATATTCTGACGTATTCCATACAACTTCCATATGTCTCCATATTAAACAAATTATGATTCGTCGACGGTTTTTCAATTTCAGTTTTTTTTTCCGATTACGTCTTGGGATACTCGCAACAGTATGAGTATTTTGACATCCATACAAAATACTAAATTGCGAGATTTTTATCAATATTTTCAATTGTTTAACTGTTAATTCACAGCAGATATTTGCACATTATGTACCATTTGCGATAGTCTGCATTATGTAAATAACATTTTATATTTTCTTTTTCATGAAAAGAGTATCATTATAACATATAACGGGTCTTTAAGTAATACATCAACCTTTTCATAGTTAACAATTGATAACCACATGACATGAAATTCTAAAAATAGTTCTTGTAAAGGTTTTATTTTGTTTATCATTGTTAAACGCTATGAAAATCGTGTACTTTAGAAACTGAACTGTACAAATGTGCTTGTGCTTGTGTTTCAACCAATTACGTCCCACCTACAGTGTTTTAAAGTTATTTGGAAGACTTTGTCCTCTTTTTATCATAGCGCGAGATTGTTTCCTGGACTTCAAGAAGTAGAACATTTTGTTCCTCAGTTTGTCTTTTACGGTGTTTTGGTAAGATTGTGGGTATGTGCTAATGCTTTTGTTCGGTAAGATTTCTTGGGTTGAAAGAATGATTTGTTTCGTACCGATTCCATGTTTACATTGAAGTATGGCACCATTCATCATAGCAATCGACGTACAATCTATACTTATGTAGTATCAGTCACACAGCGGATATTAAACGTAACATGACCTTTCTTAGTATATGAATGAATTTGAATGTAACAGCAATAAAGTTTAGGAACTATTATTTTATTTTCAAAATCAATTCCCTCTTTTGAGCTGTCGTTACACACACATACCTCAAATACACGCCTTATAAAATCTTGATCGATATTCTAAGTGTAAGGACATTTGCATTTGTATTTTACATGCATAATCTACACTCGACTGGTGTACTGCAACTCTATATGCCGTAATTTAAATAACACAGGTTTATTAACAGAATCAGAATATTATTGCTGAGACAACTTGTGATATCTCGGAACGACAAAAGACGACTGCATACAGGATGATATCGAGGTCATTTGTTTTCTACTTCCAAGCAATGGTTCTTTGCTTATTATTTCAAGTGAGTGTATTTTTTGTAACTGAGTTGTATTTTATTTACATTTACAGTTTATACCAAACTATCCAAATAATAATGTTAGCATATGTGTTTAACCAAAACAAACATGTACTAACCATCTTCCGGGTTATTTAGTGACCGATTTCGTTACAGGTTCGAACTCCACCAACAAGTAATATTTAATTTTTTAAACTAAGAAAACGCACATTCTATCATCCCTGTTTTACGAATAATTCAAGTACGCGATTAAGTTGACATAACCTTTATATCTTAAAAGAAAATAAAAAAAATAATTGCCCATATGTATTTAAATATTGCTAAGCTATAAATATGGTTGGTTGAATTTTGTTTCATTTGAACTGTATTAATTCATTTTCATCTTTCCTCTACACTTTGGTATTGGCTTATATTCCTAACAATAGATTATTATCAGTTTGGTTGGAGACCAAAAAATTAAGTGTTCACTAGTTATCCTTTCTTTTTTCTAACCTTTTAGATGAATGTGACTCGGACGATAATATCTGTTGACGAATTCGACATCAGAACCGGTCATATTTCAACATACGGATACTTTGTCTGAATGGTTAAGGGTTTAATCCACCATAGGGAGTTTTAATCCTTTCCCTCATATAGACTCATTTTGACGCACTCATAGGTACCACATAAAGCCTGATCTGCAGAAAACCACAGTTAAACCTTACCAAATTTAATTATAAAGTCCTCATTTCCAGACCACTGAGGAGCAGCGAACAACATAAAACCTGATCAGCCTGCGAGTTACTCACAGGCTGATCTGGTTTTATGCTGTTCGCATAGGTCTTTTCATGGTTTCCTCTATGAGGGAAAGGGTTAATGTGTAATAATCTTTGCAGACAAAAGTACTAGTCCTACACAGGCACTAGAACAGCAGAAATGCCAATTTCATAAGAATGTTGATTACGATCTGTCTCTCTGTAATGTATATTGAACATGGTAAGAAACGGAATCTGACATGACTTGATTACGGAGGTCGTAACATTACACAGATGTATGCTACCACTACTATTTTTACACTGTTCGATCAGTCTGATATTCAATTAACACATGGAATATAAATTAACCGTCAAAAGACAACCTTAACAAAGTAATGACACCAAATGTCAACAGTTTGTACATTTTTATAAGTCTGCTCCACTATCAGCTTCCAGGTTTAATTTTTTGGCGATTCTGATTGGATGATTTAAAACATCTACCTATACAATTTCCCACTATCTGTTGATGTCAATTTCACGTCGTTCAATCAGATCGATTGATTCAAAATCTACAACTACAACAACAACATACGCCCCCAAAACCGGATGTTGGTAGTGGTGCAGACTTATGTAGATGTACAAATTGTTGATATTTCGCGTTATTACTTCGTTAAGGTTGCATTTTGACAATGATTCGTGATAGCATGTGTTAACTGTATATTAGATTAATCGAACCGTGCATAGAATATGATTGTAGCATATATGTGTACAAAGTTAAGAGGTTCGTAATCAAATAATGTCAGACATAATGCCATGTTTTAATATACAGTAGAAAAAATGTTAATCAAGATTACAATGGAATTAGAAATTTTGCGGTTCTAGTGCCAGTGTAGTCTACTAAGGAGCCATCTTGATAGGGGCTGGAATTACCGTAATTGTTTCCAGAATTTAGTTCAAAATTATACTAAGAATAATTAGAATGTAGGATTTGGAATTATCTCTCTCCCTTTCTCTCAGATAAAAGAACATCACAAAATACAAAATTATATGTAACTACCCTGTCATTAACTTTTTTTAATCATTTATGAAACAAATAACTGTCTTCACATCCTAAAACATGTTTTAAGATTACAGTTTCTATGCCAATGAACTTGAAACTGTTTAAGTGAATTAGCATGGCACCCTATGTCATATGATTCTTTTAATAGAAAAGATATAAAGGCCTACTTCCATTAGTAAAATAAATGTAGTAAAATGTCGATATTACTGTTGTATATTATTCCAACTATATTTTATTTCATAGGAAGAACTTTAACTTATTTAACCAAGAAAAATCTGCGAGCAAAACATTCGGTAAACAAACATTCTTCTTGTAAATTCTAGATAACTATTGATCTTGATCAAAATAACATATTTAATCTATAAAAAAAGTTTCAGATCATTACAGTCGTTTGTTTTTCCCCCAATATATAATTTGATTTATGTGTGATTTAAAAATGAATGCTGTATGACGTTGAATGACTATCTAAAACGTTAAGGATGGTTTGTTTAAACGCTGGTGTATTATCCTGTCAAAACGAAGATAGGCTGCCTAAGCGTTAGAAAAAAAACAATTATAATTATATGGGTAAGAAAATTATTTATTCGGTCCTTATGAAGTGATTATTTGACAAGTAATCACTTGCTTATATTCTATACTATATAAGACGCGAATTAGTCACATGATATATAGAGCATGATAATTTTTATTGTAATAAAAGGATGTATCATATTCACTGTGAACAATATGAACATTTGCATTCTTCGTTCTTCGAAATGCATTTGTTGTATATTATATTCGTAACGATCATTTCACAGAAAAGTATACTGTTTGAAGTTGGTTAGGGAAGTATAAAACATACCATTAAAGCAGCTCGTTCACATTAGATCGGTAGGAATTGAAAGAAAGTTTTTTATTTATAAAACATTTTTTCTTGACAAATAAACACGACAAGTGTAGGTCACATTGCAGGAGAAAACGCTATTTTCGTAAATGCAAATTCGTACAAATGAATGGTTGAATTCTTCGTTCTGAGTGGAAAAGGACAAACTTTTCAGAAATGAAGGTTTCTCTGTAAATTGGTTGTCTATTATACTCGTAACGATCGTTTCACAGAAGAATATACTGTTTGAAGTTGATTTTGTTTTAGTTAAATAATATTTTATTGCAACTTCATTGAAATAATACACGATCAAGACAAAGAAAACTGATAATGGAAGTATGCAAAAGGGTTGGGCTACAAGTTATCACAACATTAGTGACAGCCCAACCCTACGAGTCTCACTAATATATTTATTTTACTATTATGACGTGTATGGTTTGGATAAATACACAAGAGGAGAAAAGAGAAAAAATAAGCTGATAAGAATATAATTGAAAATGTGCATGTGTTGTCCCAACAATCCAACCAATTCCCAAACAAAGGCCCAATCGAGTCAAATTTATCTAAACATTTACATTAAAAGTTAAAACTTAATAATTAATATGTGTTAATAAAACGCTTAGATTATTTAATAAAGTTCTGACAGTAATTTATAAGAGTTTTATTTTCTTCATCAGATAATGTATTTATTCCAATTATTTTTTTCACATTGAAAAAGTCAATTCTTTGTTTTGTGGATGATTTACATTCACACAAGTAATGTTCAGCATCCTTAGCCCCATTTCCACACAAACACATTGGATCTGGTCTAAGTTTTTTGAAAATAAATTTTAAATTACTACAATAACTTCTTATTTGTGCATGGTTGATTGCATAAAATTTATCCCCAGATAGGTAAAAGCTGGGAATTAATGGGGATTTAAAATTAATTTTAAGATTATTTCGAAAAGTAGCAAGAGTTGGAGATATCCTTATAGAAATATCAAGCTCATTCCATAGAGCAATAGTTGAAGGCAAAACAGATTTCTGTACGTCTTTGAAATGTTCTCAAGTTTGTAATGTTACGAAGAGAGTACGGTAGTGCTTCCCCATTTTCCATATTAGCGACAGTATTTTGAAATAAATCATGAAATTATTCAGGAAGCATGTTGTTTTATATTCATATACTAATATTAATTTCTGTATTGTCCTGCGACCAGATAAATATACCCACCCTTTTTCTTGTAAAAGTTTTTGAATTTATACAAATCGTGTTAATCCTGTTACGATTCTAGCTGCTTGATATTGTAAACGCTCTAAAGACTGTTGTTCATAAGAAATACAATTATCCCAAATTACTTATATATATATTTGAGCAGGGGTCTAAGGAAAGAATACAAATTTGATTTAAAGTATCACGTTTTAATTTAAACTTTAATCTTAGAATTTTAGATGCTGATTTAGAGATTTCGACTATGTGTTATTGCTATGTTCCATAAACCTAGATACTTGTGGAGCTCAACATACTGCAGAGGTGCGTCATCAAAGAATAACGATGGTTAAATCGAAGTACTTAAAGTAAAAAACATAACATCAGTTTTGGAAGGATTGAATTTAATTAGCCATTGTTTAGCACAGTTAGATTTTTTAAGAAGATCAGAGTTAAGAATTGATTCCATTAAAGAAATATCATCTGAGGAAAATGAATGTGAGCTATTATCAGCAGATGAACTGGTTCTACTAATTAATGAATCCGAAATGTCATTGACATAATTAGAAAAAGTAATAGACTGAGAACAGAGCCTTAAGGAACATCCGCTGTTAAGTATTTAATTTCTGAAGGAGATTAACCAATGAAAACTCTTTGGTTTCTATAAGTTTAATAGCTGTTAATCCACATTAGCAATTTTCCTGTTATTCCGTATTGTCTTAAGTTATAAAATAAACCTTTATGCCAAACTTTTTTTCGTCGAATGCTTTATATATTTGATTATATTAAATATCTACTAATTGGTTTAAAGTTGAATATCCTGGTAAAGAAAACCTGATTGATATTTGTAAAGCCATGTTATAAGCATCTAAATAACTGTGTATATGTTTAAAAAACACTCTTAGTGGCATCACATAAGCTAATTTCCATCTACTTGGATATATACATTCATTTAATAAACGATTGAATAGAATGCTTAATGGTTTACTAATAGAAGACGAAGTTTCTTTAAGCATTCTATGACTTTTATCATCCGGACT
Source organism: Solen grandis (assembly GCA_021229015.1). NCBI lineage: Eukaryota > Metazoa > Mollusca > Bivalvia > Adapedonta > Solenidae > Solen > Solen grandis. The sequence continues at coordinate 53,402,498 of CM037781.1, read as the reverse complement.
ACTAGCTTTCTTCATGTTGTTATAATCGTGTTTTATTCAATTGTTTAAATTGGGCAGAATATTCACAAATTTCCTGTTCAGTTACAAAAATAGAAATATTTTATATTTGATTAGCTTTTGTAAAGAAATCTGGAAGATATGTTTGCGAGTCATCTACAGTTGAAATTGAAAAAAAATGCCTAATAAATTTTCTTTATCTGTTTCAGATACATTAGCTCATGATTTTAATTTTGAAGAGGGGGAATAAAATTAGAGTTGTCTAAAATTTCCTTAAAGCGCATTCTGACTAATTTTCAATATTGACGCAGATTAGAATAGCTAAGGTCAGTCAAAGAAAATTCTAAATTATTGTAAAATTGTTTATTAGCAAATTTCTTCATGTTATTTACTTTATAGCATAACTAGATTTTTATTGGTATCTAAAGCTATTTTTTTCTGTCTGTCGCGCTGTCGAGAAGTATTACGAATATCATTATTATACCATGGTTTGTTATTGTGTCTAATTGTTACACAATTATAAGGAATACATATCTTAGCTAGTTCGAAAAAAATTCAGACATCTATGTTGCTTCATCAATTCAATTAAACCAGAAGTTAAAAAAGACCAATCTACAGTTGAAAAGTCAGAGGTTCGCTCAATTACATTTTCATGAATTCGTTTAGTTAAATTTGAAATGAAATAACAATTCATGTCAGATCCTATACATGTATTTAGAATTTGTTTATATAAACATCCGTCTATCATACGTGAAACAGTAATCTATATATGTATATGTTCATTTTTCTCAAAATTTTATGACAGAATTGATATATTTGGAACATGCTGAATAACATGCTTGAACAACGTTTAATTTTTAATGAAAGAAAAAAATATATATTAGGTTTAATTTTAAAAACAAATCACTTTCTATATGTTGTTGTGTATATAACCACAGTTTAGAGTTCATGTGAATATTGTAATTTCACGAGGGCAAAGTGATAAAAATTCGCACCTGAATGAGGACAACAAAACACAGGTAAACATTTTTTAATTTCGATTCTAACATCAGTCTATTTTATCCGTACTACTTTTTTGATGGAACCTGAAAGCCAAATGACTTTTTTTCGGTCTCTCTTATTATTCATGTGACGAAAATAAAGAAAGAAAGACGCATGTGCATATGTTGTTTACATTCTTTACCTGCACTATATTTCTCTCTTTTAATATTTTATAAATGTATTTACTGTCCCCTATTACTTGCATGATAAACATCAAGTGGTATCTCGGCTATTTTACTTTACGACATGACGTAGTTTTACTGCAATGTCACACCATTAGAATATTCTCCTTGATAGAAATAAGAAAGTCATACGCACCACGTGAGTGTATGCTCGAACTACGTCCCTCAGATCTGTGCTTTAATGCCAAATTAGACATATTTCCCTTCTTTCCGTATAGATATAAAAGAAAATGCAACTCTAGACATAACATATCATGCATATATGAGGTATTTCATATGCCTGTACAATTCAAAATAGAACAACAATTCCATAAGTTGCCTTTCTACGAGATAAACTTATATACAGGGATACTGAATACCCTCCTAACCTATACCAACTTAATACTAAATGTGACCTTCTGACGTCATAAAGCTGTCTTCTGTGTGAAATTGTTTTATATAAGATACTGCTCGAATGATGTGTGGGATATTGTTAATTGTCAATAAATTAAGCTTAAACATTTTTATTTCTCATAACATATCATGTAAATACAGCATGAGGTGAGATGATATACAATTCAAGAATAGGATTGGAACGAAAGCTCAAAGCTCAAATCCTCTCCAATATGCATTACCTTGCAGTGGTTACCGGTAAATATAACAGTTAAGTCAACAATACTCAAGATTTGCAAGATTTGACAATGTCATGTAATCGGATTAAAAGATTATAATAAACAAGAGGGCCAAGATGGCCCTGTGTCGCTCACCTGAGTAAGACTGCTGTGTTAGGCATGATGACAAAAAATGAGGCATCTAAATTGTTTTTCTAACATTTGACTAAGTTACCTAGATTTTGATCCTGCCTGACTTTGCACTCAACTTGGAATTCATGCAGTCATCATTCTTATCATATGTAATGAAGACTGGTACAAAAATGTAGGCCCCTAGAGTGTTCACAAGATTTTTCTAAAATTTGCCCTGGTGACCTACTTTTTGACCCCATGTAGCCCAGTTTTAAATCCTCCGATATTTGATGTAAACAAACATTCTGACCAAGTTATATTAAGGTTAGGCTGAAACTGTGGCCTCCAGAATGTTCACAAGGTTTTTCTAAGATTTGACCTGGTGACCGATTTCAAACTCATCCAAGATATCATGTAGACAAACACACTGACCAAATTTCATGAAGATTGGGCCAAAACGGTTGCCTCTAGAGTATTCACAAGGATTTTCTCAGATTTGACCTGGTGACCTAGTTTTTGACCCAACATGAACAAATGTCAAACTCATTCGTCATAGCATAAAGACGAATATCCTGACAAAGTTTTATGTAAATATTTGATATAAACAAACATTCTGACCAAGTTACATTAAGGTTAGGCCAAAAATGTGGCCTCTAGAGTGTTCACAAGGTTTTTCTAAGATATGACCCGGTGACCTAGTTTTTGACCCCACATGACCCATTTTCGAACTCATCCAAGATATCGTGTGGACAAACATCCTGAACAAATCTAATGAAGATTTGGCTAAAACTGTGGCCTCTAGAGTGTTCACAAGGATCTTCTAAGATTTGATCTGGTGACCTAGTTTTAGATCCCACGTGACCCATTTTCGAACTGATTAAAGATATCATATAGATTAACATCCTGACCAATGTTTCATGAAGATTTGGGTCAAAATTGTGGCCTCTAGTGCGTTCACAAGATTTTTCTAAGATTTGACCTGGTGACCTAGTTTTTGACCCCACATGACCCAATTTCGAACACATCCGAGATATCATGTAGAACAAACATCCTGACCAATGTTTCATGAAGACTGAGCCAAAACTGTGGCCTCTAGAGTGTTCACAAGCAATTGTTGACAACGCACGTCGCACGACGGACAAAAAGCGCTAACAAAAGCTCACCCTGAGCACAAGTGTTCAGGTGAGCTAAAAAGGAACAAGGTGTTATATAATAAGACGTGGATAACTGGGGGGTGTGAGAGAGAGAGAGAGAATTACACTGTATAGAGGGGATGTTTACATGTTAGAGTAAATATGTTTAAAGCTACTTAAATAATATAACAAATCAGTTCAGTTTATACAACACCATAAATATTGATTGAATAATGTGCTAATCAAAAGATAATGCTTTTACTATTTATGATAGATATTTGAACTGACTCAAATATCGCACTATTTTCTTGGATTGTGAGATTCGGATGACCATATAGTAGGGTTTCGAACGAGGTGTCGGCTGGGATATCATTCAACATAATGTTTCCTCTTTCATTAAAGCGGGTGCACTCAAGTTATAAATGAAATGATGTTTCAGTCTTACCACATATACAAAGCGGAAAACTTACAACATTTCGGAGAAATAGACGAATGCGATTGTGTAGTATCTGGGGGTATCTATCCCAATGAAAATAATAAAATGGTGGCTTACTAGTATTTTTCTAAAGTGAAGTTTAAATGATATTAGAAAGTTCAGGTTGCAAATTATTCCACTCTTTACTCTCTTACTGATGATGGAAGGAAAAAGTTATCAGAGTTTCCTAAAGCATAATGAGAACTATGGTCTATACAAGTTGGAAATATTCTGCTGTAAAATTATTTTGTATAACATAATTAATTTATGTTTTGATCTTCTACTTTCCAAAGATTTCCATTTAACTTCGTTCTACAGATCTCTGTTTGAAATAAGCTTAGTAGCACCAGAGACAATTCTCGCTGCTTCAAGCTGATTTTTTCTAATCTGTCTTTATCATGTTGATTTCAATTATCCCAAACTATGTCTGCAAATTCTAAAATAGGGCGAATAAAAGAAAAATAAATAGTTTCAAGAGATTCAAAAATCTTCTCTGAAACCAATGGTCAGAATTTGATTTCCTTTGGCTCAAATGGTCACTTCAAAGTGCTCTACCATAATTGCTCAAGTAGATTGATACCATTAAAATGAGGCCCCTAGTGGGTTGCTTAATTTCCTTATAAATACACTCTATATAAAAATATCAAATTTCTACTCCTATGAAGCCAATGGTCAGAATTTGATTTCATTTGGCACAACTTGTCACCTCATGAATGTCTACCATAATTGATAAAATGAAGTTGATCCCTGGAAAAAATGAGGCCAATGGGGGATTGCCTAATTTTCTTATATACGCTATATAGAAAATTCAAATTCTTCAGTGAAACCAATGGCCCGAATCTGATTTCTTCATTTGGCACAATTGTTCAGCTCATGAATGTCTTCCATAATTGCTCAGTTGAAGTTGAACCCTTGAGAAATGAGGCTCCTATGGGGTAAGATAGCTTATCATTTTAATCAATTATAAACATTTCAAAATTGCTTAAATGAAGTTGATCCCTTATAAAAAAAAAAACATCCTACTATACTCTATATAGAAAATTTCAAAATTCTTCTTCTATGAAGCCAGTGGTCAGATTTTGATATCATTTGGCACAAATGATTATCTCATAAATGTCTACCATAATTGCTAAAATAAAGCTAAATCCTTGAAAAATGAGGCTGCTAGGAGTCAGCTTAAGTTTCCTACTACATGTATACTCTTTATAGAAAAAATCAAAATTCTCCTTCTGTGAAACCGATGGTTAGAATTTGATTTCATTTGACACAAATGGCCACCTCATGCATGTCTACCATAATTGATAAAATGAAGTTGATCCCTTGAAAAATGAGGCCCAGAGGGAATTGCCAAATTTTCTTATATAATGTATATAGAAAATTCAAAATTCTTCTTCGGTGAAACCAATTGCCCGAATTTGATTTCTTCATTTTGCACAAATGGTAAACTCATGAATGTCTTCCACAGTTGCTCAATTGAAGTTGAACCCTTGGGTAATGAGGCTCCTATGGGGGTAGGATAGCTTATCATTTAATCAATTAACCCAAGGGGTACTCTATATAGTAAATTTCAAAATTCTTCTTCTATGAAGCCAATGGTCAGATTTTTATTTCATTTGGCACAAATGGCCATCTCATAAATGTCTACCATAATTGCTAAAATAAAGATGAACCCATGAAAAATGAGACCGCTAGGGTGTCAGCTTAAGTATCCAACTATACTCTTTGTAGAGCATTTCAAATTCTTCCTGTGTGAAACCAATTGTCAGAATTTCATTTCATTTAGCATAAATGATCACCTCGTGGATGTTTACCATGATTGCTAAAATGAAGTTGATCCCTTGAAAAATGAGGCTCCCAAGGGGGTGGGGGCAGCTAATTCCTTATATACTTTAAAAAGAAAATTTCAAAACTCTTTCTGTGCTACCAATTGTCAGAATTTAATTTCATTTTGCACAAATGGCCACTTCATGAATGTCTTCCATAATTGATAAAATGAAGTTGAACCCTTCAAAAATGAGGCTCCTAGGGGCTCGGATTTCGTTTGTCACAATGGTCACCCCATGAATGTCTACCATAATCGCTAAAATAAATTAAAATTGATCACTTGAAAAATGAGGCCCCTAGGGGTCAGCTTGTTTCCTTTTATATCATAGAAAATGATTACCTCAAGGTGTGATACCATAACTGCGTTAGCATTTTGATCCCTTGAAAATTGAGGCCTCAAGATGATTGACTGAAGTAAGAATTCTTTTTTATCTGCAACTTGAATTAAGTTGCTGCTGGAAGAAATCAGATAAAATCAAATGAATCGTTTTAAATAAGATGTACTCTATAAATGATGTACTTTGGTGAGCGATTAGGGGCTATGTGGCCCTCTTGTTTGAAGACGGCAGTTACGTGTGCCTCCTTCCAGCAATCTAGTACAGTATTACAAAACAGTGACAAATTGAAATGTTTTTGAAGTGGACCAGATAGCTTGATAGAAGCTTCACGTAACTTCCTATTACTAATATCATCTGGGTCAGATGCTTTACCAACTGGTAAGGATTTAAGAACATCAGAATGTATCGAAACTTTGATTTCAATCACTTGATCGGAAACAATTAATTATTGTAGGTTTTGCCCTGGTCATCCAAACAGTTATGTTTGTGGAAATAATGATTCAATATGTCAGCTTTTTCATAATAATTTTCAGATACTGTATTTGTTTCTTCATTGTAGAGTGGCGGAAATTTTTGTCTATTGTTTTTATACAACTGATAAATGGTTCTTCCACCAACCTTTATGATTAATGTTACTCTGTATATTTCTTGCCATCTTTTTAAGGTGAGTTGAATCCGAAACTACTTCATTTCTTAATTGTTTGAATTTATCACAATGAGAGACATAGTTACTCTGTTTTGCCTGTCTGTACGCTCGTCGTCTTAGCTTAGTTTTATCTTTTATATCACTATTTATCCATTAAATATCATTTGGGTAAATAACAGTATTGTTTGAAATATGGTTTTCAGCTATTTTAAGTATTTTTATAGAAAAAATTAAATGCATAATCATGTATACTGTAAATTAAAGGATGCACTTCCAAACACTGTTTTGTTATTGTTAACAATGTCAATACGCAAGTGTTTTTGAATGCCAAAAAAAGTAAGTTGTAAACTCTTATACACTTCAAACTCTTATACACTTCAAATTGCCAAGATCTGGATCCATTTTCTTCCCTGAAATGTACATGCATTGTATGTATATTGATTTTACCATTATTTACATGTCGACAAAACACACTTTATTTCAATAGGGCATACAAATAGATTGAAAAGCTTTTCACCATAGCCATTTGGAATTGCATAATATACCTGGTTGCAATGATCGGTTCAGTGATTATAAATTCAATCAGATCGATAGTTGCTTGGCCACATTAGATTGGGGCAAGTATATGTACAGATGTTATTCATGGTCTTCTATTCAAAACAGATCATATTAAGAAAATCATCAATTATGAGTTTAGTGAGTTTAGATGTCTTCACAACAACAGTGTTCTTCCTTTTACTTCCCGTAAGTAGAGTTTCAAATTGTGTATATTTTTTCATTTATTTAGGTTTACATACATGCATAAACTAAAGTTAACACTGTTCTGTTGTTGTTATCATAGCTTGGTGTCTCTATCATTGTGATATCTGTTAACATTTTTATTATTTCATATTTGTTTGTCCCCGATATTAAAAACAACTATATGAAAACTATACATTTGGACTTCGTGAAACATATGAATTGAAACCCTACCTAAGGTCTTCCTTATATATAACCATATTCCATATCTTGCCACTCGATAGTAATATTTAAATGAAACTTTGTCACTTTGAAGACATTCAAAATGAAAAAAGTTCACCTAGAGTTCTTTCAAGTTTTATCTAATTTGGGGGAGATAATCCGCATATAAAGTTAACATTGAAGCCTATGGAAAAATGCATTTTCTGTGAATATGAAAATCTGAATTTGATTTATGTCAAAAACTCGTGATAGAAAGATGCATTTTATGATTTTGTATCAAATTTCGTGAAAAAAATCTAAACTTCACCAAAGGAAAATGGAGAAAATATTTTTTTTTTAGTTTTCAGGGGAGATAAGGCATGGCAAAATAATATCAACGGGGGTAATAATAGAACTTCTGTCACTTGTCATAACATCTCAGATTGCCACTAAGTTTACCATTGTTTGACATTTTAAAAGCTTATATACATGTGTATTGTTATGTTATATGCATGGCTTTGATGTAATTGATCGCTATTAGGGTGGGAAGACCTTAATAGTATATAAAAGAAAATATAGCAAAAATGCTAAACAAAATGTAGCCTAAAGAGTGTGTGAAAAAAAAATAAGTGTGGTAGTCATTAAATGTGTTTCTGTAAAGGTATGGGTGGTGATATGGTCATATCAGGGTTGTTATCTTCATATAGGTTTTAATGCAGTGATGTGAATTACAATAACTTGGTAATCCTTATACGATGTTTTACTGTGTTAATAGAGAGATGATCCTAATAGCACGGGAATCTTTATAAGAGATTTAAGTCTTGAGAATATTGAGAAGGTTGTAGTAGTGATGTAGTCTATATTCAAGGGTCCACTGCAGTGGTGTGAGTAGTGAGACAGATATAATAGTGTGATTGTCTTAATAGGTCTTTACTACGGTGACATAAATATGGACATACTAATGCGGTAGTCTTTAAATGGGATTTAACTGATTTAACCCGGAGTTGTAAAAATGAAGGACAATGGGTGTCGATGATATGATATTTTAATGAACGTGGACTTCATACGATGACAAAGATACATACGAACATTAAAGAAAGCAGATTGTGTCTGAAGAATTACAAATTAACGTCAAATTATATATAAATACACATACATGTAGTGACAATATATCTATGAAGACAGTAAAAGAAATGGAAATATATTATGGAAGCAGTCTCACGACTGTCCATCTCGTTCCTACGAACTGGAGAGGGAAAGAAAGTGTTTTCAGGGTGTTACGTGAGATTTTGTCGTTTAATGCAAGTTGAAAGGTTTGGTGCATGCATTAGAAGTAACAATTTATCAACATTCACTCACTCATACATGACACAGAGCAGTTGTAAACAGTACTGAGTTAGGCTCAAGGTGAGCTTTTGTGATCGCCTTTCGTCCGTCGTGCGTCGTCAACAGTTTGGCTTGCTAACACTCTGGAGGTCATATTTTTAGGCCAATCTTCATGAAACTTGGTCAGAATGTTTGTCTCTAATAAATCTTGGACGAGTTCGAAATTGGGTTATGTGTGAACAAAAAGTAGGTCACGAGGTCAAATCTTATAAAAACCTTGTTAACACTCTAGAGGCCACATATTTGGCCAAATCTTCATGAAACTTGATCAAAATGTTTTTCTCTATAAAATTTTGGACAAGTTCGACTTTGGGTCATGTGAGGTCAAAAAGTAGGTCCATATGAACAATCCAACATATGTTGCTCATTTATAATCAGGTGAGCGATTCAGGGCCATCATGGCCCTCTTGTTTACGAGAAAATTTTATTCGCGGTAAGATTATGCTCGCTCATTCGTTCACATATTTACAGCCACGGAAATAAAACCGTAAACGATCGCATGTGTTACCGAAAAAGCTAACTCGACGCGTCACTTGACAGACACGACTTAAAATAGCGTTACGAGTATGATGTGGAGAGCTAAAAAAATCCATTTGTATAAAAAAAAATAGTAATATACATGTACTAAGAAACGTCTCTTGAAGCTAGCATTAGAAGCTAGCTAACTGGTTTACTACAAGGACCAAATGGAAGAACCCATCACTATCTTTTGTGTAATACAGTAGACTCGACTGTAGGTGGACGTGTGACGTTACAATCGTTATTGATTTTATACTCACGAGGCAACACCCGTCGATGATTCTATTGAAATTACGTTTTTATATCCACGACTGTATGTAGATCTGAGTGATAGAGGATACATACATTTTCACATTTGCAGGCGACCAAATTCGTTTAAATAGAATCTACGCCACCACCGTAGTCATATATTAGTCAGTAAGCCACACTATTATAGACTAAAAATTGAATTATGAAGGTCTATCAATTTGTTGACTTTGATAGACTTGTTGTGAAACAGAGGATGAGAAATGTGTTAAGTTGAATTGGCACTCGTATGTTGTATAATCAAACAAGCTGCACTTAATAACTTCCACTGAATATAGACCAACAGTTGAGAATATCTAACCGATTATAAGGTATTGCACATTAAAGTAAGTAATACAAATATCTACCAGTAGATGTTACTTGGCGTGTGTGTATGTCAAACACAAATAAAACTGAGATTGATTAAAATGGTAAATATATAAGAAATTTTAGCATTTTGAGAAAATATGTATCACAATCATTTCTTGTTTTATGCTTTTTCTGTTCCTAAAATGATACTTTGATGAGTCAATAATCTTGTATTTTCTGTATATGAATTATCTTTCGATATGTATTTGTAGGAAATATTTGTTGTTGTTTTTTTCTATGGCAGAAAAACAGGGTTACAATTCAATTTAGTCAATACGTAATATCATATGAACTATAATATATAAACTTAAATTAAAAAAATAAGCACATGGAGACAAATAAGACATTGTAAAGAGTTTTGATGATTCTTTCCTAATATTGCGTTTTGTGGAAAAGAACAGTGCTTGTATTGATAACCAGTAAAGCTCTGACCTGGATCGAGTTTCACCGCGGTCGAATTCCACCAACGATTCTTAGCACTAAGTAAATCTTATATGCTAAAGGGCAAAATTCGTAATTCTTACTTTTCCAACAAAAATACCCAAACAATTCATTTCCTAACAAATATTGTTAGATATGTATGTAATAATTGGTTCATGTCTTGTACATTACTACTTTATAAAGTAGGAACGGTGGAATGTGCATCTAAATAATTTAAACATTTAAGTATTACATAGCGCTAAGTATAACTCATCATGCCATTCTTGTTTCACAACCTATCTAATTAATTTAATAACTTCAAATAAATATTTACAATACTAGAGTAATGTATAATAACGTTAACGTGAGAAAATGTTGTTGTATTGGGGTTTACCGTCGTTGCGATGGTATTTCAATCATATAGCGACGTCCAGCTAATTACAGGTGGAGGACGACCCCGAGTACACAGAGGTACCCGGGGAGAACCATCGACCTACCGCACGCAAGCCAGCTGGAAGGCTTCCTCACATGAAAAATCCGAAGTCCCTACCGGGATTCGAACCCGCACCGATGAGGGGGTGAGAAAATGAAATTATGATCTCATAATTAGCTCTTTGTATGAACTTTCATTATGTAAATCATTTTTCCTTAGAATATGACTCATATGTACATACAGCAATTGGGAGAATAATACAAAGTTGATATTTTATGTGACAATACAGTAAATAAATGGTTATATAAAGTGATATATGTATAAATAACCAATAAACCAACATAAATGTAAATATATGCTCTGAAAATGCAGAAATTGATATTATTAAAATTGTTAATATATAACCGAGGTATAATGAAATATTAATATATGTATTACCTCTTACAATGCAGACCACTACTAGTTATGTAAGTGATATAAACAATTTATGAACTGTTTATAGTATATTTTATCTTATAATGCATTATACAACTGGCTATGTAAATTATTATTAATCCACGTAGCAAATTTGCAAATTATTGTACATTGTGCTATGTATTTATATAGGAAATGAAAATGAATTTTGTATTGTATTACTTATATTGAATATGAAATTTTCAACTAGTATAATTTACACAAGCTTAATTTGATAATAAAAATATTATCGAGAGAAATATGTGGCAAGTCTGTTTCCCTACTTTGTTTCCCTACTTTGTTTAAAGGTTATTAATCAGAGGCTTTAAACTAACATCCAAAAAAAGGTCATTGTAATTAATAATACAATCAATCGTTTCAACAAGACACTCCTTTCAACCATGTAAGGGTCAATAACATGAAATTCATTTCGGGTGCATTCAAGCGATCTTGAATGCACTGGTCAACTGGCAATTCCATGAATCGCGTAAGCCTTGTGAGCGAGAACCAGAAGTACTTAAGTCTTCCTTTGGAGCAACGATTTTCGTAGTGGTCCGTCAAATTTCTAAGAACGACGTTTTTATAGAACTTTCCTGTGATGGTTTTGCCTTTAGGTAAAAACATTTGCATATGGGTGGACCCTCATTATCGAAGAAATTTAGATACAAAGCCTTCTTAAGCTTTCGTTTTATTTTGGCTATACTTGTTTGGTATCATAAAGTCGGTCGGAACAATTCCGCTTTGCTTAAAATCAGTAAACCCATGTCTCGTCACCAGTAACTAAATTGTCAAAAGCCTTCTTGTGATACTTTGTGAACATATTCTAAATGTTTTGCCTTTACTACGCGGGAGCTCTTTTGTTCATATGCAAAGTGTATTCATCATGCATTTAATACCATGTTCCATATACTACATCATGCATTTAATACCATGTTCCATATACTACATCATGCATTTAATACCATGTTCCATATACTACATCATGCATTTAATACCATGTTCCATATACTACATCATGCATTTAATACCATGTTCCATATTTTAATACAATGTTCCATATACTACATCATGCATTTAATTTTCGAACATGTAACGGTGTGTGACAAAACGCATGAGATGACAGGATATTTTACAGATACAGGGTGTATATAAAGTGACACTTGGTCGAAAGAGAATTTTAAGTTACAAACTTTAGATATGGCATACAATCTTAACGGAGAAACATAATCGACTTCTGAACTTGACAACAGTATTTATGTCATTTCATACTTTCATACTTTAGTGTTAGAATATATTAAAACATCCAGCTTTCAGAAAGTGATTACAAAGCTCCATAAACGGTTATACGATTCCCTCCCTATAACGGTAATGTATATTTTGTTTCAAAGCCCACCCTTATCAAATTTATTCCTTTCAAAAATAAATAGCCGGAGATAACGAGAAGTTAAAAACAGATGTTCATAGCACCAACACAACAACAATATAGCATTTTATTTCACAGTATATCAAATTAAGTCGATTATGTATCGTCCAAGCTTCAAATATATATATATACATATATATGAGTCGCTGAAGATTTCTCTCATTACAAAAGCCTTGAGCAGTGAGAGACAATAAAATTTATTTTAGACATTATTGTTCAAAGTTTATATTCGTTTATGAATTCGAAATAGATATTTTTTACTACCGGGTAAAGTATTACATTTTAGTATAAATAGTATACGAAGGCCTGTTCCGTTCTTATGGAGCCTTTAGTTTCGGGGATCAACTTTTATTCAGCGATTTCGTAAAATTATCATTTGGTAATCATTTTGCGAATTTAATTCTGATTCTTATCACTAGTTCCAGGAAGGATAATCTTTATATATCATTTTGCAATGAATCATTTTAATTACCTTTTGCATGGATTAAGTCATAGGAAGGACCACGCAAACTTCATCTCTGTTATTATAACAAAGGTATTTGTGTTACTCGGAAAAAGATATGCCATTCAATGAGAGTACTTGACAACACATGGAGGACAAAGGCGGATACAGAGTAACGTCTGTACTTTACATTAAAGATAAGCTAATCGACGGAGTTAAATTTGTTTATTGGTGAGAACAGGTGAGGGTTGACGTAGCCGTGTGGCTCATTTATCGATACTTTTTTCCACTTCATACTCACAAGTGTTTCGACATTGTCTCAAAAATATCATTTTACTGTTTTGTTAAAGTGTTATTTTTTTGCAGTAATAAAACCTTTTACTTGAAATATAGTTTTTGTTCTTTTTTTGTTGTTGTTGTGTTGTTTGTTTGTTGTTGTTTTGTTGTTGTTGTTTGTCTTTTGGGGGGGGGTGCGAGGAGTATTCTCTCAATACACTTTAAACAGATCTGCATCAGATTAGATAATTAGAAAGGAAGCATAGACTTTGCTTTCTTTTGCTACCTAGGTCCAGGTTCAATTTGTTATTTGATATTTAATATAAAACTTTTATGCGCCATAAAAGCAAAGATACATACAAACATTCAACCTTACCTGCAAAGTTAAAACTTGAGTTTTATTAGGGAAGAATGAGTTTACAAGAAACCCTTCATTTCATTAGTTACTTTAAAGCATAACACTTTAAAGTAATAATATTTTTAGAGTAATTTTCCATAAAACATGTTATTTTGATACGTCAAGAATCTGCCTTTATGAATACCTACATAACAATATTCACAAGAATTAATAAGCATAATTTTCTTTATAAAACAAGAGGACAAAGATGGCCCTGAATCCCTCACCTGAGAAATATTGTCTTTTTTTGCCTTATAAAAAACAGTTAAACTGAATACAAAATATATGCAGAAGTACAGGAAAATAATCGTAATTCCACACAAAACTATACCTGAGGTCCAAATTTTGATGGTCATAGCTATAAAATCAAGTGACCCCTAGGGTGGGACCAATTTATACCAAACAGCCATGATTTGAAAACTTCGTTCAGGTCCACAAGGCTATGTTACATACCAACTATTTTAACCCATGACTTTGTGGTTTCTGACAAGATCATTTAAAGACACACCGATATAAGTCTATAAAAAAAACACACCAAATATCTAAACTCAATGCGTTGTGGTTTCTGACAGGAAGATTTTCTACACTTTCCAATATAAGCCTATGTAAAATAAAGTGACCTCTGAGGCGTGGCCAATTTAGACCTCGTGGCCATGATTTGAACAAATTTGGTAGACACCTATAAGGCCATGTCACACACCAAATATCTAAACACCAGGCCTTGTGGTTTCTGACAAGAATAATTTTCTAGTTTTCCTATGTAAGTCTATGTAAAATCAAGTGACCCGTGGTCGGGGCCAATTTTGACCCCAGGGCCATGATTTGAACAAATTTTGTAGAGATCCATAAGACAATACTACATATCAAATATCTGAGCTCTAGGCCCTGCGGTTTCGGAGGAAAAGATTTTTAAAGATTTCACTTTTAAAAATCTATTTTTAGCTCCTGTGACCCAGATATGCAATGGACCGGAACCATTTTAACAACTTTGGTAGAGCATTACCAAAAAAAAATTCCTGTAAGGCTTCATCAAAATTGGCCCAGTGGTTAAGGAAGAGATGTAAAAGTAAATTGTTGACGCCGGACGCACGCACGCACGAACGCACGGACGACTGACGCCAGACAAAAAGCGATCACAGACAAAAGGCGATCACAAAAGCTCACAATAAGCACGTTGTGCTCAGGTGAGCTAAAAAAAATATTTAACTTTGATGTATTGTAACAGATATCAAGACAATTTTGGTTCGTGACTTCTGTCGGATACCGGGCCTTTAATCACACCTTTCATTGGCGAGACTTGCATGCGCAAACTAAAGTGTTTTTGATAACAACTCAATCTTGAACTTTTAAGGGGAAAGACATATTTCTACATAAATTATGATGAGTGTTAATAAAAATACCGATTACTGTTCGTTTTAAGTGTTACTATGTTTTAATTTTTCGTGATTTAAAGCGTAAAAGATACACAACAGATAACAGCGATTTACACACTCTGTACAGTAGTTGTAAAGGGAGATCACTAGTCAAAAGTAGGTTACGGAAATTCCCGAATATATTGGCAATTAGCTTTCATTTTTGAATAGTCACAACAAAATATGTGTTGAATTGGTTGTTTGTGTTTTAATTTTGTAACGGCATTATCCAGCAACAGTTTTTCAGACATATAGAGACATATAGCTAATCAGTGTGTATACTCAGCAAGGAAATTGAAGTGTTTAACTTCTGATCAAGACATCAGTTGAATTTTGGGGGAACGTTTGATATGGATTCGACTTACTTCGCCATCTGCAACCATGTAGTATACATGTGTTTTGTTTTATCGGTGAATATAATTCTATTTTGTATTTATATTTATATTCTGAGATTACTTTTAGACGCCCCGACTCTCTTTCTCTCTCTCTCTCTCTAAAACCAATATTCTAACATAAAGGTCTTTAAAGTATTACAGGTTTAACTGGCTAGATTTATCTATTTATTTATTGGAAAATATGAAGTCTCGATATGCCTACGAGGAGTAATTTGAACTTCAAATCATATTTCCATTTTGTTTCATGGAGAAATAAAGCGCAATAAAGAGTGTTTCGAGATGCAAAATTGGAAGAAAGTAGCATTAAAGTGTTGTTTTTTTAATTTATAATGTTTCATTTCCAAAATTGTACATCACTATCACATGTCACAAGACATGTTTAATCGTGACTACCCTTAGACCTGTTTTTTCTTTTATCAAGCCACTTATATCAAACAAGTTCATGGACTAAGAATATGATTTAAAACTATGTGTATCATCTCTATGAATGCAGACGCATGGTCACCCAATGCAACAATCTGTGAATGTAAAAATATAGAATGGTTTCTCCATCCATCAAAGGCGAAGGCGTTACGAGCGGAATTAAACCTATATTTAAAATTATAAAACCTAATTTTAGAATTTCTTTTTTTTTTCGTGTGCATTTCACTAGTCGATATGTCAATAACACTTACGAATCACTACGACTGGTGAAAAGGTCATGTCTATTTCCAGTGTAATGCCGCGTTTAACTGTCAGATAACAAAGTCTTCAACATAAAACAGGAAGAGCAGGAAAAAAACCTCTTATTATTTCTACCATTCATCTGTAAATAAGTTGTTTTAAAGCACCAGCAAACACATATTTACTATAATTTAATTAACTACATTATATTCAGCATCATCAAACTTTACAAGGATGCTTTTTGTGTAAAGCAATTGGAAAATATCACCATTTTCATCTTTTCCTTATTATGCCCCCTTGAAGAATTGGTCATGACTAGTAGATGACCGTTATTGATTTTTAGGTTACTTGGTCAAAGGTCAAGTCACAGTGACCTCAAATGTTAAAATCGTTTCTGATCGCTTGGGTCCACAGTCCTCAAACTTCATACGGTGATTGGTTATGACTAATCGATGCACCTATTGATTTTGTGGTCTCTTGGTCAAAGGTCAAGGTCACAATGACTTCGAATGTGCAAAATCGTTTCCAATCAATAACCGGAGAACGCTAGGGCCAACCGGAGAAGACTTGGGCCCACATTCATCAAACTTCATATGGTGATTGGTCAGTACTAGTTGATGATCCGTATTGATATTGGGGGTGGGGTGGAGGAGCGTAGGGGGCGGGGGCATATGTGTCGGTCAGACAACTCTTGTTTACATAAATTAAATTATTTTAAACAAAAGTATATAAATCTAATTGATAACACGTATGACGCAAGCATAAAATATTTTAAACGGAAACTACATCAATTAAAAATACCTCCCCTGTAATTGTTACCCAGTTTTTAAAGCTTTATAAAACAAGCTTATGGCCCAAAACTTAAACTTCACCATTTACCTCAAAAATATTCATGTACAAATTTATGACTTTGTGAATATTAATTAACATATCTTATCTTTAAATAGTTTCTGAAATGATGTATTTTTCTTAGCCAACAAACTGTTAAGAAATTGAGCAACACTATTGTATAAGCAAAAAGAAGAGACCCTGATCAGACAGTTCCTATTAGAGTCTGCGTCTGCTGTTTGCCAGTGCGTCAAGATCAGTCTCTATGAAGGGTTAATTAAATAACATTCGAATTTCATTTAAGAATTAACGAACTTTATCGTGTCACTGTCCACTAAGGTTAAATTTACAGATTACGCCAACGTTAACTATAGCATTCTCTCTGTCTGTTTCTTTTCATATGAAAACTTTTGGCTTTTGTATATTATCATCTAAAAATGTGTAAAAATAAAAAATAAACATCATTCTTTCAGATTGTTGCTGCTGCCAATGGTCAAGGTATCTGCCCACCACACCTTCCTTATAAAACTCCCGTAGGCTGCACGAGCAAGTGCCCAAATAACGCCTACATAAATGGTTCCATGTGCGTTACTGATTGTGGTTTTATGTTTGTTACAATGGACAGGCGGTGTGTTAATACGTGTAAGGAAGAAGATCTTGTACGAGAGACAATCGAACTAATAGGAAATATATTTTATAAAGAGAAACAGTGCGTCAGTGCTTGCTCACAAAATGAAATCATATATAAAAAAACTTGTGTAAATACCTGTCCTATATCAGCCAGGTTTATTGATAAGGACGAGTGTGTTGAAATGTGTCCTGTAAATAAACCTTTGAATCAGCAGATAAAAATTCAAAATGTATCATACACACAATGTTTGGATGTTTGTGAGGACATGTACGTCGATGGAGTGCACTGTGTAAATGCTTGTAGAGATAATTATTTGATGGATAATTCTACGTGTATTTCTGAATGTCCCTTTGAACGACCCTATGTAAAGGACAGGGTATGTGTAAAGAATTGTCCAAGTGGTACGTTGCATATTTCAAACAACACTTGTATGTCCCGTTGTTTTCCGGAAAAACCTTATGTGTTTAATGGCACCTGTGTAGAAACATGTCAACAATATGTCAGAGTAAAGAATAACACAATGCAGTGTACCGATAGTTGTCAACAAGATGAGTATCAAGATAATGGGATATGTACAGATGCCTGTCCTGATGACAAATTCATATTTAATAAGTCATGTTTTCATTCGTGTCCAGAGGAAAGTCCTTTTGTATATGAGATGAAATGTTTGTCAAAATGTCCAGACAACATGGTTGCTCAAAACAACAGCTGCCATTCCACGTGTCCAAACGGTATGTTTCTTTATGATAAAGAGTGTCTGAAAGAATGTCCAGCTAATAAGCCGTTTGCTTGCAAAGGAGTCTATAAAGAAAAGTGTATGACGTACCAATCAAACAGAATCAAATGGTATATATGTAAAACACGATGTCCGCCACAGATGGTCGCTCACAACAAATCATGTTTATTATATTGTCCACAGGATATGGTTGAATTTGATAGCGAATGTATCAGAAATTGTCCAAAGTATTTACTGATTCAAAACGCTACTGCTTCGTTTTATATAGATAATCCATATTCATTTACAAAATTTACACAAACGACGAAGAAATGTGTAACAACTTGTGACGATAAAAAAGTAGTGTACAACTACACATGTTATGATGCGTGTCCAAGCTCATCGATGGTCGTGTACAACAAAAGGTGTCAAGATAAGTGCCATGCTCATTTTTATCTTAAGCAACAAGTTCAGGTCAAACCCGGCTTAATTCGTTATGAATGTGTACGAACTTGTAGAAACGAATACGTTATCTTCAACCAAACGTGTTTAAAAAAATGTCCAAAAGATTTTGTGTATATTATTGATGGATATTGTAGAGCAGAAGAGTGTAAAACCTATCGTATAAAAACATCAAGAGGCATAGAATGTGTCGATAAGTGTCCAAAAAATATGTTCTTGAAGAACAAGTTTTGTGTTGAACGTTGTTTGTCTAACGAAACTTCCTCAGACATGGTGTGTTTAAATAAATGCCCGATAGAAAAACCGTTTTCATGCCAAGTTGATAATACCTATCCATGTGGTAGCCAAACAGACGGTTCTATTTCTACAGGAAGTATCAAATTATATACTAGTACCTTACATAATCCTTACTGGGAATGCGTAGAAACCTGTCCAGAAAATATGCTACATAACGAGCAGAAGTGCGTTTATTTTTGTCCAGAAAGCATGTCCTTACAAAACAAATCATGCTTTCAATATTGTCCTGTGTCATTTAAAAACATTTCAGTATCCAAATATATGACTGTGAAAATCAAAAAAAATTATTCAAATCTGTATGGTTATGAATCTTATCAACCAGAAACAAAAACATACAGGCAATGTAGAGATATGTGTGATAATAAAGAAGTAATATTTAATTCAACATGCATTTCTAAATGCCCGGGATTTTCACCGTTTATATATATGGGTGTATGTCAGAAGCGACATTGTACGACGGAATATGCCTATTCTACTGATATAGGGATTATGTGTGTGGACTCTTGCCCGGAACGAATGTTTGGTTACCAAGGACAATGTTGGCATTCCTGTCCAAATGTTATGTTCGGTTATCGGCAAAGATGCGTAGAAAAATGTCCTCTATCGCACGGTATAGTCAATGTTTCGTCAGAAAATGGATTCGAAATATTTGAATGTGTGGACTCTTGTCCGGAAGGAATGTTTGTTTACCAAGGACACTGTTGGCATGCATGTCCAGATGGTTTAATCGGTTTTCTTAAACGATGCGTAGAGCAATGCCCTCTCTCTTACGGTATTGTTAATGTTTCATCAGAAAGAGACATCTATAAAAGTGAGTGTGTTAACAATTGTGAAAGCCCAAAGGTTGTTTTTAATTCAACATGCATTGACAGATGTCCGCCATTTACATATAAAAACAATATCGAATGTCTAGATGAATGTCCTGTTAATGCATTTAAATGTCAAGAAACAAACAGTGAAGAATGTGGTAGAAGATTATACCAGTCAAGAAAATACCATTGGCACATGACATGTCTAATAAGTTGTCCCTCTTCGATGGTCGTTTACAATGAAACATGTTTGTTTTTCTGTCCAGATAATATGACTGAATTTAACGGGACATGTTATAGTGGTTGCCCTAAGTTATTTTTGGTACAGAACACCACTGTCACACTTCTGAAAGATGATTCCCATGTTTCAATGAAAACGAAAAAATGTGTGAAAGCGTGTGGAGAATACGAAGTAGTATACAATTACACATGTTTCAAGACATGTCCAATGCCATTAATGGTCGAATTTAATAAAGAGTGTTTTTTTAAGTGTCCTGACCATCATCCCCTGAAGAAACCAACTGTAATATCATATGATATTATCCGATATAAATGTGTAGTGTCATGTGATATGAAAAACGTTATCTCTGACCAAACATGTGTGAAATCCTGTCCGAAAGACAAAATATATTTTGTCAAAGGAAAATGCAGCGGAGAAACATGTGAAAATTATCAATTAAAAACCGACAAAGGTATTGAGTGTGTTGATAAATGTCCGGAAAATATGTTAATGCGCAACAGAACTTGTGTATCTAGTTGCTTTCCAGATGAAATAGTTCATAACAGGACATGCTTGGATAATTGCCCAAAACATTTACCATTTAAATGCATAGTCACTGAAAAATATGCTTGCGGAGAGTGGGTGTTAGAAAATATTGTACACAGCAGTGTGAACAATAGCTATAACTTAAGATACAGCCATTTTGCATGCGTTTCAAATTGTCCAGATAACATGTTTCAATTTGAAAACAGGTGTGAATATTTTTGTCCGGAAAATCTATTCTTAGAAGATCAAGTATGTGTTACGTCATGTTCTACGTTTAACGGTATGACACTATGGAAACCAAAGACTATTATTTTATCAAATGGTAACGATGATCAGGAGAGAATTATGAAATTATGCAAACGTGCATGTGATTTAAAAGACGTAGTATTTAACTCTACTTGCATTTCAAAATGCCCTCGTTCGGCATTGTTCATATATAATGGTGTTTGTCAAAATCAGCAGTGCAATACTGAATACAGCTATCACACTGATGCTGGGGTTGTATGTGTAACATCTTGTCCAAGAAAGATGTTTGGTTATCAAGGCATCTGTTCGCTTGCATGTCCAGGGGGGTTATATGGCTATTTGCAAGGATGTGTAGGAAAATGCCCTGTATCGAACAGTTTTATTGACATTTCATCTGAACATGGCCTAAAAATTGTTGAATGTGTTCGTGAATGTGATAACTCAAAGTTTCTTATGAACTCAACATGCGTAGATAGCTGTCCATCACTAACCTTGGCTTTGAATGGTTCATGTGTTACAAAATGCACAATGCCATATGGATTACAACAGTATAACAATGAAAAACATCATCACGAATGTGTTCTGATGTGTAACAATGAAAATGTTTTAAATGGTAAAATGTGTACAAAACAGTGTCCTGATTACCGATATGTATTGAATAATGTTTGTGTTAAAGAATGTCCAAAGTCACACCCATTAACACAAAAAACGAATAGAGGTATCGAATGTCTCATCTCATGCAAAGAGCAAAAGGTCGTGAACCATTCTTCGTGCATAGACGACTGCCCACAGAACTTTCGCTATTTAGCAAATAACGAATGTTTGTCTTCTTGTCCTGAAGATTTTCCTATTCATATTGAAGAAAAATACAGTTGGAATAATTGGGATGTTAAATGTGTAAAAAACTGCCCATTATTTGAGTATCGATTTCAAAATACATGCGTCAGAAAATGTCCAAACCAAAATTACGAACTCGATGGTAAATGTGTTGAAAAGTGTTCACCCTCAAAGCCATTTCTAATCCTTGAATCCAATTCCTGTAAGGACTCCTGTCATTACAAAGAATTGTACTTTTATGGCACGTGCATAAGCGCTGACAACTGTACTGCACCCAATGTAGTTTATGGAAAGGAATGCTTAGAGGAATGTCCTTACGGTCTGATTTGGAACACGTTAACTAAAACATGTCAACCGATGTTTGTTTCATTTATAGTTACCGGAATCTTCTTTTTTGGAACACTACTCATCATTGGTGTGTGCTGGAGGACTTTTAAAGATATGTTCATCATTCAATGTGTCATATTTTATTTTGCCAGTGTGAGTAATTTCAAATTTCTTAAATACTATTTTTAATATTTTGCGAATTATTTGAATGTCCTCAAATATTTTTTTTGTAGTTCTTAAGAAAGAACATGCCATCATTCCCTTAAAATGTTGTAAGCTGTTAATACTTGTTTCTTTTCGACGTAAAAACTACAATGTTTGTCTGAAAATGTAACTCCCTTATTCTTGAATATTTAGGTATTACTGGATTTCAAAAACTCGATAACTTCAGATCCATAAATACCGTCCCAAATTCAGTGATGGCATAACTAACTTTTCTTTGTTGTGCAAAAATCTTGCATGTTTCATTTATGCCTATTTCAAAATGTATCTGTTTCAGGGTAAAAGGGCTCTTGATTATTATGAAGATTTTCAAGAAGATGACTCAGTTGGTTCATGTACGGAAAACCAAGAAGAAATCCCGATGCTTCCAGTCGATTGATTTTCTGAAACAATGGATAAACCTTATCATAATACTTATTCATGTTACTGTCAACGAACTTACGTCGTAAATTACGTATGCGATAGGAGTAAATAATTTAATGATACCTTAATAATTGACTGAGAAATTGGCATTTTTCTAGGAAAGTATGAATCTAGAACAATCGGAAGTAGTACCACGTATCCCTTGTATTATATGAAGTGTGTTATGATCCTTATATCATGCCAGACTCCTGTGCCTTCTTCCAGTGTACACATATTGAAAATTGTCATTAACTAAGGCTGTTAAAGAGGAGTTTATCTTGCCTCTAGATAAGCGCATAGACATCACATTGATTTGATATTTTATTATCTTTAAGTCAATTCAGTTAACATATACGAACAATGATGAAAATTCCCTCGACTAAAATTACTCCTTAAAATGTCTTAAAATCACTTACTAAATGTCGTTATAAGTAACATGAAAATTATCCCTAGTTACGATCAATATTACAGTATTGTCAACGTCGTAGTATATTAAGTGAATATATATCCATTGAACATTGATGTTACAATGAAGTTAAATGATAATTTGCATAACAAAGTAAATAATATTATGTGTTTTTATCCGCGAAAGACAGGGTCACCTAAAATCAGTGTCACTGTTTTACGTTAGCTAGTCAGAATGAAAATAAAACAGTACAAAGCAGCATTGTAAGTAAATATGAAACGATGATTATGTCACATGGTTGTAAATTTCAAATCATGATCCATTTTAGTATATTTTGTTTATAAAAGGCAAGTGTAAAATCCTGTCATCAAGCCTGTCATCACTTTCAAAAACCAATATTTGGATATTTCCCAAACATAAAAGGTAATACTCAT
Source organism: Solen grandis (assembly GCA_021229015.1). Lineage (NCBI taxonomy): Eukaryota > Metazoa > Mollusca > Bivalvia > Adapedonta > Solenidae > Solen > Solen grandis. The sequence goes on along the minus strand of CM037781.1, from coordinate 53,378,946 downwards.
AAATAATTATTATAAAAAAGGAGGTATGTCAATGACACAATAAAATTTTAATGACACATAGATATAATTTCGTTTTGTTAAATTCGCTTAATCTCTGTCTTCACAAAATGAATTCAAGAAGTTGATTTTTCATGGTATCTATAACTTTGAAATAATACATGGTTGACTAACCAGTTTTCGTGGTATAACAAGTTTTCAGGGAATTTCACCTTTACACTGTTTGTATGTATGAATTAGATATGACACGCTGTTTTTGACGAACCATATAATTAAAAGAAATGTCAGTAATGCCCTTATATTCAAATTAAGACATCGTGTGACTTCTTGTGTGATTTTGGGGCAATGCTTTCGATGCCGGTCAAATTCGTCAATATCTTGATATCTGTACTATATTTTTTTCAATCCGGCATAAGAGGGCAAATATAAAATTTAACATAGAACATGAAGTATATATAAATATAACATAACATACATACGAGCATATCGCAGCACAACTACAATACTGTACATTGTGTAGTTAACACTCTGATATATTAATTATTATTTCTTTGTATTATATACAGTAAGGATCAAGTCATAATCAAGTCAAGTCACTTGACAGTCCTTACTGTATACTTTTTTCGACCGTGGATGCCAATCAGGGAAAAAAATCCGAACAGCATATCAGACAAAATAAAAACTCTATAAATGTCCAATCATGATAACATTAATACCCTGAAAGGGAATTTTTATGCATACGAAATTGATAAAGTACGCTGTGCTACTTTTGAAAATACCCCCTTGAAAACTTCTTAGTAATTCTTACGTTATCACCGTTCACATACATTGGAACGAACGCTGCTCCGTTTTAATCAAAATGATTTTAAGATCTCAAATGTGTACAGGGAATGACAAAATTGATTGTTGCACCACTTTATTCCAATTAAATAAAAAAATTTAATGATTTTTAATAAGCAATATGAATCGATCTCGTAAATACAAGGAAAACTTGTCTTGTTAGGCCATCACATACATTGTACAAAGTACAAAGCAGTAATAAGTCAAGAACATACTTGTATATGGTATTTGATTATTGTGCACTGAGGAATAAATCCAGAATTTTAGTCACATAATTGCAGTATATTGCATTTAGTTTAACATTTAAGACAATATGATTCTTTGCTTATAATTACGTCAAGTAAACATAAGCATTTTGTAAGTAGATAGATAATGTAATGTAAAATGTTTCTGTCTAATGTTGGTAAATTATAGTCATTTGTGGAATAAAACTATGCTTGTATAGGAAAATCAGTTAAGTTCTGATTTAGCTCGAATTCCATAGCAATAATTAGCTAGGTCTTACTTCAATTATTAAATACCGTATATAATACACGCTACTTTTCTTGATTTACTAAATATTTAATTGACGTGAAAAGTAACCGCGGTGACCATTGATATTTGTAAAGAAATTTACTATTGTATTCTTATAAGGTTGATATATGCCCATAACACTCGTGCATAATTATGAAATGTTAATATTCTTTTATAATTTGGAATATGAATGATTCGTATACATTGTTATTTGTATAGATTACAATAGGCTAGGAACCAGACAATATAGACACTTGACGTTAGTATACAACCTTAACCTAATTCTATTAAAAAAAAGACCAGTTATTGAAAAATGCGTTTCTGACCAAATATATTCACGAAGCTTATTATTTATTCCAGCAATTCAACAACATTGCTCTGATGCATGCTTTTTTGGTGTGAGATGAGCCCTTGGTTTTTTGTAATGATAATACATATCCTGAATATGAGTTCAATACCATTGCATTTGGGATTGTATTGAATAATACTGAATATTGACTATGGGCGAGGAGTGGCTGTATGCATCATCAGTAAATATGTTTTTTTTGTGTAAATCATGCGTGTTGATGTGCTTTTGCTGAACTGTTCTGTTAAAATTAGTACATGTATATTTTGCTTGCTTGTCGTCTTGTATAATTTAATCGCCAATTCAAATGTTGGATTTTTGCTCTTGATATGTCTTTATTTGTTCTATCATATCCCAAGTATCTTGTCAATGATGTGTGTATATGTAGATGTGTATTAAAATACTTTATGGGGAATAGAATAAATAAAAAGAACGAAAAAAAAAAAAAAAAAAATGTGACGGTGTATATATTGAAATAATAATATATATCATACTAGTATATGAACGAAATATAATAAAATGTAAATACATGTACTGTCTCTAACAATAAAGAATATTTATGCTTATTAAATGTTACGTAACAATTTGACAAACAAATGCATATAATAAATTGTTAATATTGTATTTTATAAAGCAGGCGTACATTTTAGTATGTCTATGTAAATAATGTATATGAATTTTGTGCTGTGATAGTTTATATGGATTTGGGCCATGGACCGTATTAAATGTTGTATAATTATAATGTTTTGTCAATAGGATGCTTTTTAAATAATATCATATTTGCACATTTTAACTAATATACATGTTTTTTGAGAAAATGCCTTGAACTATGTCAAGGAAAAACTATACGATTTGAAAAGAAAATGATATTGTTTACTCTCAGATCAATACCTTCAATGTCTAAAAAAGCAAGTCAATACACCAATCAGTTTAAGTTTATGAAAATCATCATACAAAATGCGAAATTAACATGAATATGTGTAATTTTCTATTCTATATAATTCAAAATGAATATAAAATAAGGAATCTAACACTAGTCTCATAAAATTTCTTATTATTTGCGTTCTGAGAGTAACATTAGAATCTGGAAGAAATGTTTAGAAAAGGCTACACTTTGAAACACTCAATGTTTTGCATTTAACAAATTACCTTGATAATGAGCCATAGCTGTTGACACATGCCACATACAAGCATTTCAAGACACCGAAGATCACGAAACTTACAAGAATTGCAATGAAAAATGTGTAAAGTCATTAATATTTTTTTTCAATAAAATAATCGTCGAACAAATCTTTTGGTATTTTATTGTATGTACTTAAAAATTATACTGATCACTAGGACGGTGGACCACCTTCATGTCAGACTATTTTTTTCAAGAAATATTCAAGTGCACGTAAGTACAAATAATCAAACTTAGTTATTCAGACCAAAGAATGGCGAAACAAGTGGTGTTCTTTTTAATGACACAGTCTGCATAAGATAAAATATATTATAATGCAAGATTCAAAGAAAACAATTGTAAGCTCAGTTTTATGTAATCATGTTTAATTGATATAAGTGATTTTATATAACACAGATAGCAATCTTTATTGCTTGTATGTCACACTAGATTTATGTTTACATATATATAAATATGAAGGGAAACATGTAAATCTACTTCTCTTTTTTTCTTCTTCTTCTTTATTCAATATTTTATTCATATGTCCATTTTCTATAATGCTGGAGTTGACATTTTTATTATTGTAAATGCATATAAAATATTGTAAGGTGGTCAGTGGGATGGATCCCCGACCCACTGCTATCTATGTTACGGGGACAATAAATGTTAAACTCAAAAAAAAAAAAAAAAAAAAAAAAAAAAAAAGATTCAAAGAAAATGCGAGTCTTTGATAAATCTTGTTTACACAAACAGTTCCTCGCACTTTCTCTGACCTAGTGACAACGTCGTATACGGGTAGTTAAGAGACTGCTTGGCTAGGTGCTTGACACGACTGCGAGTGTTATCGTGCAAAATGTCTAGGCTTTAATATGTATTGTATTTTTTTTTGTGGGGGGGGGGGGTCAAATTGGACATAAAATAATGTGACAGAACAATGCTCGAATCTGATACAGTCTACACTACAATTTGTGAAGCGGTCGTAATATTAATGTCATGAAAATCGAAATTAACTACGTAAAAGAAAAATGCCGATTTTGATATTACAAATGAAAAAAAAATGTTTCACCTAACCTTGAAACATCTTGGACATACTTTTTAAACGAACAAAAATGTAAACAAAATATTAACTTCCTCTTCATACGATTACTTATTATACGAGTATAATATACATATCTTCGCTGGAAAACATTTTTTTCTTTACCACGTTAAAAATTCAACAAGCCTTTCTTTTTCTTACTAGAAAACAATAATTTTGAATGTTCATCTTTTAAGAAGCAAAAATGATAAACGTGTTTGATGAGCTAGACGTTACATATCATATTTAGAACTAAGGTTATTTAAAAGAACATGTATCAAGAATATTATAGACATAACAAACTGCAATATTGTGACTGGAAATGAGAATTAACTACAATCCAAAGTTAATGCATCAATATCTAATCAAAACTGTATCAAGAAGTTTGAGCATCGATTAGTCAATATTTGCAGCCGGAGCAGTATAGCTTAAAATGAAATTATTACACAACTATTATTTATGAGTCCTATAACTTTTTTAGTGCCCTTTTCAATAATACTGACGACCTCAATAAGTGGGCAAATATAAACTGTCACTGTCGGACCGGGCAAAAAGTGTTATTATTTACTGGCCCTGCTTTTCCTTCAGTTTAATCGGCTAATAATACAGTTATGTAATAAAATTGTCATTAAATAAGTGATTTGATAATGGCCTTAGCTGTTATTTGTCTTCGGGACAGTTGTTCTGGCCATCGACCTGCGGCTTCGGGGCACTACGACTGCCTTCGGACTAATAACAGAGCCAATATTAAATCACTCATTTAATAACATATAGTATAAACCATAAATATTATGATTAAACATTGTATCCTCCATATTATACTGCCCCGGCATGTATCCGACCACCGGAGAGGACACTCCAAACTCGCTACTATCTAACTATCAACTATCACCAATATCCTCCCACGTAACTGAACATAAATCGAAACTCTTAGAAGCGATGTAAATCACTACTGCTTTCTCTGGACACCCGTGTGCCAGTTTATATGTCTATTTTTTAATTTAAATTCGTTAAAAAAATAATTGAGGTTGATGTAATGAGATCAGCAAAATATAATTTATTTCATTTTTTGAAGGACATTGTTTATGTTTAGTTATCGTATCAACTGAGTGGTTTACGTTACTGACATACTAGCATATATACAAAATCTGTCATCGCCGTGTGTTCAATTCCCATTCTTATCCCTCAAATCTCTCATGTGAGGAAAACATACCGGATGGCTGGCAGAAAATCGGTTGTACTACAAGGATGACCTGTGCGCCTGAATTGATCCTCTTCCAGTCATAGAAATGGACTTCGTGGTCACCATACAGTTTCTGGTACATTGGAGTGTCTGACGGCCATGTTGCTGTTCTTCTCTGGTTTTGTCGTTTACATCGTTGGAGAATGTGCTCTGTGGTCTGTTCTTCTTCACCAAATGGATAGATTGGTGATGGTACCAGCTTGTATTTCCTATACATGTGTGAATTCAATCTGTTGTTACCTGATTGCAGCCTGATCATGACAACTTGCAACGGTCTTTGTAGTTGTTGTTATCTTCATCTTGTTGATAATGGCTACTTTCTCGTGGTAACTTACACTGGTGCTGAGCTATTCAGACTGCGTTACAAGGTTTGCCAATTTGTCTGCCTTTTCATTTTAAGAAATATCAAAATTTGAAGGTATCCACTGGAAGACAAAACTGCATTCTGTAGCCATTAGGTAGCTGTGGTGTTTTCAGATGACCAGGGCTTGTATAACAGATTGAGAGTCTTTGTAGAAGAAGGCAACACATTAGTTATTTTCTACAAGGTCGTCAATTGTGGAAATGGCTTCCATGAGTGCCTCTAACTCTGCTCTGTAATTGCTGCATATTTTTCTTGTCGGTGCAATAGCTGTTTTCCATCTGTGTACACATGGATTCATATATGTAAAATATTTTGTCTTTTAGATATTGATAAACTATGGAACCTTTTGGAATACAATGTATATATAATAGCATGGCAAGATATTTAATCTTTTAAACGAAATTATTGTATGTTTAAACAAAGAAATTATGGTAAACTAACCTATTTCTTAATGCATTGTAAAGTGGGGACTGTACAAATATTAAACATGTCGCATGTACAAGTAACAGACAACTGTTGTTTTTTTGTTTTTTGTTTTTTTTTTGTTTTGTTTTTTTTCGAAGTATTTGATAAAGGAGTAGTCCAAATTATCTCATTAAACGGATCACTACCCTGTCATTAACCTGATTTATAGTACGAAACGTGATCATGGTTTTACTCAAAGTCATTAATGAAACAAATATGAAACAAATACTTCTTATCACATCCTAAAACATGTTTTCTATGTCAATGAACTTGAAACTATTTTAAGTGAATTAGCATGGCACCCTATGTCATATGGCTCGTTTAACAGATATAAAAGCCCATTTCTATTTGTTCAAAAAAGTAAAATGTCGATACTAATGTTGTTTCTTATTCCAACTTATTGATAAAAATTCCTATCCTGTTAAATCTGTAAAAAGTTTTCGATCATTGCAGCCGTTTTTCCCCCAATATAAAATTTGATTTATAAGTGACTTTAACATTAACGCTGTATGACGTTGAATTTGTATCTAAAACTTTGTTGTTTGTTTAAACGCTGACATTTAATATCGAGTACTATCGTGTCAAAACGAAAAAAAAAAAGACTGCCTAAGTGTTGGAGATAACACAATTGTAATTCTGTAGGTAAGACAATAATTTTTTTCGGTTCTTACTAGGTGGGCACTTGACAAGTTAATAATAACTAATATTCTATAATCTTATGAAACGCGAATTAAGTACATGATATAAACAGCATAATATTTATTGTAAGTACTGGATGAATCATTCACAATTCTTTGTTCTCACTGAAAAAATACACACTTGTCAG
>CM037781.1:53355415-53372018 GCA_021229015.1 Solen grandis | reverse complement strand
AAAGATTTTGAAATGTGGACATTTTCCTTGTTTTTGTCATCAATTAAGAGGAAAGGGGTGAAACTGAAGAATACATAAATTGGATATCACTAAAGATGACAGAATTCCATTGCCGCTGCGTAAAGCGCAGATGACGTTGTGCCCATTGAAGTCGGATGGCTCGATGATGGCGTGTCAAAATTTGACCAGTATAAGGTCGTCGGGCGCGAATCGGGACCTGGTTTTGCCTTAAACGATTTATGATGGTCTGAGCATGAACCCCATAACGTCGGGCAGTGACGGTTGCAGGTAAAAATCGATTACGCAAATGCGTTAACGTAATTGCGCGATCAGTACGTTGCGTTGTTGCACGTGCGCGACCGGGCCTATGTCGATCATGGACAGATCCAGTTGCAACATACCGACTTTGTAAGTTTTGAATAGTCTGCCTAGAACAGCCAAAATGAGCTGAGACAACTACTGCTGTTGAACCCGCCAATAACATACCAATAGCTTGGTTTCTTTCATTTTCAGAAAGGCGTGGCATTGCTAATTATCAATAATTTTCCTTATTAAATGTGTTTTTTCAAATTTCTGGTAAAGACTGAATGAGTCTGTGCCAATAACAAATTTGTAAGTGAGCCACGTGGTGCTGTGCACGTGCAAAGTGTGAAAACAGTTAATCCGCTCTATATCGTGAAATACTCGGGGCAAACATTATTCTGTTACATAATCTTGAAGTGTGTTGATTGCCTCATAATACTGTATAACTGTCAAAATGGAAAGTTGATTGTTAAAGAAAATATTTATGAATAAAAAGTGTAAAGTTTTCATTTTGGGTCAGTGTATATAAACGGAGAAAATCCCGGGCATTTAGAAATGCATGTTGAATTAAATATTACTTCTTTATTATCACACATATCTCTACATTGCCTGTATGTTTTTGTTTCTGATTCAAAATCATAAAAGTATGAATACTTTTTTCTGATTTTCACAGTCATATATTTGGATACTGAATTGTTTTTAAATGACACAGGACAATATTGAGAGCATGATTTGTTTTGTAAGGACATGCTTTCTGGACAAAAATAAACGCACTTCTGCTCGTTATGTAGCATATTTTCTGGACAGGTTTCTATGCATTCCCAGTAAGGATTATTTAAAGTACTAGTATATAATGTGATACTTCCTTTAGAAATAGGTCCGTCTGTTTGGCTACCACATGGATAGGTATTATCAACTTGGCATGAAAACGGTTTTTCTATAGGGCATTTATTTAAACACACCATGTCTGAGGAAGTTTCGTTAGACAAACAACGATCAGCACAAAACTTGTTCCTCAAGAACATATTTTTTGGACACTTATCGACACATTCAATGCCTCTTGGTGTTTTTATACGATAGGTTTTGCACTCTTCTGCTCTACAATATCCATCAATAATATATACAAAATCTTTTGGACATTTTTTCAAACACGTTTGGTTGAAGATAACGTATTCGTTTCTACAAGTTCGTACACATTCATAACGAATTAAGCCGGGTTTGACCTGAACTTGTTGCTTTAGATAAAAATGAGCATGGCAATTATCTTGACACCTTTTGTTGTACACGACCATCGATGAGCTTGGACACGCATCATAACATGTGTAGTTGTACACTACTTTGTTATCGTCACAAGTTGTTACACATTTCTTCGTCGTTTGTGTAAATTTTGTAAATGAATATGGATTATCTATATAAAACGAAGCAGTAGCGTTTTGAATGAGTAAATACTTTGGACAATTTCTGATACATTCGCTATCAAATTCAACCATATCCTGTGGACAATATAATAAACATGATTTGTTGTGAGCGACCATCTGTGGCGGACATCGTGTTTTACATATCATATACCATTTGGTACTGTTTGATTGGTACGTCATACACTTTTCTTTATAGACTCCTTTGCAAGCAAATGGCTTATTAGCTGGACATTCATTCAGACACTCTTTATCATAAAGAAACATACCGTTTGGACAAGTGGAATGGCAACTGTTGTTTTGAGCAACCATGTTGTCTGGACATTTTGACAAACATTTCATCTCATATACAAAAGGTCTTTCCTCTGGACACGAATGAACACATGACTTATTAAATATGACTTTGTCATCAGGACAGGCATCTGTACATATCCCATTATCTTCATACTCATCTTGTTGACAACTATCGGTACACTGCATTGTGTTATTCTTTACTCTGACATATTGTTGACATGTTTCTACACAAGTGCCCTCAAACACATAAGGGTTTTCCGGAAAACAACGGGACATACAAGTGTTGTTTGAAATATGCAACGTACCACTTGGACAATCCTTTACACATACCCTGTCCTTTACATAAGGTCGCTCAAAGGGACATTCAGCAACACACGTAGAATTATCCATCAAATAATTATCTCTACAAGCATTTACACAGTGCACTCCATCGACGTACATGTCCTTACAAACATCCAAACATTGTGTGTATGATACATTTTGAATTTTTATCTGCTGATTCAAAGGTTTATTTACAGGACACATTTCAACACACTCGTCCTTATCAATAAACCTGGCTGATATAGGACAGATATTTACACAAGTTTTTTTATATATGATTTCATTTTGTGAGCAAGCACTGACGCACTGTTTCTCTTTATAAAATATATTTCCTATTAGTTTGATTGTCTCTCGTACAAGATCTTCTTCCTTACACGTATTAACACACCGCCTGTCCATTGTAACAAACATAAAACCACAATCAGTAACGCACGTGGAACCATTTATGTAGGCGTTATTTGGGCACTTGCTCGTGCAGCCTACGGGAGTTTTATAAGGAAGGTGTGGTGGGCAGATACCTTGACCATTGGCAGCAGCAACAATCTGACCGAATGATGTTTATTTTTTTTATTTTTACACATTTTTAGATGATAATATACAAAAGCCAAAAGTTTTCATATGAAAAGCAACAGACAGAGAGAATGCTATAGTTAACGTTGGCGTAATCTGTAAATTTAACCTTAGTGGACAGTGACACGATAAAGTTCGTTAATTCTTAAATGAAATTCGAATGTTATTTAATTAACCCTTCATAGAGACTGATCTTGACGCACTGGCAAACAGCAGACGCAGACTCTAATAGGAACTGTCTGATCAGAATCTCTTCGTTTTGCTTATACAATAGTGTTGCTCAATTTCTTAACAGTTTTTTGGCAACGAAAAATACGTCATTTCATAAACTATTTAAAGATAAGATATGTCAATTAATATTCACGAAGTCATAAATTTGTACATGAATATGTTTGAGGTAAAGGGTGAAGTTTAAGTTTTGGGCCATAAGCTTGTTTTATAAAGCTTTAAAAACTGGGTAACAATTACAGGGGAGGTATTTTTAATTGATGTAGTTTCCGTTTAAAATATTTTGTGCTTGCATCATACGTGTTATCAATTAGATTTATATACTTTTGGTTAAAATAATTTAATTTATGTAAACAAGAGTTGTCTGACCGACACATATGCCCCCGCCCCCTACGCTCCTCCACCCCACCCCCAATATCAATACGGGTCATCAACTACTACTGACCAATCACCATATGAAGTTTGATGAATGTGGGCCCAAATCTTCTTCGGTTGGCCCTAGCGTTCTCCGGTTATTGATTGGAAATGATTTTTCCACATTCGAAGTCACTGTGACCTTGACCTTTGACTAAGAGTCCACAAAATCAATAGGGGCATCGATTAGTCATAACCAATCACCGTTTGAATTTGAGGAATGTGGACCCAAGCGATCAGAAACGATTTTAACATTTGAGGTCACTGTGACCTTGACCTTTGACCAAGTAACCTAAAAATCAATAACGGTCATCTACTAGTCATGACCAATTCTTCGAAGGGGGCATAATAAGGAAAAGATGAAAATGGTGATATTTTCCAATTGCTTAACTCAAAAAGCATCCTTGTAAAGTTTGATGATGCTGAATATAATGTAGTTAATTAAATTATAGTAAATATATGTTTGCTGGTGCTTTAAAACAACTTATTTACAGATGAACGGTAGAAATAATAAGAGTTTTTTTCTGCTCTTCCTGTTTTATGTTGAAGACTTTGTTATCTGACAATTAAACGCGGCATTACACTGGAAATAGACATGACCTTTTCACCAGTCGTAGTGATTCGTAAGTGTTATTGACATATCGACTAGTGAAATGCACACGAAAAATAAGAAATTCTAAAATTAGGTTTTATAATTTTAAATATAGGTTTAATTCCGCTCGTAGCGCCTTCGCCTTTGATGGATGGAGAAACCATTCTATATTTTTACATTCACAGAATGTTGCACTGGGTGACCATGCGTCTGCATTCATAGAGATGATACACATAAAAAGTTTTAAATCATATTCTTAGTCCATGAACTTGTTTGATATTAGTGGCTTGATAAAACAAAAAAAAACAGGTCTAAGGGTAGTTACGATTAAACATGTCTTGTTACATGTGATAGTGATGTACAATTTTGGAAATGAAAAATTATAAATTAAAAAAACAAAAAAACTTTAATGCTACTTTCTTCCAATTTTGCATCTCGAAACACTCTTTATTGCGCTTTATTTCTCCATGAAAAAAGTGGGAACATGATTTAAAGTTCAAATTACTCCTCGTAGGCATATCGGGACATTATATTTTCCAATAAATAAATAGATAAATCTAGCCAGTTAAACCTGTTATACTTTAAAAACCTTTATATTAGAATATTGGTTTTAGAGAGAGAGAGAGAGTCGGGGCGTCTTAAAGTAATCTCAGAATATAAATATAAATACAAAATAGAATTATATTCACCGATAAAACAAAACACATGTATACTACATGGTTGCAGATGGCGAAGTAAGTCGAATCCATATCAAACGTTCCCCCAAAATTCAACTGATGTCTTGATCAGAGGTTAAACACTTCAATTTCCTTGTTGAGTATACACACTGATTAGCTATATGTCTCTATATGTCTGAAAAACTGTTGCTGGATAATGCCGTTACAAAATTAAAACACAAACAACCAATTCAACACATATTTTGTTGTGACTATTCAAAAATGAAAGCTAATTGCCAATATATTCTGGAATTTCCGTAACCTACTTTTGACTAGTGATCTCCCTTTACAACTACTGTACAGAGTGTGTAAATCGCTGTTATCTGTTGTGTATCTTTTACGCTTTAAATCACGAAAAATTAAAACACATGGTAACACTTAAAACGAACAGTAATCGGTATTTTTATTAACACTTATCATAATTTATGTAGAAATATGTCTTTCTCCTTAAAAGTTCAAGATTGAGTTGTTATCAAAAACACTTTAGTTTGCGCATGCAAGTCTCGCCAATGAAATGTGTGAATAGAGGCCCGGTATCCGACAGAAGTCACGAACCAAAATTGTCTTGATATCTGTTACAATACATTAAAGTTAAATACTTTTTAGCTCACCTGAGCACAACGTGCTTATTGTGAACTTTTGTGATCGCCTTTTGTCTGTGATCGCTTTTTGTCTGGCGTCAGTCGTCCGTGCGTTCGTGCGTGCGTCCGGCGTCAACAATTTACTTTTACATCTCTTCATTAACCACTGGGCCAATTTTGATGAAGCCTTACAGGATTTTTTTTTTTGGTAATGCTCTACCAAAGTTGTTTAAATGGTTCCGGTCCATTGCATATCTGGGTCACAGGAGCTAAAAATAGATTTTTAAAAGTGAAATCTTTAAAAATCTTTTCCTCCGAAACCGCAGGGCCTAGAGCTCAGATATTTGATATGTAGTATTGTCTTATGGATCTCTACCAAATTTGTTCAAATCATGGCCCTGGGGTCAAAATTGGCCCCGACCACGGGTCACTTGATTTTACATAGACTTACATAGGAAAACTAGAAAAATATTCTTGTCAGAAACCACAAGGCCTGGTGTTTAGATATTTGGTGTGTGACATGGTCTTATAGGTGTCTACCAAATTTGTTCAAATCATGACCACGGGGTCTAAATTGGCCACGCCTCAGAGGTCTCTTTATTTTACATAGGCTTATATTGGAAAGTGTAGAAAAATCTTCTTGTCAGAAACCACAACGCCTTGAGTTAAGATATTTGGTGTGTAACATGACCTTGAAGACCTCTACCATGTTTGCTCAAATCATTGCCTTGGGGTCAAAATTGTTACTTGATTTTACATAGACTTATATCGGTGTGTCTTTAAATGATCTTGTCAGAAACCACAAAGTCATGGGTTAAAATATTTGGTATGTAACATAGCCTTGTGGACCTGAACGAAGTTTTCAAATCATGGCTGTTTGGTATAAAATTGGTCCACCCAGGGGTCACTTGATTTTATAGCCATGACCATCAAAATTTGGACCCCAGGTATAGTTTTTGTGTGGAATTACGATTATTTTCCTTGATTATTTTCCTGTACTTCTGCATATATTTTGGCTTTTATGCGCATAAAAATTTTATATAAATATCAAATAACAAATCGAACCTGGACCTAGGCAGCAAAAGAAAGCAAAGTCTACGCTTCCTTTCTAATTATCTAATCTGATGCAGATCCGTTTAAAGTGTATTGAGAAAATACTCCCTGCAAAAAAAAACACCCCCCAAAAAACAACAACAACAACAACAACAAACAACACAACAACATCAAAAAAAGAACAAAAACTATATTTCAAGTAAAAGGTTTTATTACTGCAAAAAAATAACACTTTAACAAAACAGTAAAATAATATTTTTGAGACAATGTCGAAACACTTATGAGTATAAAGTGGAAAAAAGTATCGATAAATGAGCCACACGGCTACGTCAACCCTCACCCGTTCTCACCAATAAACAAATTAAACTCCGTCGATTAGCTTATCTTTAATGTAAAGTACAGACGTTACTCTGTATCCGCCTTTGTCCTCCATGTGTCTCATTGAATGGCATATCTTTTTCCGAGTAACACAAATACCTTTGTTATAATAACAGAGATGAAGTTTGCGTGGTCCTTCCTATGACTTAATCCATGCAAAAGGTAATTAAAATGATTCATTGCAAAATGATATATAAAGATTATCCTTCCTGGAACTAGTGATAAGAATCAGAATTAAATTCGCAAAATGATTACCAAATGAAAATTTTACGAACTCGCTGAATAAAAGTTGATCCCCGAAACTAAAGGCTCCATAAGAACGGAACAGGCCTTCGTATACTATTTATACTAAAATGTAATACTTTACCCGGTAGTAAAAAATATCTATTTCGAATTCATAAACGAATATAAACTTTGAACAATAATGTCTAAAATAAATTTTATTGTCTCTCACTGCTCAAGGCTTTTGTAATGAGGGAAATCTTCAGCGACTCATATATATATATATATATATATATATATATATATATATATATATATATATATATATATATTTGAAGCTGGGATGATACATAATCGACTTAATTTGATATACTGTGAAATAAAATGCTATATTGTTGTTGTGTTGGTGCTATGAACATCTGTTTTTAACTTCTCGTTATCTCCGGCTATTTATTTTTGAAGGGAATAAGTTTGATAAGGGCGGGCTTTGAAACAAAATATACATTACCGTTATAGGGAGGGAATCGTATAACCGTTTATGGAGCTTTGTAATCACTTTCTGAAAGCTGGATGTTTTAATATATTCTAACACGAAAGTATGAAAGTATGAAATGACATAAATACTGTTGTCATGTTCAGAAGTCGAACATGTTTCTCCGTTAAGATTGTATGCCATATCTAAAGTTTGTGACTTGAAATTCTCTTTGGACCAAGTGTAACTTTATATACACCCTGTATCTGTAGAATATTCTGTCATGCGATGCGTTTTGTCACACACCGTTACATGTTCGAAAATTAAATACATGATGTAGTTTATGGAACATGGTATTAAATGCATGATGTAGTATATGGAACATGGTATTAAATGCATGATGTAGTATATGGAACATGGATTAAAGCATGGTTAAATTAAAGCATGATGGTATATGGAACATGGTATTAAATGCATGATGTAGTATATGGAACATGGTATTAAATGCATGATGTAGTATATGGAACATGGTATTAAATGCATGATGAATACACTTTGCAGATGAACAAAAGAGCTCCCGCGTAGTAAAGGCAAAACATTTAGAATATGTTCCCAAAATATCACAAAAAGGCTTTTGACAATTTAGTTACTGGTGACGAGACATGAGTTTACTGATTTTAAGCAAAGAGGAATTGTTCCGACCGACTTTATGATACCAAAACATGTATTGCCAAAATAAAACGAAAGTTTAAGAAGGGTTTGTATCTAAATTTTTCGATAATGAGGGTCCACCCATATGCAAATGTTTGTACCTAAAGGCAAAACTATCACAGGAAAGTTGTTAGAAATTTGATGGACTACTACGAAAGTCGCTGCTTCAAAGGAGGACTTAAGTACCTCTGGTTCTCGCTCACAAGGCTAACGCGATTCATGGAATTGCCAGTTTGACCAGTGCATTCAAGATCGCCTGAATGCACTCAAAATGAATTTCAATCCTTAAATAAATGCTATTTAAATCAACAGTATTCATATTTAAAAGCGATATGTACCTGAATATAATATAATAACAATTCTTGTATTACTAAAGTCTCTGACAAAACAAATTTGATTAAATAAAACTGTGATTGCTAAGTGGTACCCGTTGTTAAAAAATGCCGATTTGGGAGCTTTTTTTTACCGAATAATGTTTTTTTTTCTTACTGTTTTTTATTTCGGACATTAAAATGACATGCATTTGTTTCTGTATGGGACTAGTGTTTGCTATTCCTTACTTTCTATATCTTTAATTGGTTGCAAGAAGTTATTATCACTTCATGCAATACTTAACGAAAGACCTGCATTTAGTGTTATTGACCCTAACATGGTTGAGAGGATTGTCTTGTTGAAACGATTGATTGTATTATTAATTACAATGACCTTTTTTGGATGTTAGTTAAAGCCTCTGATTAATAACCTTTAAACAAAGTAGGGAAACAAAGTAGGGAAACAGACTTGCCACAAATTTCTCTCAATAAAATTTTTATTATCAAATTAAGCTTGTGTAAATTATGCGAGTTGAACATTTCATATTTCAATATAAGTAACACAATACAAAATTCATTTTCATTTTCTATACATATACATAGTACAATGTACAATAATTTGCATATTTGCTACGTGGATTAATAATAATTTACATAGCCAGTTGTTAATGCATTATAAGATAAAATAAATTAAATTGTTCATATCATTTACATAACCGTGGTCTGCATTGTAAGAGGTAATACATATATAATATTTCATTATACCTCGGTCATATATTAACACATTTGAAAATATAAATTTCTGCATTTTCAGAGCATATATTTACATTTTTGTTGGTTTATTAGTTATTTATACATATATCACTTTATATAACCATTCATTTACTGCATTGTCACATAAAATATCAACTTTGTATTATTCTCCCAATTGCTGTATGTACATATGAGTCATATTCTAATGAAAAATTCAACAAAGACAATTTATTTGAAGTTATTAAATTAATTAGGTTGTGAAACAAGAATGGTATGATGTGCTATAATTATACTTAGCGCTAAGTAATACTTATATGCTTAAATATTTATATACACATTCCACCGTTCCTACTTTATAAAGTATTAATGTACAAGACATGATCAATTATTACTTGAATATCTAACAATATTTGATAGGAAATAAAATGTTTGAGTATTTTTGTTGGAAAAGTAAGAATTATGATTTTTGCCTTTAAGCATATAAGAATTACTTAGCGCTAAGAATTGTTGGTGGAATTCGACCCTGGTGAAACTCGATCCAGGTCGGAGCTTTACTGGTTTTCAATACAAGCACTGTTCTTTTCCACAAATCGCAATATCAGGAAAGAATCATCAAAACTCTTTACAATGTCTTATTTGTCTCCATATGCTTATTTTTTAAACTTAAGTTTAGGGCTTATTAATATGATATTACATATTGACTTAATTGAATTGTAACCCTGCATTTCTGCCAAAGAAAAAAACAACAAATATTTCTAATTCATTCATTTTTAATTCATATACAGAAAATACAAGAAGATTGACTTTAAAAATATCATTTTAGAAACAGAAAAAGCATAAAAACAAGAAGTGATTGTGATACATTTTTTCTCAAAATGCTAAAATTTCTTATAAGATTACCATTTTAATCACTCTCAGTTTTATTTGTGTTTGACATACATACACGCCAAGTAACATCTACCGGTAGATATTTGTATTACTTACTTTAGTGTGCAATAACTTATAATCGGTTGGATATTCTCAACTGTTGGTCTATATTCATGGAATTATTAAGTGTAGCTTATGTGATTATACAACATACGAGTGCTAATTCAACTTAATACATTTCTCATCCTCTGTTTCATTATAAGTCTATCTAATCCAACAAATTGATAGACCTTCATAATTCGCCTTTTTTTTGGTCTACAAAAGTGTGGCTTACTGAGAGCTGCTGTGTAACTAATATATGACTACGTGATTGCATAGATTCTATTTAAACGAATTGGTTCCGGGAATGTGAAAATGTATGTATCCTCTACATACAGCCGTGGAAATAAAACCGTAAACGTTACCATTTCAACAGAATCATCGACGCGTGTTGCCTCGTGAGTTTAAAGTCAATAACGCTTGTAACGTCACACGTCCACCTACAGTCGAGTCTACTGTATTACACAAAATACAGTGCCGGATTCTTTCATTTGGCCCTTGTAGTAAACCAATTAGCTAGCTGCTAATGCTAGCTTCAAAAGACGTTTCTTAGTACATGTATGTTACTATTTTTATACAAATCGATTTTTTAGCTCTCCACATCATACTTGTGACGCTATTTTCAGTCGTGTCTGTCAAGTGACGCGTCGAGTTAGCTTTTTGGAAACACATGCGATCGTTTACGGTTTTATTTCCGTGGCTGTAAAAATGTGTACAAATTTGAGAGAACGAATAAGCGAGGATAATCTTACCGCGAAAAAAATGTTCTCTTAAAAACCATATTACCAATAGCATATAAACATTCAATCATTACAAGGTACGCTTGGCCCTGTATTTTTTTACATACTTAGACAATCATTTGAACCATCAGCATATCATCTCAAGTTTAATTCCGTTCTCCTTATCATTGTTTAAACCTACATTGCTTTGATTAATCCGAATGTCATCTAATGCAGATGGATTTGAAGTAGAACTGATAAGTCGTGTAACCGCTTCACATCCCATATTGAGGATATAAGCAAAAAAAAAAAAGAAAAAAAAGGAAGCAGTGAAAGAACTTCACGAATATACTTAACTCGCATTTATCCAATACGCGAAACGCGATACATGTATACGGTATTAAATTTAGAATCACTGAACTAAGACCTTGACTGTTCTGTAACCTTGACCGTAATTGATCATAATTTTAATATTATAATGTAATACGTATCATTCAGAAACTCAAAGTGTGATTTAAGTGTTGGGATATGCTCATTTCCTAAAACTTAAAATGATTATGCAAGCTTATATCCTGTTATGGAATATAAGTTTTCAGTACCTATTATACTCAAGGTGTACACTGAGTTTATGTCTTTTTTCAAACATATTTAGTAAAAAGTTGATAAAAAAACAGCAAAGTCTAATTTATGATGAGTATGGCATACACTTTGTCTGAAAATTATATAACATACTCCATTAAAGTCAATCGTATTCTCAAGACAGTAAAACAAACATGTTTTGTTGTAAACGACCATCGTAGATGGACAACTCGTTAGACATGCCATGTGCCAATGGTATCTGAATAAATTGGGTTTAACTTCGACCTGTTGCTTCAGGTGTAAATGAGAAGGACAGCTATTATGACACCTTTTGTTGAACACGACCAGTGATGGCTCTGGACACGCATCAAAACATGTGTAGTTGTATTCTATTATCACTACAAGAAGTTACGCATTTCATGGATTGCTTAGATTGTTTTGAAGAAAGAGAATCGTCTGTATGAAATGAAACAGTGGCGTTTTGAGCCATAAGATACTTTGGACAATTTCTGTAGCACTCATTAGCAAATTCAACCATGCCCTGTGGACAATAAAACAAACATGTTTTATTGTAAACGACCATCGAAGATGGACAGTTTGTTAAACATGTCACATGCCAGTTATATTTATTTGATTGGTATTGCATTTCTCCAAATTGTCGATTATATGTTTCTTTGCACACAAATAGATTATTTGTCAGATATTCTTTCAGGCACTTTTGGTCATAAAGAAACATACCGTATGGACATGCGGATTTACAACTATTGTTGAGTCCAACCATGTTGTCTGGACATTTTGGATTCTGGACATTATACACATAAGGTTTGTCCGGAAAACAGTGAGATATGCAAGTGTTGTTTATAATATATAATGTACCATTTGGGCACTCCTAGACGCATCTGTTGTCCTTTACATATTGTCGCTCGATGGGACATTTAGAAGCACAGGTAAAATTATCCACAAAACCCCCCCCCCCATCTTTACAAGAATGTACACACTGCATTCCATCAAGCAACATGTCATCACAATCTGTTAAAAACATTTTGAATATGGTATATTTCGAATAGTTATCTGTTAATTTAAAGTTTTATGAACAGGACTTTTTTCGAAGCATGTATTCACATCTGTCGTCCTTGCCGAAACAGTGCAAGTATATACACAAGTTCCATTATATATGATTTCTTTCCTCCAACATCCACTGACGCATAGTTTCTCCTTGTAAAAATCCTTGACAATAAGTCTAATTGTCTCTCGTACTAGGTATCCTTTTTTGCACGTGATATCACACCGTCTGTCCGTTGTAACAAACATATTGCCACAGTCAGGAACGCACGCGGAACCATTAATGAAAGCGTTTGACATCGAAATGAACTCATGTTGAAGATATAACATATTTTAGTATGAGCCCTTTAATGATGACGAATTTTTGAAATAAGTTTACCTTCGAGATTAAATGCAAACCCATTGTCACAATTTACAATATATTGACTTGCAATCAAAACAGAAATAAACAATAACAACAAACCTTCAAACCAATCGGTGCTGAATTAACGTTCTAAAATCGGTATTTAAGTGATTAAGTCACGCAGCAATTCCTTTTAATATGTAAATTAACCGATCGTTATATCAAATTATAAATCATCTCCTATGTAACTTATGTGGACGGTATATTTTCTTACTCGTAGAGTGCTTAAACAAGTTTTCACATTAGGATTTTACATTTTTTCAAAAACAGTTCATTCTCTTTATCCCTGTAAGCTTATTATTATATAGTTTTGATTTATTTCGCACTCTTTACAGAAAAACTTGGTAGTAAGACCATCAACGGGTTCAGAGACTAACAGTCTTATCAGTGAGGTGGTCTTATTGTTAATTTGTACCAGTTTACTAGAACAAATGTTTTTAGGATTATGTGTTGTAACGTATTTTGTCTAATCTTTTTTTAAATAAATTTGCTTGATATTTATATAAAAAAATGAACTAACCTTGAATTTCAGTTTTAAAATGTTGTAAAACCAGTCTAATAAGATTCCACTAAAGAACTATATTACTATTTATTTCTTTCTCCGTTTGTTTCATCTGCTTATAAAAGAAACATGTTTCAGTTATGGTTTACCTTGAGAAGTTAAGTGTCTTTAAACAAGATGTCAGCATTGAACCAGTAATGTTTCTCATGCTCACTTAAATGATACAAACCAAAGGAGCTAATGAGAACTTATATCACTGTAGTTAAAACCCGTTAAAGACTACGCATTAGTATGTCCATCTTACTATTTAAGCCCTATAAAGACAACCAAAATATTATATCTGTCTCACTACTCATGGACCTTCGAATAAAGACTTCAACACAACAAGGACCTTTTTATTGTTCAAAGGACTTTAGTAAAATCTCTTTTAAAGATTCCAATGCTATTAGAATCATTTCACTATTAACACAGTAAAACCTCAGTAAATTTTACCCATGATATCAAAACTCATACTTAATGGGTTTTCTTGATATATCCAGTATTGAATCGAAGACCATGAATAACCACTGTATATATAACCGACCCAATCTAATGTGGCCAAGCCACTATCGATCTGACTGGATCCATAATCACTGAACCGATCATTGCAACCAGGTATATTATACAGTTACAAATATTTATGATGAAAATGCGTGTCAATCTATTCGTGTGTCCCTATTGAAACTATGTTTGTTTTGTCGACATGTAAACAGTGGTAAAATCAATATACATACAATGCATGCATTTCATTTCAGTGAGAAAAACTAAACCAAATCTTGTTAATT
This sequence comes from Solen grandis, assembly GCA_021229015.1. Classification (NCBI taxonomy): domain Eukaryota; kingdom Metazoa; phylum Mollusca; class Bivalvia; order Adapedonta; family Solenidae; genus Solen; species Solen grandis. The sequence continues at coordinate 53,357,629 of CM037781.1, read as the reverse complement.
TGAAGAGGGCAAGTGTTTACACCTTTTTTTTTTGAATTCCAAAAACTTGCATATTGATATTTTTAACTATAAAAACAGTGTTGGGAATACATGCTTAAATCTTTTTATTGAACAAATTTGTCTGACAAATCACTTCCAACCTCTCACGGCGTAGGTTCGAATCCCGGTAGGTTAATTCGGATTTTCATGTGAGGAAGCCTTCCTGTTGGCTTGCGGTAGGTCGGTGGTTCTACCCGGATACATTCGGGGTCTTCCTCCACCTGTAGATAGCTGGACGTCTCTATTGACTGAAATACTGTCGAGGCGACGGTAAACTCAAATAGTCAAGTCAAATCACTTCCAATGTTTGTAAAACGACACTGAAACATTTAATTGAACAAAACAGGTTAATTATTACCAAATTAGGTTGATTATTATAGCACTGAACCATTCCGTTATAACTATTTGTATTTTTGGCTAGAGCGAGAGGGGGTGGGGTGATAGAAACAAACAGAGAAAGAAAGAGAAGAAAGAGACCGAGAAAGAGAGAGACATGGGTGAATATGTTTTACTAGTAACAATATCACGCACATCATTATAGCAGTATTTATACATCATAATTAATGTCAAGAGTTACATTCTTTTATTACATCTATAAAAAAAAAAGAAAATTAAATTCTTATTTAGCTCACGGAGAATATGTTGATGATGTATTATAAGCAGTAAAATGACGTCATGTCGTAAAGTAAAATATTTTATTTATTTTAAACTTAATTATTTTACGTCGATTGGGAAACAAGTTCTTACAATTTATACTAATTCCTCTCGACGATTCCTGGGTTGGACCAGTATTTTGCGCCTGGGAAGTTCATGCCTCCAACGGGGTTCGAACCCAGAACGTTCGGATCCGTAATCGGATACGTTACCAATGGACCACGGCGCCCTCAGTAAAATAGCCGAGATACCACTTTATGCTAATCAAACAAGTAATAGGGGACAGTAAAAACATTGTAAAAAATAAGGGAGAGAAATAAAGTGCAAGTAAAGACTGTCAATAGAACACACACATGCGTCTTTATTTATTTTCATCATTTGTATAGTATAAGAGAATCGAAAATAAAAGGCATTTGTCCTTTAGGTTCCATAAAAAGTAGTACGGATGGGTTAAAATCGAAATAATATTTATCTGTGTTTTGTTGTCGATTTCGATTAGGTGCGAATTATAATCACTTTGCCCTCGTGATATAATAATATCCACATTAACTCTAAACTGTGGTTAAATACAAAACGCAGATGGAGATTGGTTATTCCTTACTTCATACTTGAATATAATTTTCATTTCATTGAAAAAAAAATGTTGTCCAAGTATATTGTTAATAATTGTTTTACATATGATAAAAGGATGTTAAACACAAACATTCATGTAAAATTTCTGTAAAACTTTATAAAACTAGGGGAATATTTCTGGGCTGTAACGGTGTCCGAATGTGTTTCTGATGACATTCTCGTAAGTTAAATTTAATGCAGCTCGTTCATGGAAGGTCATTGACTAAGAGTTTGCTTTTAACTATATGAATGTAATATGTCTATCAAAAGCTATATACAGACGCATGGTTACCAAATGCAAACAGCCATGATTGTAAAAATAAACTGCTTCTTGGATACCGTGCTCTATATCAAACCGATTTCCCCAACGAGGCGTATACGAAAATAGCACTTTCCCGTTCAACGTGACCTACACCTGCCGAGTTTATTTATCAGGAAAATAAAATTTCACCAACTTTGACGAGAGGAGAGAGAGAAATCCTTTTTTTATTCCTACCGATTATATGTGAACGAGGTGTTAAAAGGGCATTTACTTCCATAATCATCTTCAAACAGTATATTCATGTGTGAAATGATCGTAACGATTATAATATACAACTTCTTTACAGAGAACCCTTCATATCTGAAAAGTTTGTACTTTTCCACTCAGAACGAAGAATTCAGCCTTTCGTTTGTACGAATTGGCGTTAACGAAAATATCGTTTCCTCGCACAATGTGAGCTACACATGCCGTGTTTATTATCAAGAAACAAAACTTTACTACCAACATTGACGAGGGAAAGAATAAAAAATTCCTACTGATCATATGTGAACGAGCTTTAAGTGAATTCTATATACTTCCCTAACAAACGTCAAACAGTATATTTTTCTGTGAAATGATCACGAGTATAATATACAACCGATGCATTT
>CM037781.1:53305315-53355315 GCA_021229015.1 Solen grandis | reverse complement strand
CCTCCGTGCATTCGGGGATTCCTCCACCTGAAATTAGCTGGACGTCGCTATATGACTGAAATACTGTCGATGTGACGGTAAACTCAAATAGTCAAGTCTTAACATATAAAGCCGAGAAATACAGTACATACATGAACATATTACTTCCTAAAAGATTTCCTTAAAATCAAACATACTTTATCGTAACAAACAAAATAGGTGATTCTTAAAACGAATTAAAGACAAACAACAATACATATTTCTAATATCAAAACCCAAAACATGGACCGTGAAAAATATAGGACTGTAAGGCGTCAGCTCATTTGTAAAGCATCTAACATTTAATCAATTTGACAAGATCAATATCAAAAAATCGTGTTTCAACTTGAAAACGGAGCCATCTCGATACTCTTTGTTCGTGTTTACTTTGATTTAAGGCATTGAATATAAATACATACATAAATGAAAGAATATAAACATATACTTTTTTGAAATGTTTGTCGTGCTAAATATATATTGATTTCATTCTTTTCGAACGCCTAATCGAATATTAATCAATCAAAACAACATACAAAGGCAAAATGTCAGCATCACCTTCTCGTCAATTCAACAAAAGTTGAAATGCTATCAAAACAATGACATACATACAATTAGGTATGGCAGAAAGCTGGGATCTGGAAAACAATGGTATTACGTTTTGAAGATAAAAATCGAGGCAGATGCCAACTGCTTCATTAGAAATAACAAATACATTTATTTGTGTTTCGTCCCAGTAGGCCTCAGATAGCCTATCATTGATGATGTCAAATTCCTTTATTGTCAGTGACACATATTCGCACTTGAGATATGTGTCTAATATATTTAATGGAGCAATACAGGGACGATATGATGGTATGTTTGCTAACAAGGACATGTCTCTAGGGACATCATTGGTGTAATCGACAGTTACATTGATTATAGTGTTGGCAAAATACAATGCTAACATTTTGTTATGAATATTTCGAAAAGACGATATAATGTACTCATTATCACATGGTAACACTGAGCGAATGTTTAATTCAAGTGTTATCGTGCTGTCCGAAGAAGATGTATTGGGAGATGTGTTTGGTAAATATAGTGCAATAGGGCAAACATCACATCTTTCAATTTGAAATGCTTTTATGATTTCCTCTCTTGTTCGAGTACTGTCAATAACCATAGATTCATCAAACTGGGATACCATGGTTACCATTCGGAAGTAAGTTATAAAAAGCATTCCTTCGATGTCCTTGTAGAGTGTAAGACATCTTCCAGAATATGGCATCTGAAATGGCCGACATGTTAGGTTCCTACACAGACTCTGAAAATAAGCAAATAAAACCACCTTTCCTCTAAAAACAAGTCTTAGTGACATATGGGCAAAATAAGGTAATCATAAACTGTTCTTTTTTTTTGTACATTTTGAGGGTACGCAAACTAACAATTACAAAGAATGATATAAAATGCTCTGAATGTAACGGCCAAGAAAGCCGGTGCCTCCACATTGTATATGGAACATATATTTATATTCATGTGTATTAGCTCTTAAAAGAAATTACATTATTACTTGATATTTCGCAAAAAAAATGTAATATGATGTTTCACAATATATCTTCACGTTATATATTATTTCATTTCGCCCCGCTTAAACAAATTTACTGTTACTTGTAACACCCAGTATTTAAATACATATTTATCTTTTAGACGTCTAGTCTTCGTTTATCAGACAAAAACTGAACATCTACAAATTAACTCAATTATGACATAAATGATATACTCACAAAAAGTGGGTCATACATTTGGGAAGGTTTACATGGTCTGTTCAAAGTTTGGCTCTCATCATCGGCGCTTAAAGCTGTGTTCAAATTCAGGATATAAGACAGCGGCAGATATTTGGTCCTAGATACCTCATTATAGGTTGCGAACAATTCATTTGTAGGCATCATATTTGACCGAGTATTGCACAGGAAACAAAATACATTCCTGAAACGTTGGTAGGCGAGCATAGAATGTAATTTATAGTAGAATGGAACATCTGAAATGATATATAAAATAGATTTAAATATCTAATGCAGTCAAATTTGATAATTAAGTTGCTAAGTATGTATGTTTTAGCATCCTCCTAATTGGTTTCTTGTACGTGTGTGTTTATAGTTAAAGTTGCTATATGTCTTAAAGGTGTTTCTTTTTTAATGTACATATGTCACTTAATATGCAATTTGTTTCTGTATTGCCTTGTATCGCATATGTTTTAAAACAGATATGCTTGCAACTGTTCTATAGTTCTATACATTTAGAAAAAAAATGTGTCACTATTTTGGAAAAAAATGTGTATTTGTTTTTGTACTACGCGCGGAGAAACAGTTTCAAATTTTGTTTATATAATATCGTTCATTGATATTGAATGATGGATTTATTAATTTAGAAACAAATGTATTATAAACATCGAAAGTGAATTAACTAAAATGTGTTAATCTGAGAGCCTGAAATTTTACGTATATAGATTTAAGTATCTGAAGTAGCATTAAGTTGCTATGTATAACCATAAGTGCCCTGAATCTTCAAAGAATTATATATTTTTCAATTTTTCATTTTTATTAAGTAGTCTAACAAACGTGGATACCATAATCTCCCGACCAAGATGGCTTATAGCTGATTTCGGACATAAAGACAAGGTTGGTGACGTTTGAAATGTTTTACTTACATCAGCAAGGGTTAGATAATCGTAGATAATTAGGAATAGTGAATCGTATTTCGAATGTCATCATTATCTACGTTGGTTGTCCTTTTAGTCAAATTCGTTAACTTTCAGTATCTCAGTCATTTGTGAAGTAAATCTACATTTTATAATGCTGCTTAACTGCATCGAACCACAGACACAGGGCATGAAACATTATGTCACCTTGGTAACAGGATTAAATCTGCTCCTACCAGTGGTTCAAAGCTGTAAAGTTGGTGAACGTGCCAGCAGCATAGAACAAATAATATAACTACCTATACTTTTATAAGCCCAACAAGGATCGAATGTAGGTTACTCTAGATAACCGGACAAACGATCTAACCCACTTGTCATCGAAAACATCAATTTCTTACCCGACTGCAGACACGCACGATGTATGTCATCATTATAAGTCTGCCAGAGTCCCGTTTCATTACACGTACTGAATGCCGTATCGTCAGCGGATATACATATACCATCAAAGACATCTTTGTTTGGAGGGTCGAAAGTTATCGCACAGTTTTGTGCGACATTTCGTAACAGAGCTACACCAACATCTCTGGTCTGCCGTAAGATAAAGTTGCAATCATGTATTCGGATACCCCAGCTGGAACAAGGAAGGAAATGATTTAGTAAATTGTCAAGTTACTGTTACCGCATGATCTCTCTCTCTCTCTCTCTCTCTCTGTATAAGCATACTCTCTTTCTCTCTCTCTCTCTATGTATTGGCATACTCTCTCTCTCTCTCTCTCTCTCTCTCTCTTCCGCTTACAACGAAGACATTAATATCGTAACATCCGAGTATCGTTACTAGCATTCTTACTCAAAACTAAAGAAATCTCCGAGTACTATGCCATCTGAAATTATGATATACATGTATTTGCAAAATAAAAATACGCTAAATACGGATACTATTGTCGGGTTTATAAAACAGAAAATGATATTCTACATTTCCTCTTTTAATAGCTATTTTGTGATGAATCATTTGGCAACACATACACATTAATATTTTTACTCATGATAAAGTCATATCAAAATGCACCCACTGCAAAACGAAACAACCGGAAATGGTCTAAAACGGGTAAACTAGTTACGAATGTTCTTGCTTTAACTACTTATTATTAAAATAGTAACATTTTTTCTTTCCTGAAAACTAATGTCGTTTTGCATTTCGATACTTTTTCCAATTTTTTGCTACTGGACATGACGTGGGCTTTCACTAACCAAACTTTGAACGACGGAAAACCAGAACGCAGTAATAGCAAAAAAAAAGTCACTATTCCAGAATCAAGCAACGAAACAGAGATTTGATTATCACTGCATTTAGGAAGGTCACCATATCCCGTCGATTATCATTTGGAAAATGATCAATTGAGCGTGCGCCGATATACAGACTAGTGTTACACATACCTGGACAGATGATATTTTTCACACCTGTATCGGTCATAATTTCGCGCATCTACTATGGTGGCAAAATATCGTTAAAGGCAGTCAATAAGACCGTCGGGGACCACCTTCTCAATTCTTTTATTAGCATAAACTAGTAATCGAAGCATATTTGATGGTACCACGCTAAATCTAGAAATGAACTCGACTCACTTTTCAATATCTCGTATGCCCCCACTCGCATTTGTCGCGGCCATGATTCTCCTATGCACGGAGTGCGTAAGTACATTTATCCTTCTCATGGGAATATTATTCCACTCCTCCAACAAAACAGTTCTTAATTTGTCAAGATTAATGAGGGATGTGTAGTTTCTGACGCCTCCTTTTCCTCAATTGAAGACAAACCTGGTATGTACGGCGTGCAGTCAAGTGGGTTAATGGTATGGTTTGCCAGAAAGTCTCGACAAACTGTTGATAGATTAGGAAGCGCTGTGTTACAACCAGAATTGCAATAACGCCTAGAATTGCAATAAAATTGCAATAATTTTATTGCAATTCTGGTTGCACAGAGGTACGAAAATTGCAATAAAATCAAGAATTGCAATAAACTTAAAATACACATTTAAACTTAAGAAAAAGGTTGAACAACATGTTATAGGATGTTTAGAAATTGATAACGTGGCATTTTTGGTAGTCAGTGATCATGGGATACATTTTTTAATTAAAGCTGAAGGTCCGAGTTTTGCAATAAAATTATTGCAATTTTCGAGAATTCGAGAATTGCAATAAACTTAAAATACACATTTAAACTTAAGAATAAAGTTTAACAACATGTTATAAGATGTTAAGAAATGGATAACGTGGCATTTCTATTGGTCAGTGATCATGGGATACATTTTTTAATTAAAGCTGGGGGTCCGAGTTTTGCAATAAACTTGCAATAATTTTATTGCAATTCTGGTTGCATAGAGGTACGAAAATTGCAATAAAATAGAGAATTGCAATAAACTTAAGATATACATTTAAACTTAAGAATAAAGTTTAACAACATGTTATAAGATGTTAAGAAATGGATAACGTGGCATTTTTGGCGGTCAGTGATCATGGGGTACATTTTTTAATCAAAGCTGGGGGTTCGAGTTTTGAAATAAAGTTGTAATAATTTTATTGCAATTCTGGTTGCACAGGGGTACGAGAATCGCAATAAAATCGAGAATTGCAATAAACTTAAGATACACATTTAAACTTAAGAATAAAGTTTAACAACATGTTATAAGATGTTTAGAAATGGATAACGTGGCATTTTTGGTGGTCAGTGATCATGGGATACATTTTTTAATCAAAGCTGGAGGTCCGAGTTTTGCAATAAATTGCAATAATTTTATTGCAATTCTGGTTGCACAGAGGTACGAGAATTGCAATAAATTCGAGAATTGCAATAAACTTAAAATGCACATTTAAATTTAGGAATTAAGTTTAACAACATGTTATTAGATGTTTAGAAATGGATAACGTGGCATTTCCATTGGTCAGTGAACATGGAATACATGTTTTAATCAAATCTGGGGGTCCGAGGTTGCACAGGGGTACGAGAATTGCAATAAAATCGAGAATTGCAATAAACTTAAAAAACACATTTAAAATTAAGAAAAAATTTTGAACAACATGTTACAAAGTCTTTAGGAATGGAAAATGTGGCAGTTTTGGTGGTCAGTGATAATGGGATACATTTTTAATCAAAGCTAGGGGTCCGACTTTTGAAATAATGTTGCAATAATTTTACAAGTTAATTCTAACTTGTATTTCTTGTGAAATTTGACATTTTACCGTTGACATCTAGTAACATATCACAAGGATGAATGAATGAATGGACACAAAAAGGTATTAATGTTCAATAGAGACGTAGCTCAGGGAATGTGTGTGTGTGTGTGTGTGTGTGTGTGTGTGTGTTAGTGGCCATTTGCTCTTTATGTCAGTCGTATTTGAAATGAATCTCCCACATGCAAGATATTCATGCGTTTTCAAACAAAGCTTTACAAAACGATGAAAGCAAAAAAATACGTGGATTTCGCAATGAGCACTGATTTATATCATAATTGTCGGATAGGTAAATTTGGACTGTATTTTTTTTTCAAATTCTCAACTAAACGCTACCATTTTACATATTAGAGTGATTTGATACCAAAAGGAATAAAAAAAATCAATATCAATTAATAGAGGTCGGTAGGATTCGAACTTACAATCCTTGGATGACAGAAGTTGAAGAACGGAAACTTACGAGCAAATAAGATGTCAAACGATTACCTATGATAATATCATATTCTACGTATACCTGTATATCAATCATGAACAATGGTTAAACAAACATTTTCGAGCAACAATAAAACGTTTCCGTGATATGTAGCGGGAGACAATATGGAGAATGAGATGGAGAATGCTCTGAACAGTATCTCTGTTGGGCAGATAAAAAGAATATAAAAAAACAACTTTTTTTGGAGGGCATTTGTGATCATTTGAAACTATTATTTGAGTTACCTCCATGTCACATCTGTAACTTCATACCAACTGTATTCTTGTGATTGTAGTGTCAGCTTAGCTCTGAATTTGCGCCCACCAGTATCGCGTAAAGTTCTTCTTTTTCGCAGGGCGACATCACTATGAGCACCACATTTGCGAACCAAATATTGAACACTCACATAATTTGGTACTTGTGGAATTTGAGATGGACTAAAGGATAAGGTCGGATAGCCAACTGACAGAAGAACTGATTCAAAGAACTTACAAACACGCTGAATGGTGTATCGCATTACTGGCTGAAGATTTCTTGTTTCTCAAAACTATATCAGGTAAGTAAGGAGCGTCTGAGTTACGTATTACACTACCGTGTACTTCGTCATCTTCGTACTTGTGATACGACCTATAAAAACGCAAGTACTTTGGGGGGGGGGGGGGGGGTTGAAACAAATATATTTGTATGGTCTCATTTCCACACATTTATCCGTGGTAGTTGTACCTCAGGAGGGAAAGGTCTGACACTCAAGAAGACGTGAAATCTCACGATGCTACTCATACGTTATTCACACGTCACCCAAATACTCACTTCTTGCATACGTTACTCATACGCCACACTGATAGTGACATACGTTTCTTATGCCAGTTATATGGTACACATACATTAACCAAAGAAATTCGTCGAAAATGTAGGTTCAGACGCTCAAAAGTTGTGCAGTTCATCAATTGTTCGAATTTTCTTTTTGTACGAAACTCAAACGTTCCTCTCACACGCTAGAGCGTGACAGGAGTATTAGCAAGCAAATCACGTTTTTTTCCACATATAGTGTTTGTACCTTTTAGTTATGCAAGATCTACGTATTTATGAAAACATAACCATCGTTATCTTTTTCAACACAAGCTATCATCATCATCATCATTAACAGAAAAAATCATCATCATCATCAAAACATCAATATTTCTTCCTTTTCTTCTTTAAGAAAAATTATGTGTTTAAGGTCTACAAAGCAGTTGAACGTTGAAATTTATATGTTTTCTTTGTTGTGATCTTGTTGTCTTGAGATTATACCATATTCTTTCATGTATTCCGTTTCAGCAAGGAAATATATCGCTATGAGTTTAGTTTAAACTTACTTATTTTACGTCGATTGGGAAACAAGTTCTTACACTTATGCTAATCCATCTCGACAGATTTGAGCATCTTACACATATAATACATCATACAAAATTAGTTGCATGCGTGTTGCATAATTATATTGATCTATAAATTATATGAGCTTATAAAATGGGTACTTGTCATTCAAGCACTTGTCAAGCAGTGAGAGTGTTTTCAAAAAATTAATGTCATGATTGTGGATTTAAAATATATACGGCCTAGCGAATAAATGCATTAGAAATGATGAGGTGACTTGACTTGACTATTTGAGTTTACCGTCGCCTCGACATTATTTCAGTCATATAGCGACGTCCAGCTAATTACAGGTGGAGGAAGACCCTGAATGCACGGAGGCATCCGGGTAGAACCACCGACCTACCGCAAGCCAGCTGGAAGGCTTCCTCACATGAAAATCCGAATGACCCTGCAGGGATTCGAACCCACGCAGTGGGGGGCTGAGTGAGTGTTAAAGTCAGCGACTTTAGACTCTCGGCCACGGAGGCCCCTCGATGAGGTGATAAATTATATAAAATATTCGAATGTTATAAATGAACGTGTTAAATACTCACAATGTATAAGATAGCCAGAGGGAGAGAGAAATAGAGATGGAGGGCGGGAAAAGATTCGAGAACTTGCACTCCCACATATACACACATATATATAAGTATAAATTTACCAGTCTGTCTACATATACCTCAATACATATATCTATTTATACACATGTACATACAACCGCACGGATAAGTACATATATCTCGTTAAGTCCACGGAGAGAGAACTTTTCTCTGCATTATAATAATAAAATATATTATTTTGTCAGAAACACAATCGAATATTTTACTCCTTTATGTATTATAGGTGTGCATATTTGATTAATACCAAGAACTTTCAGAAAAAAAACAACAACATTAAATGTAATCTCTCAAAAAACGAAAGCAAATATTTTAAATTACTTGTGACATTCTTTTCCAAACCAAAAGTATCAATAAGTCACAAAATGTTGCGAATATACAACTAAATGGTATCTATCATATTCTCTAGGGTCTCTATACTTAATCTTTATTTTACCGTTTTATTGCATAACTCGGAATGTATCCCATGATCACTGACCACCAAAAATGCCACGTTATCCATTTCTAAACATCTTATAACATGTTGTTAAACCTTTTTCTTAAGTTTAAATGAATATTTTAAGTTTATTGAAATTCTCGATTTTATTGCAATTCTCGTACCTCTGTGCAACCAGAATTGCAATAAAATTATTGCAATTTTATTGCAAAACTTGGAACCCCAGCTTTGATTAAAAAAATGTATCCCATGATCACTGACCAATAGAAATACCACGTTATCTATTTCTAAACATCTTATACCATGTTGTTAAACCTTTTTCTTAAGTTTAAATGTGTATTTTAAGTTTATTGCAATTCTCGATTTTATTGCAATTCTCGTACCCCTGTACAACCAGAATTGCAATAAAATTATTGCAATTTTATTGCAAAACTCGTACCCCCAGCTTTGCTTAAAAAATGTATCCCATGATCACTGACCACCAAAAATGCTACGTTATCCATTTCTAAACATCTTATAACATGTTGTTAAAACTTATTCTTAAGTTTAAATGTGTATTTTAAGTTTATTGCAATTCTCGATTTTATTGCAATTCTCGTACCTCTGTGCAACCAGAATTGCAATAAAATTATTGCAATTTTATTGCAAAACTTGGAACCCCAGCTTTGATTAAAAAATGTATCCCATGGTCACTGACCAATAGAAATGCCACGTTATCCATTTCTAAACATCTTGTTACATGTTATTAAACCATATTTCTAAGTTTAAATGTGTATTTTAAGTTTATTGCAATTCTCAATATTATTGCAATCCTCGTACCCCTGTGCAACCAGAATTGCAATAAAATTATTGCAATTTTATTGCAAAACTCGGACCCCAAGCTTTGATTAAAAATGTATCCCATGATCACTGACCACCAAAAATGCCACGTTATCCATTTCTAAACATCTTATAACATGTTGTTAAACCTATTCTTAAGTTTAAATGTATATTTTAAGTTTATTGCAATTTTCGATTTTATTGCAATTCTCGTACCCCTGTGCAACCAGACTTGCAATAAAATTATTGCAATTTTATTGCAAAACTCAGACCCCCAGCTTTGATTATAAATGTATCCCATGATCACTGACCACCAAAATTGCCACGTTATCCATTTCTAAACATCTTATAACATGTTGTTAAACCGTATTCTTAAGTTTAAATGTGTTTATTAAGTTTATTGCAATTTTTGATTTTATTGCAATTCTCGTACACCTGTGCAACCAGTATTGCAATAAAATTATTGCAATTTTATTGCAAAAGTCGGACCTCCAGCTCTAATTAAAAATGTATCCCATGATCACTGACCACCAAAAATGCCACGTTATCCATTTCTAAACATCTTATAACATGTTGTTAAACCTTATTCTTAAGTTTAAATGTGTATTCTAAGTTAATGCAATTCTCGATTTTATTGCAATTCTCGTACTTCTGTGCAACCAGAATTGCAATAAAATTATTGCAATTTTATTGCAAAACTCGGACCCCCAGCTTTGATTAAAAAATGTATCCCATTATCAATGACCACCAAAAATGCCACGTTATCCATTTCTAAACATCTTGTAACATGTTATTAAACCTTATTCCTAAGTTTAAATGTGTATTTTAAGTTTATTGCAATTCTCAATATTATTGCAATTCTCGTACCCCTGTGCAACCAGAATTGCAATAAAATTATTGCAATTTTATTGCAAAACTCGGACCCCCAGCTTTGATTAAAAGATGTATCCCATGATCACTGACCACTAGAAATGCCACGTTATCCTATTTCTAAACATCTTATAACATGTTGTTAAACTTTATTCTAAGTTTAAATGTGTATTTTAAGTTTATTGCAATTCTCGATTTTATTGCAATTCTCGTACCCCTGTACAACCAGAATTGCAATAAAATTATTGCAATTTTATTGCAAAACTTGAAACCCCAGCTTTGATTAAAAAAATGTATCCCTTGATCACTGACCACCAAAAATGCCACGTTATCCATTTCTAAACATCTTATAACATGTTGTTAAACCTTATTCTTAAGTTTAAATGTGTATTTTAAGTTTATTGCAATTCTCGATTTTATTGCAATTCTCGTTCCCCTGTGCAACCAGAATTGCAATAAAATTATTGCAATTTTATTGCAATTCTCGGCGTTATTGCAATTCTGGTTGTAACAGCGCTGTTGCATATTTTGGACTGCAAAAGGGTGAAGGATTTCATCCTCATATCTAACGGCAGCCGTACTATGACAGAAATTGGTTTGATTTAACTTCAAAAAGCAGAAAAAAGATGTGTATGTCTCAAGAGTATTGGGTGGTGTTACAACATGTTATCATTAAACTGCACGTGAATTTTCTTATTGGGGCACGGTACATCACGCGACTGACCAGATTCGTATACCACGTCAAGTACACAGTGACCGACCTTTTTTTCCGGCCAAATCATTTAAAAATGTACCTTGCGTTTCTTTTTGGTTAGTATATGTAATCAGAATCTTTATACTAGCCGTAGATAAATTTTGCAATACTCGTACTTCTGTAAAAGGTAACTGAATGTTGTTGTTTTTCTGCATATTATGTCTGTCGAGCAAGTCTTACTTTCGCAACTTTTTTTAATGTATCATCCTTAAAGATACTTCAAATGTGAAATGGAATATAACGAATTGTATTAACCGATAGTTTTATATCTTTGTTGGCCTTGAGGTTTTAAATATCTTGAATACAGAACTTGTCTTCTTTAAAACTCACAAACGCTTTAAAGTCCTTGAAAAATAATCTATTCTAGTAAAACATGAATTAATCCTGAAATAATGTAAAAGTCTTAATTGATGATTTTGTCATTAGTTTGAACTGGTAAAACTTCCTTTTCCATGTACCGTATGTTTTGTTCCTGATATTGATTTAATTTGAAGAAAGAGATTTTGGTTTAATTTTAAAATTAGAGCTATTTAAAGTTTCAAGAAATTCAAGACTTATTGTTGATTTACTTTCAGAATCTAACAATATAGCTGTACCTTTGTTGCAAAATTTTCCTTTTATTAAGTGTTCTTGAAAAGAAGTTATAGAAGATACTGTTTTATTACATTTCTTTTTTTATTTATTTCATTTATCTAATTTGTATTTGTGTTTGTAGTATCAAATATTTTTCTTTCATGCTTATATATATATCTAACCATTGACACAGTACCAATCTCTAGCTTTTAGACACATATTTTGAAAATGACCGATTCTTTCAGACACATATTTTGAAAATGACCGATTATTTTTGACACATATTTTGAAAATGACCGATTCTTTCAGACACATATTTTGAAAATGACCGATTCTTTTGCAAAATGTTCACAGGTTAACTATAACCAGACAATTATTATTTTGAAATCTTGTCCGCATCTTTAACATGTGCTAAATCTCAGAACCCGTGGGTTAACAGTATTTCGGTTTTTCATATTCAAGAGGAATACAAGTTTGATTAAAAGGTCCCCTTAAATTGCTAGGATAGGATTGTGTGGAGTCAACAGAATAGTTCAAGACCTATAAAATTTCGAATGTATTTCGGTTTTCAATTCTTTAATTTAACATGAAATTTTATATCTAATGTGTTTACCGATAATGTGTTTACCGATATTAACGGTTATCTTTAATGGATAACCAGCAGTTATTGGGAGTTCGCATCTGTATTCCGGTCATTATTATATCAAATGTTAAAGGTAGTTATCACGGTCGTGTAAAGTAATGGGCACACCGGTTGTTGTACTTCCTTTCCGTTTTGGCGGGTAATGGAGTAAGCGGTGGGTGAATTGCCTCTAACATTTTTTGTCGTATTTGCAAACCCGCCCTCCCATCCCCTTGCTTCCTGGGGTAGTTCAATTTAAAAACCTGTTGGAGTTTTATTGTATTTTACATTCATTTTAACATATGTTTACCTGTTGCCATATGCTAAATTCTGCTTTGCTGTTGTGTTGTGCTTTTGAATTCTTTTTCAGTGCAATCGTGATCGTTTGTGGGGATGTGGTAAAGCGTTCTAGTCGGCATGGTTCCCAGAAATGGTATAGTCAACGTGCCCCACCACTTGCTAAGGCACCGCATCGACTGAGTGAATTTTGTATTGTGCAAGTGCAAGCAACCTACGGTTTGAATAAACCGAACTTTATATTGCTTAATGTTATGACGGAACATATAGATATGTATATATATAGAACTTAGAACTGTCTTTCTCAGGACCAGCCTAAGTGAAAGGAGTTAGCCTGTCGTCATGGAAAATTGGGGCTGTATCTCTGTTTCCCAGGATCAGCTTTGGTTTTGAGGAGCGGGACTATCAACACGGAAAATTGGGGTTGTATCTCTGTTTCCCAGGATCAGCCTCAGTTTTATAGCCTAAAGACATCAAGGGCCGACAGCAAAATACATGCATAGTTATCAGCAGTTTGAATTTGGTTGTTCTAAACATCTTGTAACATGTTATTAAACCTTATTCCTAAGTTTAAATGTGTATTTTAAGTTTATTGCAATTCTCAATATTATTGCAATTCTCGTACCCCTGCGCAACCAGAATTGCAATAAAATTATTGCCATTTTATTGCAAAACTCGGACCCCCAGCTTTGATTAAAAGATGTATCCCATGATCACTGACCACTAGAAATGCCACGTTATCCTATTTCTTAACATCTGGTTGTTGGGATCTTCCATAGTGAAGCGTGCCTATGTTGTTGCCAGGCAGCGCCCAGGTGGCCCGAACCTTGGGTTGGATTTCACAGACATTTGGTGGCAGGGATATGGTGGCATGTCACTGGTAGAAGCTATTCACAAGCTTAAAACATTGAAAGCTGTCGGGGATAATCCAGATGTTAAAATCTTGCATTGCGGAGGGAACGATTTAGGCCGTATTCCAGTCAAGCGTTTGCGTTTTTAAGTAGATGAGCTAGTGAAATACATATTGAAAAATTTTCATGTTAGAATAATTTGGTCAGAAATTCTGCCAAGGAGAAAGTGGCGGTACTCCACTAATTTTGCCGCACTGGAGTCGGCAAGAAAGCGGCTTAACAGTTATGCGGCAGCTTTGGTTGTTAGAAACAATGGTTACTACATCAGACATACTGATTTAATGGAAACATCAGACATTTATTACCTAAGTGATGGAGTGCATTTGACATTTTTAGGAAATTGCATTTTCATAAATCAGTTGTTGTATGCATTAGAGGCATTCTTTTCAGGTTTTGCTACTTGTTTTAAGTAGTCTGTTTGGGGAGAAATGGTTCCTGTTCCCATCCAGCAATTCGTTAAATTTACTTAAGATTTATATTTTGCTGTGCCCAAACGGTTCCCCATCAATTATTTTGGCGGTGGCCCCGCCGCCTTGTCGACAATTGTCGATCAGCGTTGGGGCCAGTTGGCCGACAGCAAAATACATGCATAGTTATCAGCAGTTTGAATTTGGTTGTATTATAATCTGATATATTTGAAGCCCTTTGGGGCAGATTTGAAGTTTTCGCCCTTTGGAGTATTGTGGAAGTTATAGCCTGTTGGGGCAGATTTAAAGCTATACATTTATTTGCCTATTTGGGCTGCTATACATTTATTGAATTTTTGCCTATTTGGGCTTTCACGAATTGCTGTCTAAGGTCGCCCTATACGACAATTTGTCCGGTGTCCTGTTAGTCAAGTGGATTAACACGATGGGAATGGGAACCAGGCCCAAACAGTGCCAAAATGGGGGTGGGGTGTTAGGTTGTGAATATGCAATTTGGATTTTGTGTATTTCATTTTTATAAATGTGTATTTCAATTTGATAAATGTGTATTTCAATATAAAAAATATGATGTGGTTAATTGCTTGTTGTTTTACTTAGGTCGGTCAATTGTGAGGTGGAATAGTGCATTTGCAAAGGTCCTTATTTTTGGCTGTTTGTGCTTAGAGCGCCTATTATTGTGATCATTGCCTTACAATTATAATAGAAAAGTGAGCATTCTAATGATTATGATATCATGGACCTTTGCTCGTGTTTGTGCCTCTAAGCAACTGCCTGTCCTCGAATCTCCCAATAACGCGTTTATCCTTTCATAGAATGTAATGTATTTACTTCACTCAGATAACGAGGAAGGTTCTCAAAGTAATACTTTTTGTGCGAATATCAACATGAAGTCCATTAACCAATAGTGACATTAAAATTTTCTCTTCGAGTTTAATCTCAGTAGAATTTTTACCGTTTCGCATAATCTTAAATATTTATATATCAGTGATTTTTTATACAAATAATAAGTTTAAGATAAGCTTAACTAAATATATTGGACCATAGTTAACTTAGAAACAACAGCAAAATAAGAGGGTCATGGTGGCCCTGGATCGCTCACCTGAGTATAGGGTTACCTAAGGAACATCAGTCTTTTGAAATCTGGCCAGTAGTTTTGAAGGAGATGATCCCTGTAAAGTTTTATCAAATTCTTTCTAGCAGTTTCAGAGGAGATTCAATATATACATATAAGGCAAATAAGTCCTGCCCCTTGCAGCCATATTTTTTATGGATCGGAATAATTTTAACAACTTTGTGAAGCTTCATCCAAGGATCATCCTTCCCAAATTAAATCAAAATCTGTCCAGCGGTTTCAGAGGAGATGTCATTTAGAGATTTCACTATACACATATAAGGCAAATTAGCCCCACCCACTGCGGCCATGTTTTTTACGGATCGGAATTATTTTAGCAACTTTTGTGAAGCTTCACCCAAGGATCATCCCTGCCTAATTTAATCAAATCTGTCCAGAGATTTCAGAGGAGATGTCATTTAGAGATTTCACTACATACATATAAGGCAAATTAGCCCCGGCCTTGGCGGCTATATTTTTTTATGGATCGGAATGATTTTAGCAACCTTTGTGAAGCATCACCAAATGATCATCCCTGCCAAATTTAATCAAACTCTGTACAGTGGTTTCAGAGGAGATGTCGTTTAAAGATTTCACTATATACATATAAGGCAAATTAGCCCCGCCCCTGTCACTATATACATATAAGGCAAATTAGCCCCGCCCCTGGCGGCCATGTTTTTTTTCCCGATCGAAATAATTTTAGCAATCTTGTTAGAGAGTTACCCAAAGAAGATCTACGAAATTACTTTGAAATCTGGCAAATAGTTTTGAAGGAGATGATTTTTAAAGTTTTCATAATTTATTTTCTTCCTGTTGCCATGGCAACCAGAGTTCCACATGGATCAAGTTTATTTTAACAACTTCTGTGAAGGTTCACCCAAGGAACATCCCTGCCAAATTTAATCAAATTCTGCCTAGCGGTTTTAGAGAAGATGTCGTTTAAAGTAAATTGCTGACGATGGACAGCGCACGACGGACGACGGACGCAGGGTGATCACAAAAGCTCACCTTAAGCACTTCGTGCTCAGGTGAGCTAAAAATCAATTAAACTTACCTCATAGCAGAATATCCAGATATCCTTTGAACTAAAGTATTGCAGTGTGGTATTTTATACTTATGTCCGTGCAACGATAATGAAATAATTGGAGCCAGTAATTTGGTAGGTGGTTCTAAAAACCTTTTTCCAAAATTGCCAATTCGTAAGTTGTTCGTACACCATGTATTATGCAGCCTTCAGCTGACGTTTTACTGCCATGATTATTTCTACTTACTCGCGCTCACAAACAATGATCAGCGGAAGTTAGGATATGTAACGTCTTAGTTCACATTCATTGCGTAAACGCGAAACACAGAGTGAATATACATTTTTGTCAATGTTGGAATGCATCTATAACAAATTAACCCACGTCTCTGCTTAGTAAGGAAGATTGGCTTTCTTAAAGGAATTTATGTATGCCTCCAATTATTGATCGCTTGAGAATGTTCAGCATTTTACTTTATGTTTTATTTTCTTTCCAAAATTAAATATTTCATTAACTTTACTGCTATTATAATTGTTAATAGGAATGTAGTATTTCTTTTTACAAAATTATTTGTCATTCAAGATAATTAACCGAATCCCTCATATCAACAAATCATATAATATATGGTTATTTAATGACAATATTTATAGACATACTTACATGACCGTTTCGTTTATTCCGTTGCATTCTGCACAATATTTGTTTTTATATATTTTGTATTGGTCGTTTGCGTCTGAAACAAAAGCAATGTCGTCTACGTGTCAATTTCTTGAAATACGCATTTTCACATCTTTCTAAAATGTCTGGGTCGTTGAAATCGCGCTGGCAAATCGTATGTACTTTGTAATACTTGTAGGCTTTTATAAATGAATTCACGTGATCAGTATATATATGACTCGAGTGATTGAACACAGAGTGATGACATGGTGTTTGCTCTAATGTCGGAGGTGGACTTGCAATATCCGGGCAACAATTCTCGTTCATCCAGCATGTGTCGGCGCACGAGCATTTTGTGCACAACGGGACACTCCCTTCTGGTATAGTGACGTTCTGCAGTGAAGGTTTCGTGCAGAACTCGGTCAGAGGACAGAACCTCTGCGCCGTGTCAAGGAAATTCTTATCATGTCCGCTTGTGATGTGTAACGTCATAATCAACAGTACAAACTGCATCTTGCGAATGTAGAACAGTTGTAACAATTACTGCAGAATCATTAATTTTCGTGGGGGAGTGCACGCCTTTTTCCACGAATTTTAATCCACACGAACATTATTTATCTAATAAACCCCTCCTTTCCTTAGGCATGAATCCACGAATATATGTATCAACGAAATTGACCTTATTCCTGATTCCACGAAATTTAATGCCAACGAAAATAAGTGATTTCACAGTATATTGTATTGTATATTGTACACAACAGCTAATAATCTGTAAAAATGATAAACATTTATGCGTCAGAAGCAGAGACCCTTTACTGTCAAAAAAACACGTGCCATATGCCCAAAAATATGCTTTCCACTAAATGTCGCCATTGGATAGCAAATGTTGTACTCCATGTCAGGCAATGAGAAGACTGGGGATAAAACCGTCGATTAATATAAAATCTCTGATACGCTTGATTAAACTGATTTTTGTAAATTATTTAAGAAATGCACGCTTTGAATAATTGACTTTAGTCTCCATCTGCGAAGTAAATCAGTCGTTAAAGAAGAAATGCGAACAACTGCAATGAAGTGTGCCAATTAGCTAATTCAGCGGGAGAAGATCTATCCATGAATCTCAAAAAATATTCTAAAAATTTTTTGTCAGTTTCATTATATTTTACGGTTTAATCACACATTCTGACAAATAGCTGTCGAAGGCAGCTGAGTCGTATATTGTCTTTCAACTGTCTTACATTTCTTATAGCATGTTTTTAAAAATAAATATTTTGAAAATAATAACGTAATCTTAAAATGAAAACTTTGATGGAACTGACTTTCTGTCAGTTTTCCTTCCGAGTGTAGATTTAGGGCCAAGTGTAATTGACAGTCCAAAAACTGCAAATCCCGGGACTTGTACCTAAATATCGGACAAAGCGACCCAAATGACATGGTGATTGAAAAATGGGAATTAAAATGAAACTTGTAGCATACGTATATTCTTTCATACAACATTCATTTCTTATACATGTTTTTGTTGACTTAAAATGTATCATTTGATGCCTTATAAATAATTTGAAATGTCTTGTCATTTATCAAATGTAAATCAAGGGAAGAAACTTTTGAATAGAACAACACGATAATCAGCTTGAATTTGATTTACAAATTATGTATGACAAACATAATTTATGCAGAAATAAGACTTCAATATATTTTTGTATGATTCATGCAATGGATACAGAATTAGAAGATTTGTCAAATACAAATGCAGACGTGTTTTTACATAATCATGTATTTCAAATGCACACATCTTATATCATAATCATATTTTCAAAGTTTTACTATTAAACATGCTTATATCCTTTTACACAAATGAATAATATGAGTAATATAAGCATGCAAAAATGTTACATGTATAGAAGTAAACACATGAATACTTTGCAACATAGATTGAAAATGACTAAAGATATTATATAAAATAATAATGAGAAAATTTTCTAAAAAATTATATTAAATACATGAATTGTTTCTTTCTCTATGAAAAGTGTTCTTTCCTCTTTTCATACATAGAAATTAATGTTTTTCCAACGTACTATATATTCATAAGTGGACAATATTACAATAGAGCTAAGCTTACACTTCGTCATCGTATACTTTCAGCTTCTGTGTATTTAGTATTTTCAAAAATTCTTTGGCTATTTTGATACATGCTGCTATATTTGTCGACAGATTACAGTACTTCTATTAGTAATGCACATTAAATTATGTGCTAGAATTAGTATTAAAGACCATTTTAGTCATGTGCAATGGTGTATATAGTTATTTTGTGATACGTTTGTAAATGGATCGTGTGTTTAAAATAAGCCTTGGTTATGGAGACACACATTTGGTACTATTGTAGTCATTCCAACCTTGGGTCGGACATATGGCAAGAGATGACAGACTAAGAACGCACCGATACCGTTACGCCAGTGCCGTATGGGCAACATATCTACATCGAATAATACCCGTTGACGGTCGCCTTGCGGATTGTTTGGCAGTGTTATATCATAGCGGGCTGGATACTGCTCATTACTTGTGATATTTGAGTGTATCGGTGAATTCGAAGTGATAATCTGGCTGGCTTAGGGACTGATCGAGACTAGCGTCTTCGGACATCGTCAACAGTTGCTGACGGTGGGCACCTGGTCCGGGTCAGCGATATATTGGGGCGTTGTTGGAACAACATATTGGAGCGTTGTTGGAACAACATATTGGAGCGATAAATTGGAGCGTTGTTGGAGCAACATATTGGAGCGATATATTGGGGCGTTGTTGGAGCAACATATTGGAGCGATATATTGGGGCGTTGTTGGAGCAACATATTGGAGCGATATATTGGGGCGTTGTTGGAACGTTGTTGGAGCAACATATTGGAGCGATATATTGGGGCGTTGTTGGAACAACATATTGGAGCGATAAATTGGAGCGTTGTTGGAGCAACATATTGGAGCGATATATTGGGGCGTTGTTGGAACAACATATTGGAGCGATATATTGGTTTACCAACGTTGGATTACCGAACTTTGAGCTCTGCTGTGTGTCATCAGTTCACTTAAGTTTAATACGTGATTCTGTTAATTAATTTATTAATTTCATTCATTCATTCTTCCTTTTTCATTCATTCACATTATCATAATTGTAATTGTAAATATCAAAATGTGTCTTGTATATAAACATTATAAATACTCGAAGTTATTGGTGTTAGTATAATGAAATCTCTAATGGCTTTCATCGCTCGCCCATCCTGAACGTTAGTCACTTTCAGCATCATTTTTCATATATTATTGTGCATTTTATAAAATGCAATCATTTCCTATAACAGAATGCAATTTTAAAAGTATTTAACAATTTTTGCATATCTAGTTACATATAAAGGATACCGTCCTATAATCGCCATGTATAGCAGAATTGATTGTACTTAATTTAACACCCAGTAACATTATTAGAAATTTCCAATGTAGCCTTTCTATGTTTTGCTTTTGTGAAACCCCAAGTCTCGCATGCATAAATGTAATATTGAATAAAATATATCGAATAATTGGATCATATATTTAATAAGCATTTTTTCTTCATTAAGTGAAAATAAGTTCCACATGGCCTAAATACCTTTGCCCGCTAACGCTTGTATTGCGTTCATAGATAAACCCCATTAGATAATACCAAGCATAAGTAGTTTTTCTATCGTGATATTTAAAAATTACCTACCTTTTCATTTAACTACTTTTGTTTTTTCCACGTTAATCTTAAGTTTCTATTTTCGCAGTTAACGTATTGGTATATAATCATTTTCACTTACTAGTTACCATTTACTTTAGTGAATAGAGAAAATAGAGAAATATTTTCTCCCTGCAATAATCCATTATTGCTATCGGTAAATGAATACATATGACGAACGCATTGTTAACTTCATTACATATATACTAAATTCCGGCGCAATAGCTCAGTAATAGAATGTCCACTTTGCGTTCGGGAGGTCTGGGGTTCTAATCCCAGCCAGGGCACTTTCCTCCGGTGGCCACTTCAAACCAAAGACGAATAAAATTGGTACCAAGTGCACCCTTGCCTGGCACTCGGCAAAATGGGGTTGCTATGGGAACTTGGAGTACTCAGTACTGGTTCTACCCAGGAACTTGTTTCCCGTGTATCGGTGCTATACACCGAGCACGTAAAGGAACCAAGGGATCTATTCGCAAAATGAGCCAGGGTATCGCACCCGGACTCCCTTATATCCAACTACTGTCTCTTCCGATGTTGTCTCTTTAGCAAAAAACAGGACCCACATGTGGGAAATCCTTGACCGCAAGGTCTAAAATATGGCCATAATAATTAGAAAATGTTTGCTAGCCATTACAATAAAGGAAAGAAAAAGAAGAAGAATTACACGAAAAAGAGGCCTACTAACCCCAATTTTCAGAAGTTTCTACCAGAGGTCATTTCTATAAATGAAATCAAAACAATTGAGGAGATCCACACGTAACAACAATATAAGTTCTTTTGATTTCGTAATTGTTTATCATTGTTGATCGCAAAAATAGTTTACATGCTTAGTACAGGTGAAAATTGCCCCAGGACGACCGTAAATTCAGCATATACTGATATCAATGCAATGAACTGCCAATATCGATTAAAATTGTCAACCGTGGCCTATGTTTGTATTTTTTAATGGAAAAAATGAAACTTGTTATGACACGTAAACAAGAGGGAACATATCAGAGAAAAGAGGAGGTTACTCGTGTGTTCAATAAATTATCCACTCTACGCATTCTAATACAAAACCTAAGCGAGACTTAAGTAATAAATGAATCAGCAATAGTAGTGTGGAAAAGATTCAATTGAAATAATTTCTGTAAAGTTGAAATAAATATCTATTTACACAGAGTGCATTTTTTAGATAACAATGTGTTCTAAATGAGTTTGTTTTTGTTTTACTTGTCAAGGTTGTGTTAGGGATAAAGCTAGAAAATTGAGCATAATAGAATATTTATGCAGTGATAAAGGACTCTGACTCGGTGAAGCGTTTTTGTTTGAATACCAAGCTTGCTTTTAAACATTGTTCATTGTGCATGTTATTTTACAAACATATAGGTAGCATACAAGTCTCGCTGTGATTGATTGAGGAAAGGGTTTTTAAGTCGACTTTATTGTTCATGGAAACAAATCAAATATGTAATAAAATTGCTTATGCCTTTGAGTGTTCGCTTGATAATGTTTGAAGTGTCTTGACGATGATGAAATTTATTCATGAGAAATCGGTGTAGTAGACACTAAATCATAAATGTCTCTTAAGATAAAGCTACTGAATCTAGGTAATTTTACCGATTGTTTTTATAGTCGACATGCATGTTTAAATTACTTACTTGATAAAGCATTTGACAAAGATAACAAAATAGCCATACTGACATAATGATATTAATAATAATGAATTTGTGCGTGGCGCTCAATGCATATTGCTAGTTCCAAGACTGGTTGACTCATTGTCAGGATAATGTAACTGAATGTAATCTAACGCCACTTGAATACCGTGTAATATTGCACAATGTCTGTTTCTTACAAATTTAGCACAATTGAATGAGATACTGTCGTTGGTACCTTAAATCTAAACAACCAACAACCACTGGAAAAATCCAGAATTAAATTATAGAGTTTGGAAGACAGGATGATTTTATCTTCTCTTTCGTGACTACACCCACTACGAGCATATACCATTCTGTGCACTTAACTATGTACAACGTACATGTACAAACCCAAAATCCACACAGTGATCTCCCTTGCAAGCAAACTATCACTGCCGTCACAAATGTCACGTGATGATGGTAAAACAACCATCTACTAGTCGTCCTTCAAATTAAATATTTGAACAACGGTCTGGATGGCGTCATTTATTTGGAACTACTTTCTGAGCCCACTACAAAGTGAATGTAATGTAAGCCGATGTGTAAGAGAGTGGACAACTGAGATATCCACATGCGGACAGAGTCTGCATGCAACCACATATGTAAACACAAGTACCTGAGGCATTAACCTGTGGCCAGACCTGTAGAACTTGATAGCAAGCGGCAAAGTTAAGACCACCCCGAGACTATCAACCATCCTAGAACGAGATAACCTGACAACTCAACAAACACACGCACACACACCATAGAATTAGCGCGCATGTTTTTAATTGCCGAATAACAATAAACCTTCTCTCTCTCTCTCTCTCTCTCTCTTCTGTTTTGTGCAGAACTCGGACAGTCGGACAGAACCTCTGCGTCATTTCCATGAGATTATCAACAAATATATATATATAACTATTTACTTATTTATTTATCTATTTTTATTCTACAGTTTATATACATGATGATCTTACGAGAGTTGAAACAGTTGTTATAAAACAATTTTGAAAATTATCTAGATAAATACGTAATCACTCTTATTGATATACAAGTATTCATAATACTTGTCGACAAATCATGTGATATATGGTTATTTAATGACAATATTTATTTATAGATATATACTTACATGACCGTTTCGTTGATTCCGTTGTACGTTGCACAACATTTGTTTTTATATTCTTTGTATTGATTGTTTGCGTCTGAAACAAAAGCAATGTACTCAATAATGTCAATTTCTTTGAAATAAACATTTCCAGAGCTTTCCTAAAAGCCAGGTTCTTGAAATCTTGCTGGCAAACCAGGTGTACTTTGTAATAATTATAGAATTTAAATTTTGATTTTTTTTAATATAATCAATATCAATAACATTCGAATGATTAAACACAGAGTGATGACACGGTATTTGTTCTAATGTCGGAGACGGACCTGCAATATCCCGGCAACAATTCTCGTTCCACCAGCACGTGTCGGCGCAAGAGCATTTTGTACAAAACGGGGACACTCCCTTCTGGTCAAGAGACATAACCTCTGCGCTGTGTCCAGAAAATTCTCAAGATTTTCGCTTGTGATGTGTAACGTCCCAAAAAACAGTCCAAACAGTCGTGTGAATGTAGAACATTTGTATCAATTATATATACTTCTGTAGATAAAAACATTTAAATTGACAATGTACATAACAGTAAAAAACCGATCCAGTCTAAAATGATAAACATTTAACTCGTTTGAAGAAAAGACGCTATCTTGAAAAAATCTAAGGATCAAAAATACTAAGGATCAATATCACGTTTTTAAATATAACGACTCTAAAACGCTTGATAAAATTTGTTCTTGTTAACTATTTGAACACGCTTTGAATATTGACTTTGGTCTCCATCTGCGATGTTAATTAATCGTGTAAGAAGATGCAATGAATTGTGACATTAAGTTACTTCATCGGGTGAGGATCTAGCCATGCATTTGAAAAGATATTTTAAAATTTTGTCATTTTTATATACATGTATATATATTTTTTTAAATTTTATCATGCCTGCTGCGAATCATCGTAAATTCATAGATTTGAAATTTCCATCTCGTATTTATTCGGCTGCCGATGGCAGCTGGGTCTAACATTGATTTTTATGCGTACCGCGTAACTGCGATTCTGCATTTAAAATGGTATATAAATTCAAAATGGCTTCAATATCGAATATATTATACAGAATACAGGCAGCAAATAGATTCTTGACAATGATTGGAATAGAAAAAAAATCTTATAAATGTTCTTTATGTAACCCAAGAAGTGAAACATTACATCTGTTTATGATTGTGAAATTATACGTAACTTCTGGTCATGAGTAACTGAATGGTTAATTTTATCACGTATCCAAATTTTTTATCATAAACTTTCAAAAAAACAGATGTTATTTTAGGACAATTAAAACCACGCGAGTTAGGCATTTTTATTGATTGGATTATTCTCTTGGACACATACATATCTACCATAACAGAAGCTAAAATAGTAAACCTGGCATACATGTATTTATTGAATTTCTAAAAAATATAAAGAAACGGAAAAAATAGGTATAATTACAATTCATGTGCTAATTTTGATAAGAAATGGATTGACTACAAACATCTCTTTGAAGACTAATTATTAGTTTTATTTTTGGAAAGTTGTAATATTTGTTAGTATTATACATGTAGTACATATCTGGTTACCAGATTGCAAATTATTCAACAACCGTAGTGGTAGTGGTTAATAGGTTTTAGAAGATACTCTGTGTGTGTGTGTGTGTGTGTGTGTGTGTGTGTGTGTGTGTGTGATAAGGTAAGTATATTTATAATAATATAAATTTGATATTTTAATGTAGTAGTTCAAAATAAAGGGTGCTATACCCCAGTTCCGATCACCAGCGGAGAATATCCCTTGCCCCTCTTTTGCCAATATACATGATTACCTGTTTCACGGATATATATTTCGGGATACTCTCGTCAAACATGTTCATGAGGATACACTCGTTATAACATGCTCATGGAAAGAAATGTAAAATAATTAATTTGATTAATTAATTAATCAATCAATCGGTTAATTATCTCTTACTACGCCTGGTTTCACTGATCATCAAGTAGTTGATTAATATTCATAAAAACTAAGCAATACCATTGTATATACGGAGATGATAGCCGAATATATAGCGTGGGTTCCGAGGATGGTTGTTCCAGGGGGCTTCGTGTTACATTAATTTGACGCGTTGAATGCCAGTCCACTTTTAACCAAACACTTTGAGAATTTGTTCTATGTTTCTTTAGTAAGAGAAAAGAAAAAGTTTGACCATGCTAAAAATACCTCTCTTCCGATTCCAAAGCCCATATTATGAGCCAAAACTAACTTATTTTTTGATGCGATACGCGGAAGTTATACGCTATACTTGGATTACCATATCATTTTATTATCCATTGTAATTGCGTGTATTACTAAATGAAAACAGTTAAATAAATTAAATCTGCATAATTCATACTCTACCATTTTTGTCTGAAAAGGCCATTATATATAATAATTATTGGTAATGAATTAACGCACTCATCTATCACTGGTTTTCATATTATTTTCTCACGTTAGCAGTATAAGGAATAAACATTTGCGTGTATGTATTTTAATGCATAAATGTGCATATGTAAGACATGTTGTGTGTATATATGTATGTATATATACTTTGATATTTCTTGAAAAGAAAATATTTTTATTTTTATTAAATATAATTTTTAGTATAGATATACATAATTTTATATTTTAAGTATCTAAAAAATAGTATATATGTAATATCAGTTTTATTATTAAATTTATTACTTTTTTTTATTTTGTTTCCTTCGGGATTCGAACCCATGCGGTGAAATTGAAATACATTGATGATTTGGTGTCGCTACCACTGCACTACTTTGGAGCCTTATTGTAATCCGATTAACAACAAAAATAACATGATCCTCGTGCTATTTGATAAACGTTTCCCTTACGTTGGAAAAAAATAATAATAACAAAATAAGCTCTATTTTGTAAACAATGGCTTTTTTTTTAAGAAAACATACACTGTTTAAATTAAAAGTGAATGAAATAAATGTTCAATGAAATAAAAATTCTTATCATTTTTATTGAAAACCTAAACCCGCGCCAAAGCTATAACACGAAATGTATATAAGGTATGAACTAATTTGTCAAGTTTGCATCAAGTTTCTGCACAATACGGACTATGCAACATATATAGTACGCTTCGGCGAACTAATCCTACCTTAACTGTTTTACAGTTGAGGTCTCAATCAAAGCATGATCCTGGTCGTGGGCTCTCATGCACAGTCCTCCTTAAATTTTTTCGCTTTTTTCAGTTAAAAATGTTTACCTATTTTACTGAGTTTGTTCTCATAAGCAATGAGAATTACTCATTCATGTTGGGGAACATTGCTTAACCCATTCATGAAGAGTGATAATCACGGATATAGTTGAACATAACTAACAGAAGTAGGTGGGAAATCAAATTTGATTAGGTTAGCATTATTCACTGTTTTTTTAATGGGTATTGTTCATGTAATTGCTTAAACCTTACTCATAAGATGAGGTGAACATAAAAAGGTTAACATGGTGAGTAATGTTAACCTTATTTAAGTTCTCTTCACCAAATTACATAAACAGTGCTCATCATTCCATTTTAGTGAGTAATGTTCACATAATTATTGAACAGTTCACATCTTATTGAGTGAGTACAGTTAACCCAATTATTTGAACAATATTCACATTTTAGTGACTACTGTTCGCCCAATTATGTAAACAGTACGCAATCTTGCACTGAATAAGTTTATTACTGTTCGTGAACAATACTCACTGAATAAGGTAAATTTTCATCATATTCAGTGTGTAAAGTTCACCAAATCATATGAACAATACAATACCTTATTCATCGAGTGATGTTGAACAGTACTCCCTAAATTCATCGAGTGATGTTCACATGTTATGTGAACTTTACTAATGTTATTCACTGAGTATTGTATGAACAGTTCTAACTAAATTCAGTGAGTGATGTTTACGCATTTATATGAACTATACTCACCTTATTTACTGATTGATGTTCACGCAATTATATGAACAGTTCTCATCATATTAACTGAGTAATGTTCAAGCAATTATATGAACTATACACACCTTATTCACAGAGTAATGTTCACGCAATAATTTAAACAGTTCTCATCATATAAACTGAGTGATGTTCATGCAATTAAAAGAACTATATATGAACAGTACCCACCCTATTCAGTGTGAACTGTTAACCCAATTATATGAACGGTACTGAGTTATGTATGAAAGTTGTTTGCAAAGTTTGTTTATTTTTATTTTTTTTCAATAATTTTCGTCTTACCGAATCCCCAAACCTTGCATGAGTAGCATAAAATAGATCTTATAAAGACATCAAACAGCTGACACATAGATTTTGCTTTAATGGGAAATTGCGTGTATCATTAAATAATTGTATGCATAGCTTTTAAGTCCACTTCAGTTTCCTGGTTCACAGAAAAATGTTGCCAGGATCATTTTAAATTTGGAAGCCAAACTGGGCGTCACTGATTGAATTATAATTTTCGGCTCAAGTGGAATTGTTTCATTCAAAATACCAGTAAAAGTCTTAGATAAACAACTAATCAGTGTATTGCTTCTATGATTATGGACATCTGCAGAATTGTTTTGTCTTAAATATTGGAACAATAATTCCCTTCATCCATTCCTATGGGAAAAAACACTATCTAAAATGCCATTAAAATATCAACTAAATGAGAAAATAAGATATAAGAAAATACTCATTAGTAGACTCTCATTCATTAAATTATCTTGTTCTTAGGCTTTATCTTTTTTTAATCCTCGGATAGCATTTACTTCCTCCACACAGTGATAATACTGTCTAACTCCTCATAAACGGCATTCATATTATCAAAATTATGAGTATTACAAAAATCTTCAGCATTATTATTAGAAGTATTTGGTAAATTAATAAATAAATTAGACAATTTTTATATATCTCATACAATATACACATCTCACGTTTTCTCGCGGTCACATGATCGTACACATAAGTTAACGAGAGTTTTTCTTGACTTGCTCTATGCCTGTGTCGCAGTTTCGGATCTCTGTTAGGTTATTAGGTCTTTGCAAAAACTGAAGTAGCCAACTCGACATACAATACAAGAATTTTATCTTTTCCTTTCAAAGATACATAGATACGCATTTGATACCCACGCATTTGATATGCGTGTGCGCATGCTCTGTCACAATGCTTTCAAAACTACAAAATTTTGAACATTTCCTTTTCACTCGTAATGATTCATTTCAGTAGATTCGATCATAAAGGTTGGGTCTAGAAATAGCCTTTGAGGTAATGGGGTAAATTGCATATTTCCCGATACTGACACCTTTCCACTTTTGCAAATAAAGGAGACCAAGCCAAAATCACCTCGCAGTCCCCTCAAGCTGGTAATGTAGGAGCTGTTTGAGGAGTGTCAGATTTGTTTGTTTTTACAAGTAACTGCATATATCAAATGAAAATGTAATGGCAATAAGTTCCTTTGTTCGTGTGCCAGTACAAAACATGTGCATTCTTAGGAGGAGTTTTGCATAGAAATTTTAATACATTTACAGTAAAAGTTTTCAACAGTGGCCACCTTTCAACCGCTCATAGAGGTCAGTATATAGCGTTGTAAATTATATAGTTTTAGTTTTGTGTAGGTCGGGTTTGATCGGTTTCAAAAGTTAAAAAAATCGAAGTTTGTATCAACAAATTTATCTTCAATGTTAAACAGAAATGCTCTGCTTTGAAATCGATACCTTTGTTTTATCTTTATTTATAACATGTAGATATATGAAGTAGTTTGCGTGTTGCCATTAATGGGACTTCGACCACTGTGATCAGTAATTATGATTCTGCAATAAAAGGCCAAACGTTTTTTTCCTCGACGTTGATTTATCCACTTTAAACACTGAGACATTATTGTCCACATTACCCAATACTCTTGGAACTTTTTAATTCATGTCGCTGAAAGGAAAAAGAAATATAACATGTAACGAGCGTCTATCATGATAAAAACGTAACACGATTATATAGTATGAGTATATACAATACAAATAATTATTGCATCAAAGCATTCAATGTTTTTTAGTGTTGTTGTTGTTGTTGTTTTTAACATTTTCAACGTTAAATGTATATATGAAATAAATGAAAAGAGGTTTATGAGGCAAATGATCATTAATTGTTTTTCTTATGTTATTTGCATATGTATAAATTAAGCAGAATTTCCCATAATATTTTAGATGTTGACCTAAATATGTGTTCTCTTGTTTCCCTAGCCTATTGATAAGTTTACAAAAGTCAGCAAAAAGCAGCTTCAAAAATTAATTTTAAACGATTTTGCGGCTTCTTGTCGTTGAGTTCTTTCGTTATAATTATGTTGTTTTATACATGTTCATATATTTTTTTCATTTATAAGTGTTCCATTTGTCTGTTCTGTTCTATTTGTATCGTTATCATCAGTATCATCATGTTAATCATCATCATCATTATCATCAGCAACAACATCATTGCTCGAATGTATAATGTAAAAATATCATAATGGAAAATATAAATACACTATGAAAAATAATTAAGTTATAATAATAACGCTTATTTTCTCTGAAACATCTATATGAATATTTACATTGAACAAGCAGAGAGGGAGAAAGAGAGAACTTATTGTTCGAATGTATAATTGTGGAATATAAATATATAAATATAAATAAAAAAGTATAATAATACTGCGTATTTTTTCTGTAACAGTAATAGGTGGGGTCGCGGTTTTCCTTCTATTTTACATCAAGGTTTCACTAAGTTTTACATCAAATTAACTCATATATTGTTATATATTCTTTTAAGACGAATTGGAAAGATCTTTCCAATCACATATTAATCATTTAAATGAATGGATAAAATAAATTTTAATTTGTAGCGAAATAAACTGTGGGGCCGCGGTTTCTCTCGGAGATTCGCCTTAGATACACCTATGTTTAATTCTATTTTAAACACATACAATGACATACAAAATCCCATAAATAATTATGAATATTAACAATTAATATCTAATATTTCTAAATATATTTATAAAGTACTTGTATACATAAATATTTAGATCCAGATGAATTCATTAAAGCAATATGAAAAGAACGCATTTTCTGGGCCGCGGGTATGTGGATGTTGATAATTTACATTGTATATATCAAAATATTAATATCAATATTTTCTAATAATTTATTATCATTGATACTTTTATTTTTTTAATTATATTTTTTAGTAACAAGTTTCAATGAAGGTATCAACAGATGATTTGAAAAGATCTCCAAATAAATAAATAATATCAACAAATTTTGAGAAAAAAAAAGAAAAAAGGAAAAGATACGTTTGTTGCAATATGTAATGATCTTAAATGATCTCAATACTTTTAGTTATATTGCGTTCCCCTAAAGTTTAACGTCATTAAACCGTTAAACAGTCGGTCCGTAGCGTTCAAATAATATTTCACTTGAATTCATCTTGGTACCATTAAGATACCCACTAGTTTGTTATGAAGTCGTTTCATAATACGAACAAGATAACAAGACTAATTTGATGCAAAGCATCAAAGACGCCGCGCAATTTTTTGAAGCATGACTTGAATAAAGCAAAGCCATTCAGAATATTTTAATAACGTGCATATTTCATTTACAAACAGCGGGTCTAAATATTTCATCTAGGCAATGATACATGCCATTTGGACAAATATCCTCAGCTGTAGACCGTTTGGTTCAGAAACTTCCAAAGTGTTCTAATAAGTCCAAAAAGCAACAAAATACATATATAATCAAATTATTTAGTAATATTGAACAAAAAGAGTACAAGAAATACTTTAATTATAGTAGACACATTATATGATGATGATATGAGATGCCATAAATTAACTAATCTATAGATCAATGATGATACATTTTACAACAGGTAATTTCTTTCTTATATAATTATTGTAAGAGCAAGTGTCTGCAAGATCCATGAAATTTCAAGACAGTCAACTATTAAGGCGGTGTAAATGTCAATGTAAAAATAAGCATCATCAGCAGCAGCAACAACAAGGTCGATGATAACGAAACAATTTTTTATTTGGTTCCGGTATTTACAATCTTCCCGATAGTTATTACTTCCCTTGATAACGTAGCGTGATCATGACGTAGGAGTATGACATTCTTTTTGTATTGATGATACGTATGAAAACAAATATATATTTACAGGCTTTACAACATAAGCTACAACGTTCAGTTGAATTTAACAGTTTCAAGCACTGTACATACTGGAACCGCAGATTCGGCCTTGGGCCCGTAAATTAGATATGTCCGATACGGCCATATGTAACGTGTTTATGTGTTTTTACACTCTCTTCATTATGTTGTATTATTTATTATTAAACTGCGGTTGCATTATTTTTTCAAGTTGACGGTATGTATCTTAAATCTGAATATTTCAAGATTTCAAAACCTTTTTCCAAAACCCTTAAATGAATCAGGTTGCTTGCAAGGTCCGCTAACCAAGCATCATATACACTTTAAATGTGTCGAGTTTCTTTTTAAAAACGATAGAAGACTTTCATATTTTGAATCTTATTTTATTTTCCATCAGTTAATACAAATAATTGATTCATGAAGTGTTGTTGTTGTTGTTGTTGTTGTTGTTGTTGTTTTCAAACCTATTACATGTTTTTATTTTACAATAATAACAGTGGTTGCTCCCTATTTCGATTATGCGGCTCCACTTTAAAACCTATTCCATGCAGACGTCGCGTTTCCACACGGCGTCAATAAAACATTTTGAGTGCTAAAAAAAAACATTTAATAATGTCTTGAGTTGAACCTCAGGCTTCACCTACTGGTTCAAAACACAGAAGAGGATACACATGCTATGCTTGAATGACAGATACTGATATAATATTCAATATTTATGGTGATCATTTGACATGTAATATGTCATTATAATTATTACACTAAGGAAAGTGTTGACATATGACCAACAATTATACTTAATTTATTCATTTTAGAAATAACAACAAAGAGACTTACTCTTTCTGATGAGGGTATGCAATATCAGTAACAGAACATCGTGATCAGCTCTCGACATTTCTAGTCATATATATATAACACATGTACAGCGCTTTAAACATTGTTGTATGGTTGTTTTTTGTTTTGTTTTTTGTTGTTGTTGTTGTTTTTTTTTTTTCGCGCATAAATTTGAATTCTTATTTGTAAGCTAATATGTAGCTGTTAATAAGTGTTTGTATCATTTATTTAATATTTAGATCACTTCTATGAATATATATACGAATATCATTGTTTAATCTTTTTATTCGTTTCACTCATAAAGGTCAACTAATTTTGAATTTCTTATTTGATTTTATTCATAATAACCAGGCAGTGACTGCGAGTACTATTATATCTTCAATAACCTGTGTCAGTAGTAACAATATGTATTTTTCATCTCCGAGTTTCTCTCATATTTCTTATAATAAGGCAAATATTTCTTTGTTATTAAATAACATGGTTGTGATTGATTGGGCATGGAACTCTCGACTAAAATATTTTC
The DNA here is from genome assembly GCA_021229015.1 of Solen grandis. Taxonomy (NCBI): domain Eukaryota; kingdom Metazoa; phylum Mollusca; class Bivalvia; order Adapedonta; family Solenidae; genus Solen; species Solen grandis. Next base: position 53,322,366 of record CM037781.1, on the reverse strand, counting down.
CCTTGACATCGTCATTACAAGGCTATACCTGACAGTCTAGCAGTTTGTAAAAATCGGTGAGAGACTCTAACAAAGCACGAGCTGATAATCCCATTAGTTCCTGGTCGACTTTACATGGTAGTTAAGACGTTTTAGTTCTGTAATCCAGGAACAAAACTCTGAAGGGATCAGATACAGCAGGGTCTCTATATAGTATTAAGAGACCCTGAATAAAGATAGCTGTACATGTGTGTGGTTTAAGCAATTGTCAACTTTAATTCTTCGAACTTCATATATTTGTGAGACTTGCCAACATTAATTTCCTTTCTTGAGCAATGGAACTGTGTGTAACAAACAATCTTGATGTAACAGCATTAATGTTATCCATTAATACGGACAATGATCCAGCACTTATCTGTTTCTACTGTGGTCAGCCTGGGAATTTCAGGTAAAAGTGTTGAGGCACACACGGGATTCACAACATAATGCTTAATATTGCGTCAAACAGTTGCAGATGCCCCGGCAACCAAACCAGCTAGTAATAGGTTTTTAGCTAATTAACAGGAATTTGTTTAATAAGAAAAAAAGGTTTTAGAAACGCTAAAGGAAGATAAAATGTTGTTTTGATGACAAGAAGTATGTTAAAGGCCCGTTATTCTTTCAAAAGCAGTGTATATTGTTTTGACAGAAAAGTAATGTGTGTGTTAAATATCTGTTAAGAGATCTATGCAACTTGTACATGCTCGTTGACAACAACTTTACTACAAAACATAAATAAGAACGAATCTTTGACTTGAGGTCGTTCAACTGCTTATAAAAAATACCTGATTACTAAATTTCGCAAAACACCTTCTGTATCATTCGGAACACCTCGCCCATTTCTACCATCCGAGCACCAACGGATATTGCCGAGTAGTTACGATTACTTCCGTTTGTCTCCGTTAACCAATCGCAAGTACATAAGTTGATGACGTAGCATCCTTTAAGTCGTTTACATTCACATTTTTATTTTCTCTAATACATGTATATATTTAGATCTCTATATTCAATTATAGAATCATACATCACATTTTTTCTCAATTGAAACATTGGATTCAATTTAATTTAGTTAAGCAGGCATAAAAACATTGAAAACAAGAAATATCTTTAAAAAAGATATTCGGCGTAGGATGAAAGAAAAACGAGATTTCCAGTCTTCTAGAACATTCCGAGGAAAAGCGCGCGAAAGACCGACGCACAACAAATTTAGTACGCTCTAGAAATAGTTCAGTATTTTTTCTATGAAATATACTTATTTATAGACGGTAATACAAAAAATTATATCTGTAAATAGGCTTGTTTGATATTTGTTCATATCATTATTGCATATGACAATTATGATATAAAAGCGTTATTAGTTGTTTTGGTTTTGGCGAATTAATTTTCAATGAGAGCATCTCGGCAGGCTGGAAGAATTCAATATACATAGTAATTAAGGGGTTTCATGTCATAACACGGTGGATTCTTTTTTGTTGTTTTAAATCATTTTCACAAAGTAGCATTCCTCAATTGATGGAAAAGGATTGTATTTAACTTATTGAAATTACTTTCATGTTTACATCAAAAAGAAAAGTAATAACACCAAGCTGGATGATATATACAAGCTGCACCCCTTATTTACAGTAATTTTATAGTCCATAACGATGCGTTAACCAATAACAGGAGTCCTTTTATTCAGCTTAGAATTATTTACCGCTGTTAGCGTACATTTGATTGGTTTAAGATGCGAGTTGAAATCGAAATTATACAGCTACGCCGAAAAATGCTTTAATTGGAAACACGGCGTCAGTATGGAATAGGTTTTTAATTTGGCTATGGAGCCGCACAACCGATAAACCACTGTTATTTTTGTAAAATAAAAACTTTGTAATGTTCGAAATAAAACCTTATGAATCAATTACTTGCATTTAACTGATGCGGAAAAAACCCCAATAATATTCAAAATACGCATGTCTTCTATTTTTTTAAAAAGTTTTTAGAACTTTGAGCATATATATATATATATATATATATATATATATATATCATCACGCTACGCTGCTTTACTGTACCTATCAAGGGAAGTAACTATCGGGAAGATAGAAAAATCCGGGACTTGTACCTAAATCGGGTACCAAATAAAAATATCCGTGCTGATTTGTTTGGTTATCAGTGTCCTTGTTGTTGTTGATGATGATGATTTTTATATTTAAAGTCGTGCTTTAAAAAACATGCGCGGAGTGTTTGATGCCTAGCATCAAAATAAGTCTTGTTTCATATATATGGTTTACTGAAAAATAAGGACATGGTAACTCGTTTTCAGCAAGGGTCTAGTATGACGGAGGTACACATTCTGAGGGGTATCTGTGGGGAAATGATAGTTTTTTTAAGTTATAATTTATATATGAAATATAAGCCTTTCAAGAGCTAAATAATTATCTTCAAGTGTTGAGTTTTCGCCATATTGTTAATCTTTCTCATCTCAGGCTATGCACAATAACGCGATATTTCACCTCGGGCATGACATAATCTGAGAAGGAAACCACTGACACTTAGCAAAATTGATTGAACATTGTTTCCAACTTTTATCTTTTTCTTGAAAACAGTTTCGATTTATGTTGGCTGATTTCTGCCATGTCATGTGGCGGGTTTTCGGGATGAAAGGTCGAAGGCAAAAATACGAAAAAAAAAAACTAGTTTGACGTGACGAAAAGTCGAAATTTTGGGGCGGAAATATCGGAATTTCGAGGCGATAAGAGAAAAAGAAATATTACGTCTTTCTATTTTTCGTCTTTTCGCCCTGCCAAAAGCCAGTATTTTGTCTTTTTGTGTTGGCGCCCCGAAAGCCCTCAATCACGAGAATCAAAATCTCGCATTTTCGCCTTCCGGTACGCAAGCGCAGTAGGGCAGTGAAATAACAGCCTGGTGTACATTCCCTTTTATGATTTGTTGTTTTAAGCAGGAATGGTCTGAATTGATTGATAAAAAACCGCATCTCAGACGAGTATATATTTTTTAATTAATTATTTCAAGCAATAATTAGAAGCAAGCAAAACAGCGAGTAGATTATTTATTGGGGAAAAAAACGCCAATGATGATACCTAATAAGATACTATTACGTTGACTTAATTGTGACGATGAGGAAAGAGAAAACACACATAAAAAGCAAACTAATAAAAAGTTAAACAATACTCTTGTTAACAAAACTGCTACAGCAGTAGACGATAAAGACTGGGAAACAAAAGAAATTCAACACAAGGAATGTTGGCAGGAGTTCCAAAAGATATTAAAGAAACTGATTAGATTCGCTTAATTTCTTCAATAAATACTTTGGTAGCTGAGTGTTTAAAAGGTTCTTAATAGTCAACTGTCCCTAAAAGAAAATTGAAGCAGTCAATCAACGGGCCAGTGTTTTCATTTTCTGGCTGTAAAGATAGCGTTATATATTTACTCATCCGCATATTCAAACTCATTAAAAATATCCATGTTGAAAAATATTCCAAACTTAGTATAGGTAAAAAAAAATAGGCGAGAAAGCCTTAGGAAACTGATTTTGAGGTTTTACCAGCATCGGAATCTGACTTCAGAAAATATACTTTGCCGCCCATAATTTCTAGTAATATTCCCCATTTTGTTGATGGCAGTGGATTTTGGTCAATTAAAAAAAAACGCTCGCACCTGGTGCTCAAATTCATCATAACGGAAATGAAAGCGCTGGAAGTCTACGAAACGATCAGCAAACAGGTGAGAATAACAATGTGCTTTACATGTACGTAGGCTGTTTAATAATAATAAAAATACACCACTAGGTAACCAGCTATGGTTACTTGAATTAATATTTCACCGTATTAGACAAATAAGTTAAGATAATTTAGGCCCCTTTTGGACTTTGGTAATAAAACACAATAAAACTAATTAGCGGCGGAATGGAGCATTCTGTTTTACAGACCTTGATTGTTGTAATAGTGTCAAGATATGCTTCTATAGATATTGTTAAATTAACAATCATCATATGAAATATATGTGGTGTTATGACCTGTATTCATATCATATGACCGTCCGCAGTGGCCGATTGGTTAGAGCGTCCACCTCAGGAGCGGGAGGTCGTGGGTCCGATCCCCCGGCCGCGTCATACCTAAGTCGTAAAAATGGTACTGTTATAGCTCCCTTGTTTAGCGCTCAGCATATAAGGGTAGTTGCAGGACTGGTTGGCTCGGTGTCAGGATAATGCGACTGGGTGTGGTATCATGCCACATGTCTACGGCGTGATACTGTAGTGTGGCAGTACTATATCTGTCTCAAGTAGACATCGTCTCCAAATGACTGAAATACTGTCAATGGATGTAAAACCCAACAAACAAACATCATATCATCTGAGATTGACTGTCAATAAAGATATGGATAATTACTGTTTTATTTGTCTTCCATTTCTTCAGGCAAAATATATAATGAAATCATTTAGAATATACAGAAAAGAAGGTTCCAATTAAGACCTAAAACTCACAACGGATCTGTGTAGTATCAGGGTCCTATCAGTTTTTGTGAGTTTTATATTCATTCTTATACTGTGTCAAGACTGTCTACATATAGCTACAGTAACTGTGACAAAGTAGTATAAAGGGGTATTCATCACCTTCAATGATAGCTCTTGTTTTCTTTTAAAGCTAAATAAAAGAAATCTTTCAACACGGGAAGAAGTTATTATTATTTGTGTGGAAAGTCTTTTTTTAAGACAACTGGACAGGGGAACTTTCTCATGTTATTCTGAGACTAAGGATGATTTCTCCTGATCTACTGATCTACTGGTGGGCATTTAAATCCACTTAAGACCTCTTGCACATCCAAATATACCAGTATTATAATTATCACATTTCTTTTGTGTTAGTTTGTGTCATAATACTCGTATAACGAAATAGGCAGATGATATGGCAGTTGGTGCTACCTGTTACTGATCCTGTAATTTACAGGCCTATTTTTGGTAAAAGAAGTAATAAATTCATTTAATTCTCTTATTTGTTACTGATATTATCAATCAGAAGGTTGTTTTTTATGTATAAATGGTTTTGGAACTAATTGTCTGGTGATTAGCAGGAAAATAATGTGTTTTCATATTTGCAGACAAGGTTTGTATTTAAATAGCTATATCAGCATTGTGTTTCTCATATTTATTTACCTAGATTGTATGACTGTAACAAGATGTGACATATTGTCAGTATGTTGTTAATTAACCTATTTGTGAATGTAAAAAATCATTATCATTGTGATTTGAAAAGGTACTGATGTTTCCTTGAAGAAAAAATACGTGTGTGTGCGCGCGTGTGTGCGTGGGTGGGGGTGGGTAATCATCAATTTCAATGACAGCTCTCGTAATAAATACAGTTTGAAACTTTTCCATTCATAGTTTAAATCTGATTCAATCTGGGAAGGAACAGGATATAAACAGAACTGGCTATCTGTGAATACATCATTATTTTCGCACCCTACATTAAGTCTATTGAACAGATCTTTGAAGTGACATTTACCAAAGTAATACCTCTATAATTTGCAGGGTCTGTTTTCGCACCTTTTTTTAAAAATTGGTACAAAAGCACCTTTTGTCCACGCGTCAGGATATATTTTATTTATATTTTATTTAAACCAGTAGGCATACTTGCCCAAGTGGTACAAATGCAATATACATACATAGCAAGACAGACAGCAAAGATAGTGTTTAAATATCAAACATCACATAATGACAAAGGAGAGAGATAGAGAGAGAGAGAGTGAGAGAGAGGGTGGAGAAGGTACAATCAAAATAACGTAATACATGAAATACATAGATAGGAAAATACATAGATAGGAAAACAAAATCAATATACAATATAAACATATATATTGTATATTAATTCAAGTACAAAACTTCATTTCTAATTTGAAACGACTTATAGATATATAACGCAAAATTTCTTAGAACTGTACTGTTATCACTATTAAATAAAGCAATAAGTTTAAACATACTAGGTCTTTTCCAAAAATATGACTGAATATAACGTTTCCTGAGTGTTAGATAAAGAGAGCATTCTAAAACAAAATGGTACTCATCTTCAACTTGATTACAAAATTTACATTTTCTTAATATATACAGTTATCATACATATAGTTAAAGAAAGTACACAAGTAAGGAGAAATGAAACTTTTGGACTCAATATAAAAATCAGCTACATTATTATCAAGATCACAACTCTTGTGTCTTTTCAGTGATGATGTTACATTTTCAATCTCCTCTACAGAAAATTTCGTGTCAAGTTCATTAATAATCAAATCAGGGGTAGAATCATTATTAACAACATTATAAGTAGCATGCATATCAGGAGCAGCATTTGATCAATTGGAGAAATGGTGCACGAAGTCCTCAATGACTACACAGTTTTCCATAGATTTTGATCGTTTAAAAATTTTATGTAATTCCAAAGTTTTCTAGGAGTAGACTTTCGTAAGTTTGATAATGTATATTTTTCTTTATTGTAATATTTTATCATAGCATAGCGTTTAACTTTATTAAAAGAAGATCTGCTCGACAAAAATAATAACCTATTTTCTTCAGTAGTGTTGGAACGCTTAGCGTCACAAAATACTTTTTGGCAGAAAAAAATTATATAGAAAAGCCAGATCAGACTGAAAGCAATTTTCACTCTGAAGAGGTTAAATGGACCTTTCCAATTTTCACTCTGAAGAGGTTTAATGGACATTTCAAATGTTCACTCTGAAGAGGTAAAATGGACCTTTCCAATTTTCTCTCTGAAGAGGTTTAATGGACCTTTCCAATGTTCACTCAGAAGAGGTTAAATGGACCTTTCCATATTTCTCTCTGAAGAGGTTAAATGGGCCTTTCCAATGTTCACTCTGAAGAGTTTTATTGGACCTTTCCAATTTACACTCAGGAGAGGTTAAATGGACCTTTCCAATTTTCTCTCTGAAGAGGTTAAATGGACCTTTCCAATTTTCTCTCTGAAGAGGTTAAATGGACCTTTCCAATGTTCACTCTGAATACGTTTAATGGACCTTTCCAATGTTCACTCTGAATACGTTTAATGGACCTTTCCAATTTTCTTTCTGAAGATGTTAAATGGACCTTTCCAATTTTCTCTCTGAAGAGGTTAAATGGACCTTTCCAATGTTCACTCTGAATACGTTTAATGGACCTTTCCAATGTTCTCTCTGAAGAGGTTAAATGGACCTTTCCAATTTTCTCTCTGAAGAGGTTAAATGGACCTTTCCAATGTTCACTCTGAATACGTTTAATGGACCTTTCCAATGTTCACTCTGAATACGTTTAATGGACCTTTCCAATGTTCACCCTGAAGAAGTTTAATGGACCTTTCCAATTTTCTCTCTGAAGAGGTTGAATGGACCTTTCCAATGTTCACTCTGAATACGATTAATGGACCTTTCCAATGTTTATTATGAAGAGGTTAAATGAACCTTTCCAATTTTCTCTCTGACGAGGTTAAAAGGACCTTTCAAATGTTCACTCTGAAAACGTTTAATGGACCTTTCCAATGTTCACTCTGAATACGTTTAATGGACCTTTCCAATGTTCACTCTGAAGAGTTTAATAGGACCTTTCAAATGTTCACTCTGAAAACGTTTAATGGACCTTTCCAATGTTCACTCTGAATACGTTTAATGGCCCTTTCCAATTTTCACTCTTAAGAGGTTTAATGGACCTTTCCATTGTTCACTCTGAAGAGGTTAAATGGACCTTTCCATTGTTCACTCTGAAGAGGTTAATGGACCTTTCCAATTTTCACTCTGAAGAGGTTTAATTGACCTTTCCAATGTTCACTCTGAAGAGGTTTAACCTTTGGCCCTTTCCATTTTTCACTCTGAATACGTTAATGGACCTTTCTTCTTAATGACACAGAAATAGTTGTGAAACAATTAATTTATCATCTAAAAAAAGATTAATTTCCATCAAAATATTTTTTTTTCTGATGAAAAACTACTGAGAAATTAGTGTCATTGAATAAATTAGGGCTATCAATATCTAAGGCGCAAAGTACTGGTCCAACTCAGGAACTTTTGAGAGGAATAAGTATGGGTTGTAAATACTTCTTCCCTATTGCCGTAAAAGAAATGTTTAAATTCAAATCAATTTATATAAACCGTTAAAATGATGTCATTAGAACTGGCACTTTGAAAGTCCCTTCTTTTATTTTGATAAAAGAAACAGAGACAATTTTAAAAGTTAACAAAACAATTGATAGTCTAATATAAATCATAAGTACAGTGTGTTTGCAAATAAATACAGAGAGCCTTATTTTAAGAGATAATTACCATTCATACAAAAACAACCAACAAAACCCTTTTTCGAATGAAAAAGTTCAGTTTACAGATAATACTGGCATAAATTAATTTCAGGAACCTTCTGTAATTGCAACTGTACATCGGATACCTTAATACCGTGGTACTGGGTTTAAAAAATCGGTAGTAGACACTCAAAGAAATTTCTAAACCTCCATTTATGTTTTTCATAATTTTATGGAAATTGGGGTTACGCATTTAATTCAATTCAAACACTTCATTAGTTATAATGTAGTACAATGTCTAATATGTACATACACATATGATTGTCAAAATAATGGTAGTAAAAGAATCATCCTAAAAATAATAGTCACACACCGTGGTTGTAAAATGTACACAATTTAGTGCATTGTATAGGCCTTTAAAGACAACCCCACATCTCACCTTATCGACCAAATGTACCTTTGTATGCAACATTGAGGGATTACCTCCCATGTATTGGATCATGCCGCGGCATGCAACTTGTAATGCGTCATGTCATGTCGACAGAGGGATGCCATTTAGAAATGGGCTTCATACGAAATTGCACTGGGTCGATGAGGTTAAGATGTCGGGCTGTTATTCACGCAATCGGATATACCATGCACAAAACTGTTGGATAACAGTACCTAATTAAAACTAGGGCATATTTTCAGTCATAATGATAATGATGGTTATCACATTGATAATAGTTATTTTCCATTATTATAAATTCTTAGAAATTATTATTGCCACTTTTTCTTCAAAAAAGGTTAAAGATTTGATTTCATTCAAAACTCTTTCTTCCTTTTTATGAAAATGGTTAAAAAATTATAAAACTGACCACATTCACTGTTTATTATTATTATCACTATTATTATTATTAGCTATTCATATAGCTTTGCTTCGTTTTATTTCATTTGTATATTTCAGCTTGAAATGAGTGTCAACTCCAGGAATATTTTGATTTGGATTCAGTCATATTTATTTTTATATTTGTCTTCTTTTCAGCCTAAGGATGTGGAATGCACTGATTTAGATTTTATGGTGTTGATTTGATACACATGCATGTCAGCCTTGATTTCCTGAATTCTCTTCCTATACTTCTTACTCCAAGACAAATATATCTGCATAAACTTCATTTTACACTCATCAAGTTTCCATATAAACAGATACATGTTGATTAAAGAATTTGCCTGTACGCCTAGATAAGAAAAAACTTGAAAAGCGCCCATCATTTCAAATCCCTGCAGTTGAGGAAATATTACGAAAATGATGCAGTTTATAAATAATGGGAAATGCAGAATGATGTATATAAATACAAGTGTTATTATGAAAGTTGTTGAAGTTTTAAACTTTGGTTTTCCAATTTTTTTAATTTTCTTTAGATTGTTTTGTTTTACATTTTTTTCTTGTTTTTCTAATTCTGTATTTTCACTCTGAATTACAGAGGTCAGTGTAATTTTTTTGATATGGGTTGCTACAATTTTCGATATTTGACGGTATGTGACAACGATTATTATTTGGTAAATTGTTAAGAAGGTAGCTACTGTGATTCTCATAGGCAGAAGGGTCTCAAAAAAGTCATATTTTTTTAAGTTCCATTCACATTTAACATGCAACACATAATAAGAATTGTCAAAGGCAAGATAAAGTTAATCCAGAGCATTGATAAGAAAATTAAGATATTGACCTTTTTAATGTATGTTGAATACCTAAGGCTAAAAACTAAAGCCAGTAAACGTTCAACAGTTATTGCAACAGTCGAAGACCATGAAAGAATTGATGTTATCCCACCAGATTGGGATCTGACCAAGAAAATGGCCTCTTGATATTCGGCATCCAGCCACAGTAATATTGAATTTGGTAAGATTAAATTCAAATTGAAGAGAATTTCTGTACTCAGAAAGTTAATTAACAAGTATTTTATTTGTATTGGTAATTTAGCACAATTTTTTAAGACTTTGAACACCATGAATTGAAGACAGATGAAAATAGCAGAAACGATCAAGGTGCAATAATTTGTAATACTCTGAAAATTAGTTAGAGGTGCATTATCTAGATTGATAGTAGAGTTACCTTCATGATTATAGATTGATATGTTGGACTGATTTTGTGTAGCATTTAGCATTGTTGTAGAGTAGAGTCAGGACAGATGTGGTTAAGATCTACTACTTCATTTTTTTCCCAATCAACTTCTTTAAGCTTTACGATCACACAGTTACAAATCCCAAGGTGAAAGAAAAATCTTTGTATGCCCTCTTGATATAAGATTTTTTTCATCTAACAGTATACACTGGATTTTTGTTCTATACAGTGTTGATAAATCTCTAAACATAAGTTATTCAAATGTATAATAGCATTTACACATATGATACATATGATACATAACACATTTAAAAGTTAAGTTTACAGTAAACATATAATAAAAATATACATGACGTTCTTAAAAAAAAAAAAAAAGATTATTATAATTTTTGATATGGCATAAAATGCTTAGCGACAAGAATTGTTAAGAATTCATAAATATTTAATCTTACTCCTTTTATAGTTCATTCACCACTGTCATTACTTATTTCCCTTTTGATAACTGCAGAAAAAAAAATGATGACGTTTCGAAGGTCATCACTTTAAGTCGAGCTTTATCACCCAATTATTTGGAAAAGTTTATGGCAGAGTACATAACACATTATTTCTTTATAAAGCATCATCTTGAAGACACACTGTTCTGGTAATTGCTAATACCACCAGGAAAGAGTTGCCAGGTCCAGTTGTGGGTCACAGTTTCAATTTCTGAGGTTTTACAGTTTATTCTTATCCTCTCACCTGTCCATGTTGATGTGTATACCGTCTGTTTAAAATTTTGAAGTTGTTCTGTAAAAAAGATAAATTGTTCTCTTATTCAGATGATGATGTTTTGATAAAATCAACAGAAATTATCCTCAAACAAAAAAAATAATGATTTTACAGTAATGTACATATATTTAGGTTGACATGAATTGATCATCAACAGGGTATTATTTTACTGTTTATTGTAAGATTTTTGCAAAGATCAACAAATTCAAAAACAAAAACAAGAAGAAATGTAGAAAAACGTGCATTGGGTCACTTACCAGTTTGTAAAATCCACTGAAATTGTTATATCGGTAAATTAATTTATTTTTTTCCAAAATGTCATGTAAAACATGTTCTTGACAAAAAAATCCTTTAAAATGATGATTTCAGAGGCTTGGCTGTTTCTATTGTTGTGTAGAATTCTGAATAAAATTACCGCATTGCTTTTATGTGTCACAGATCTCACTGGGAAATAAATAGGTGTGGAAACAAACTCGACATCACTGTATGGACGATGGTATATATATTCTCAGCTCCACTGTACCTGTATACAGATGTATTGATTTCCTTCATCAGACAAAGGTCAAAATAGATACGGTTCTGAAATTTTCTCTCTCCATTTGATCTCTCTTTCATCCATCCCCTATCGCTTTCTGGTTGTATTTTTTTACCTATTGTATTGTTTCAGTAGTAATTAGCCTAATTTTGATTTAATAAAACTAGAATGCCTGTTTTTAGGCTACCTATCGTGTCTCCATTTTGTTGAGTTTGGTTATTTTGTTTCCATAGTAACGAACCAACCTGAGAGGACCGAAGCATTTGCTACCCATGTCCTTCCCAAGATATTCTGGAGAGATGTAGAGAAACGGAAAGCCATTGTGTGCCTGTAAGTGGTGTGTTTCATTCTACATAGAAACATAGACCTTTCAACTTCACGGATATATCGGAGTATCAAATAGGATCGCTCAGATATCACATGATGCTTGACCTGGCCTTGTATTCTCAGGGCCTTAACCCTTTCCCTCATATAGACTCATTTTGACCCTTTCCCTCATATAGACTCATTTTGACCCTTTCCCTCATATAGACTCATTTTGACGCACTCAATAGGTACCACATAAAGCCTGATTGCAGAAAACCACATTTAAGCCTTACCAAATTTAATTACAAAGTCATCATTTCCAGACCACTGAGGAGCAGCGAACAGCATAAAACCTGATCAGCCTGCGAGTTACTCGCAGGCTGATCTGGTTTTATGCTGTTCGCATAGGTCTTTTCATGGTTTCCTCTATGAGGGAAAGGGTTAATTAAACATAAGAAAGGGACTAAATAAGCTCCGCTGCATCAAGCTAGTGAGGCCACACTGTGTCAGACTAATATAGGCAAGGTCTGGGCTCCCTAATGAAATAAGAATCAGCAATTCATGGTTGGATACAATTCTGCGACAATTTAAGTTTATAGAGTTTTTCCAGCTGTGCAAATTGCTGAGTTAAACATGCACGATTATATGTGGTTTTACAGTATGCAGATCTGACCCCTCGGCTGTATGATACTTTATATTTACAGTAATTTAAAACAAATTAAGAAATGAAACTTTGACTCGTCTATTCCCTCTTCTCGAAATGTAGGAGTTGTTGTTCTTGCGGGATTTCATATAACGTCATCACTCATCACTCGAGCTCACTTGACCGTGGCGGCCATCTTTTGGGGTCAAGTTCTACTGATAAGATAAGTCATGCATACACATTTTGGTGTAAAAAAAGAAGAAAAGAAAAAGAGAAAAAAAAGTTTATCAAAGAATGGGGCTTCTATTCTTAAAGTATACATATATAAAGAGTCACTCCTGGATATATATGTATATGAATGTTGAAAGTCTACAACGTTCAAATGAACTTAAATTTTATGATTAAGATTTTATGGTTCGTAAATATATGAATTATATTGATAATTTAATTAAAGATCAATTATTACATTAACACGAAAATTTTATTAAAAGTTTAAACCAAAAAGAATTTATACGTAAAGAGGCAATGTCTATGCTATAGATCTACAGTACATGTATATTATTACGGAAGCTTAAAGTGACCCCCGTATAATTAGAATATAAGTTACATGATATTTAAATGAAATTGGAACATGTAAAATTTAAATGTCTTATATTCAAGCTTTAAAATATAAATGCTACGTTTTTGTTGAAATAATGAATTTTTTTAGATTTATTTCCTGTGTTACTAACCATATTTCATTTTGTAAACTAAAAATCTCCAATTGGAATGATACATATATGTTAAAGATATATTGTACGCGATATTTTTCTTTTATATAAGAAATTTTCACATAAGTGGATTGGACACGACTAAATGTATGTTATAAAGATATATAATCGATTTTTTTAGAACCATATAATTTATTTAACATTTAAATCGAGGTTTCACAACAAAATTACAAACGTGAAGTTCTAACGGCAACACTTACATCGTTTGAAGCGCGCGAAATAATATATACACAACATAAAGTTAGGTTTACCTCGGCCGTTATAACAACATTATTTTCAATTGAATTGTAAATATAAAACATATATTATATCTTTGTAAAATATATGATTCAATACATATGTGTTTACTATCAGCGACATAATTATAATATTTCTGAAGATGTGTCATGCACATATTATGATCATTAATTGGGTTAAAATTTAAAATCTGTAATTAAAAAAACCAATCTGTTGCATAGTTTTTTTTTCTAAATATTTTTCATTTAGTTTTCCCCATTTTTAAAGTCAGTTGGCTATTTTTAACAATATTTTCAATTTATAATAACTGGCGCTCTGCTGCTTGGCTTTAACTTCAGATAGAAACACTTGAAGGATTTGTTAACTGTTTTAACGAAAGCTACATTTACACTCAGTGGCCGAAAATTGAGTTCCGAAACGCTAACGTAAACATTATAATTACACAAAGTTTTCATGAAGCTGATTTCAGTTATCATATTAAATTTTGGTAGGACTAATTATCAAAGTATGCATAGCAACTATGTTACTGTATGTTTATACAAAACCACAGCATGAGACTTTTTGTCATGTATGTGACATGAGTTTGGATAAATAAAATTGGACTTTTTTTTAGAGATTTAAGATGGCACCGCATGGTAAACAATTGACAGATGAGTAAAGAAATATCATTATAAAATTAAGCAACAATGGTTATACACATGCAAAAATTAGTTGACCGACAGAGATAAATTGTAAAAACAACTTCTAAACTGCCAGCAAGACACTCTGAATGCTCGACTATTCTGATTGTTTGCCAATAAAACATTCTTTGTCAGTAAATAGCAAAACAAAATTATGCTGGCTAAGTATAATCTGAAAACTGAAATCATCAAAAAAAGGTTATCTTAAGTAATTTAATTTAATAAGTTTGCTAGCAATATTTCAAATAACTCTGCATTGTGTGATAACTGAATTGTTTGCATGGTAGCAGGTAGTACCTAGCTTTCATGCAAAACTTTATCCAAAGATTAAATTCCTTAAAAAAAAAAAAAACAGTTATTATGATCTTAATTTTAAACTTTGGGAAAAGTGGCGAAAGCCTGATTTGTATTTTGTGATATTCATGACCTACACTGGAAATATTTTGAAACTCAAATACTTATGACAATCAAGACTTACCATTAATGCTCTCCTTTTTCTTCCGTCTTCCTTTCTTTTTCACAGTGTACCTCTTCTTCTTTTTCCCAAACGTCATTGTTAGGCTTCATTAACAAGCTACAATCACATCCTATAAAAAAAAAGAAAAAATGTCACTTGAATATCAGAATGAGGTATCCTTAGACAAAGTATATGCCAGTATATTTAACATGTTGAATAAGGGCAATAAATGGAAGAAGAAAAAGTTCACACAAAAACAATTATCCTTAGTTATCGTGCAAATAAAACACATTTTTTTTTTAGATTTTTAACAGGTCAAAAAATTAAAATGCGGTTGAAATATGAAAAAAGTTGACCAGTTAAAGATAAACAACTAGAAATTATACTATAATCTGGGGGAAAAGCCGTTACACTAGCCCCATGAACACCATGCAAGCAGAAAGTAACTGACATAAAAGGGTCGGTTTTCAGCTTTCGTCCATTTTCTATTCGAGAAAAAAAGAATTTTTTTTTAGATTTTGAATAGGTCAAACATTGAAAATACAGGTGAAATGTGAAAATCTAAGAAAGAGATTCCGTGAATTAGACTTAAATCTAAGGGAAATAGCCTTTATATTAACCCTATGAGCACCATGCAAGCAGATGTAACGGAAACAAAAGGGTCGGTTTTCAGCTTTCGTCCATTTTCTATTCGAGAAAAAAGCATTTTTTTTTAGATTTTGAATAGGTCAAACATTGAAAATACAGGTGAAATGTGAAAATCTAAGAAAGAGATTCCGTGAATTAGACTTAAATCTAAGGGAAATAGCCTTTATATTAACCCTATGAGCACCATGCAAGCAGATGTAACGGAAACAAAAGGGTCGGTTTTCAACTTTTTCGGCCATTAATAAACAGTCGTTCGAATCAAGTAAACCTTCAAATACAATATCCCACCTACAAATAAACATCGAGACAAAATACTTTAAAATAAATAATAAACGAGTACTTACATTGCATGAAAGACGACTTTGTTGGTCACATTTATTTGTATATACCGAGATATACGTTGTTTTAAAACTTATTTTCTTCCTGTTTCAAAAATGGCGGGTGCCCCGGATGTTGGTCACGTGATCCGTTCGCAGTTATTTCGCGGACTATGCTCGTTTCTGGACCATACTATTTGAAAGACCCTGATTAATTTAAGTATTGCCTTTGAAAACAGAGAACAAAGTTATATTGATGTTTAAAGTCAAATTACCGTTATTTGTTATCAATATGAAAAAAGTTACAGTAAATTTTCTATATGTGTAGCTCTCTTAAGGCAGCTCGTTCAGAGATGTGACAAAGAATTTGATTTTTTAGACGGCAGCAAGCCGTCTTTAGTAGCTAGAAACGCTTACCAGGCATCGCTGACCTTGCTAATTTGCATATTTTCCATGACAAGTTTAATTGTACCTCTCCGCGCTTAGTGCGGATCCACGCAATGCGATTCTGCACTACGAATACGAATGGAATATGTTACGCAGACCTTTTATTCATAACCGTAACCGCTATTCGTGTGCTGTTGTTTGTAAACGTGTTATTACTCTGTAAACATCCATTTTAAGCGTGAACAATATATCCGTGACACTCCTGTAAAAAGAAAAAAAGTAGCGCTTCGAATGTAATTAACTAAAGTAGTTCACGCCTAATTTTGCATTAAAGCAAGTTAGGTTTCTCCCAGAGCATTTCTTAACTTTGAAATAGAAACAAAATTCAAGTATCTAAAACATCAAGTACCTTGTCAAGTTTTACACTTAAGTAACAGTAGATAGTGTATATAAATCGGGCCCTAGGGAATGACCTACTTCTTAAGTTCATACAGTCAGGTTCATGACCCAGACAGAGTGCGAATTCGATTGTCTTACTACCGACTTCAGTTGCAGGGGAGTGTGTGGCTTTTGTCTCTTTTTATCAATAATTAAGAATCACATTTTTACCCTGTTAATCCGGCAGCCGTCTCTCAGTGCATTGAGCGCTTTGATTAAATATATGTGTGAATTACGTATATCAATGCCCATCAACAGACACTCAGTGTCATCCAATGCAAACATCCGTGTCGATGATCGTTTAAAAAACTGGGTGGTTTTCCCATCACAGTCAATACCGTCATCGACGGTATTGTAACTATATTTAGATAGATAAAACCCATATTTAGATTCATACACTTTTCGCGCATGCCCTAACTTTATAAGATGAACTTATGAAATCGCCACCCTGAACTGATGAAGGCGCAATGTTTCGGAAC
>CM037781.1:53255215-53305215 GCA_021229015.1 Solen grandis | reverse complement strand
CAGGTGTGAACAATCGTTTTAGTTTCAACTTGTTCCTTTTTATATCAAGTGGGGACACAATTTTCACAAAGTTCCTGGGTTGGACTAGTACTTTGTGTCCAGGAAGGTCATATAATAATCTTGTTCTCAAAAGGGTTCAATGTCGCATTCTTCAGATCTGTAGACCTATACGCTACCACTGGACACTGGTTTTCATGTAGATGCACAAGAGAAAAGATGATAACATGGCTTTTGTATGTGACTTAAGTCTTGACTAGAATCTTAACTTGAACTTTATATTTGTATCATCTGTATTTATAAAATTCAACTATGTCATCATCAGTTTACATCTATGAAACTATCAAAGATTTGTGGAATTTGTTTTTATTACCAGTACCCTAAATTTGGGAACACTGCTTTTCCCAAATATCTGAAAACTTGCTGTAAATGATCTCAATATTTTAGATCCGCCTCCCCGATGGTAGATCCTTAAGACAGTCCTTCAGTCCTGATGCGACATTACAGGAGGTTTGGAATTTTACAGCATCAAAATTTCAGAGTTTATCTGGCCATACGTTTATACAGGTAATTTTCATTTTCTGTAGCATTGCTTTATATTCTGTGGGCTAAATTTAGTGTAAAGCAGTAAAAACAGGATATTTTTCTGAGTGATAGATTTGCTGATTTCCAAATACATGTACTTAATAAGGTGTATCTTGTATGAAGTCCTACATTTGTGAGTAGCTTGTATCGTGAACACTGCAGAAAGTTGAACAATGCCAAATAATCATGTTATACCAAAAATAACAATATTTTGATCTATTGCCATATCTTATGCATGTTACTACATCACTACTTATTGAGTAATCGCTATGCTTAAAAGATAAGACCATGTGAAGTTGAGGTCTATTCTTATACCAAGTGCAGATTCTATTGCTCAACACTAGAGAAACAAACAGAGGAAACAGATAGGGGATAAAATAATACACTCTTGATTTTCCAAGCTTGCATTTCCCAAGTATTTCTTTTTTTCCCAGTGAGTCCTTGGATTATATCAATTCTACTGTTTATCATAAATCAATTTTTGGTTAATGTTGCCCTGAATTAAATGGCATAACTCATTCTGCTTTATCTTAGTATATTGTTTATAATCATTTGAAGAGAAACATTAATTTCTACATGTGAATTTGTTCTCCTCTTGTTTAGCCCTTCCCGCGCCATGAGTTCACAGTGTCAGAGATGTTGCAGTCTCTCTCTGATCTAAAGTTGACCCCAACTGGTTCCCTGGTAGTCCAGAAGAAAAATATCACACAAGCCACAGGTACCAGCCTTAAATTGCTTATCTACAGTTAGTATGTGAATTGATTCCCACCTGTGTACACAGTCCTTAATAAAGTGAGCTGTCAAGAATGTTGTTGAATGCCCTATATCTGTCAGTTTTTGGTTTATGGATGTTTTACTTATCTTTTATAATTCATTTTTTTAAAAGATGTTTTTAAATTTTTGACACTGAATATAGCAATATGCAGCCTTGGCCAAAATAAGTTATCTGAAAACAATTCCACCATTTTGTACAAATTAGTTTTTTTTTCTTTGTGTGTGTGTTTTTATGCCCCCATAAAAAATGGGGGGTGGGGTGCATATAGATTTGCCTTTGTCCGTCTATACGACTGGAAACGCATAACTCCAAAAGTATTTGTATGACAGACTTGAAACTTCATGGATATATTATTCAGGACATGAACTTGCACACCTGGGTATTTTCATCGAACCGTCATTGAAGTTGATAGAGTTGTGGGTCTTTGTTTTTGAAAAAAAAAATTATGATTGTGCACATATAACTCTGAAAATACTTGTACTACAGACTTGAAACTTCGTGGATATATTATTCTGGACATGAACTTATGCACCTGGTTATTTTATCAAACCTTCCTTGAAGTTGACAGAGTTAAGGGACTTTGTTTTTTTGAAAATATGGAATTTTATGCTTGTGATGCATGTAACTCTGAAATTATTTGTGACTTGGATATGGATATATTATTCAGGACATGAGACTTGCGCACCTGGGTGTTGGACTTTGTTTTGGAAAATGGGATTTGTGGGGGCATCTGTGTCCTCTGGACACAATTCTAGTTTTTAAATATTTCTTTTCCAAAACAAGTTTTAAGATCTGCTGGTACTCCTAGTAAGTAGTGCTTTATGATTGTCATATTCTTACATGATTGACAGATGCAGAAACAAGTAGTGCCACACTGATGGTTGCAGAGTCACCACCTGGCCCAGTTGCCCCTGGCAACCAGGTGCATGAGGTGGGGTCAAGCTACAGATGGGGTCAAGGTCATGCACTAGATTCTGACCTCCCTGAAACAGGTAAATGTGGTAAGAGTAATAAAACTATGTGTGAAGAAATAGGGAAAGAAATTGGTGATTGAATTTTCTTCATCCAGATCTGAATAAGATATGTAATCAAGGAAACAGGTTTTTTTTCTTTTTAGCTGATTTACCTATCTTTTCTACATCTCATATCTTTGATAATTCTCTTATTGATTAATTTATAGGGGAAAAATACTTTATACATGTTACTGTAGGCATGTTCTCCAAGAAAATGGTCTTCTATATATTAATAATTTTGAAATTTAGTGATCAGAAACTTTGAGATATTTTGAGTCTAGAAAGACCCACATGTTCAGATCATGATTTATTCTCAGAGTGATCTGTAGCGTATGTAGTGAACAAAACAGATGCTAACATGAGCGGTTGCATCCCTGTTTTATCACAGTGTATAGGATGTAAGAAGGGTACCAAATGGCAATCGTTATCTATTGTTAGGTAACAGTCACCTTCACTGAACACATGGCTCGTTTTATTTTCCAGGCGAGAGTCCACCAGGGAATGTTGAGGCCAGTATGGAGGTGGGAGAGGAAGAGGAGGAGGAGATGGATCCAAATATTGTGGTGCCAGGGATGGGAGGAGGGGGTCTAGGGGGAGGGATCCTTGGGGGAGGGGGTCTAGGGTGGGGGCGGAGGAGGTGCCCCAGGGTATGGCTTTGGACACATGAACATGCCACCTCCAATGGGAAATGTAATGGGTAGGTGTCTTCATTTTTCTTTCCTTTTTTTTGTTGAAAATTTAAAGATTCATTTTTATTTTTTTTAAATTTTAAAGATTCGTAATTTCCAAGGTAGACTTGTACATAAAAATTAAAAACAGTACAAAAATAATGAAAAATAAACTAAAACATTTTTATTCTGAAAAGAAAACTATAAGATGAAAATTACAGTTTTTTTTGTGAATCAGATTTTTATGGAAAGGTTAATAAAAGAGTATTAGGAATATTGATACAGTTTTATTATCAAAATGGAATTCAGAACTGTAATGAAATTTATTTTAATACATGTTGTTCTCACTAGCTCAGTATCACATAATTTATGTTTTTAATTATTTTCAACATTGCAGGTCAAGGTCATGACATTTTTGGCATGCAGGTAGGGGGTGGGGGTAACCAGGCATTTGGAGGTGTAGGCCAGAGACTTGCACCAGAAGGGGAGGGTATGGCTCAGGACCCACAGGCAGGTAGACAGCGGGCACGTAAGTCCAAGCCTTTTGATCATTTCTTCACATTGGTTCTTGTCAAACAAATATGTAATTAATACATGATATTTCCAGATTGCTTTCAGATTTAAAGGTTGAAGTTCTACCTTCAGTTTCAGATTCCATAATTTTTGTACCAGGATGCTGAAATTTACTCATGACTTGTATTGGGATGTAGCATAAGATTTATTTAGAAAACTAGATTTTTTCATAACTATTCACATGCTTGTACTATTTTGGGAGTCAAGGCACACTGTTAATGATAGCACTTGTGTAGTAGATTCTAATTAGAATGTACATGTAAGGTTATAGACTTATTCTGAGGCTTTCCAATTGGCCAAATATGTTGTTCTTTAATTGTATTTGATTTTCTTCAGTGACATAGAGGACAATAATGCAAATGCAGTAGAGACTTTTTTTAACCATTTTTTGAAACAATTTCCGTTGTGGCGCCATTGTCCTGTGATAACATATATGTCTCTGGATCTGAAGGTTTGGGTTTGAACTCCATTGAGGGCAAGAATCTGTTATAACCTTTCCAGTAGTAAAGTACTGGTCCAAACCATTCATCAACAGTGAAGATAAGAATAGATCCTAATAAATGTAAAATGAAACAAATTTAAATATGAAATAATTTTTGTAGCCTCTCTGTCTTGAAAAGGATGATTCATGTGTACGTTGTTTTTTCCTGTCCACAGTTGAAGGAGCCCTGGCAAGAATTGCCCGCCCTGCACCGGATAACAACGCAGACATGTCTGGTCTTTCACCTGCCAGCCATGTGCCATCATCCGCAGCTCTTCCAGTCTCCTCCCTCGTCAGCCACTGTCTGAAGCACATCGCGTGTCGACTAAACGATCCACGCCATCAGCTTCTGTCGCTGGCGGGAATATCAGAAGAAATGGCACAGCTAATCCTAACATACCTGCTGAAAGAAAAACAACTGAAACCAAAGACTCTTAATGCCTTTATTCCATGGTAAGGAGCCAGATAATTTTTAGCCCTTTCAGAATTCAGAATTTGTTTAACTGCAGTTATTTTCTTCTAATAGTCTTTTTAAGATATTGATATAGCAAATTAAATATCACTAAAACAGAATGTAATCCACGTTTGTGTATGCCTAATTTCTTTTCATTTTTTTTTTTTCCAGTTATTTACGTCAGCTTGTGTTAGATTGCTACCCCTATGCAACAAATGAGCTCATCCATTCTGTACGGTAAGTTTATTCCACTCTTAAAGTCTAGGTAAATTACTAAAATATTCACTCAGATGTTTTAAATTATCAGATATTTATACAGCATTTGATATGTGCCAGTTTGAAATGCGATTATCTTCATTTAGATCAGTGAGATACCAAGATTAATAACCAGAAGAATTAGAATGGAAATATAAAACTTATAAAAAACGATTTTGAAAATGCAATAAAAAAAACTTGTCCAGGAGAATGAAATCTAATTGATAGCATTAATTTTAATAAAAAAAATCTTATAATATTCCTCTTTTTTGTTAAAATAGTAAGTAGAATATCTATACTTATTACTGTTGATTTATTTTTCAGCAATAATCCTGATTATATAGTGTATCATTAAGTATCATTGATGCTATGATTTTTACGATTTAGTAATATCCATAGCTTTATGAATTAAGCCAATTTTGAAACTGTGCTGCATTGCCCTGCTTTTATTTCATTCTGATAAAAGGCGTGGTGTGTTTATTTACAGAATACACACCAATCTATCACACCTCAGTCTCAGTTCCTGTCCACTTATCACAGATGCAGGTCTACAGGTGTTAAACAGTATGTGCTCTTTTATAAATTATCTTTTAATAAATAATCTTTTAAATTAATATTATGTTTATATTTATCATTGTAAATTTTGAAGACAAGGTGATAAGGGGGTATTTATCACTTTAAGTTTGGTATTGTAAGTTTAAAAATGCCTTAAAAGTGTGATGTGTGTTAATACACAAATCATTTTAATAGTAAAACAAATTTATATATGTCAAGGTTGTAAGTTTTTCAACCAAAAATGATAAAAAGATAAAAAAAGTACCTTGCATTAAGAGAGAAATCTGAAATATTGTACCATAGTCCTATTCTCTGTACCAAAAGATACATGTAGTAAGCTTGATATGATAAAACCATTTGAGATTTTTAGATTTGTGCTAGATTTGCATACCTGCCTTCAAGTAGTACCTAACATGGGTTAACTGTCATTTGCAACATACTGGTAGCTGGGTTTACAGCCCAAAACTGAAAAAGGTCTACCTTTTGTGAGACTGACATACCCTTAAAGCCTGTAGGATGAGATCATTCACTTTGTAAATTCTAACATAAGTTTCGCAATATATTGTTGCCAGTTTGGACCCAGTCAAATGCCTATCCGTCTTATAATGATTTTTCTTTAAAATTCCTTGATATCCGGACACATGGGCAAAAGTTTTCAAAATTATGCAAGATTTCCAGACCTTTAATCTTCAAATAGTCATTTTTTCAATGGGAAGCTCTGCTTGCCCCCAAAACTTATTTTATTTACACCTGTGGATATATGGCTGAGCTTGCAATTTTTGTCATATATATATCTTTTTTTGATGTAAGGGCTAATATGTCTCCCATGTTGATGCATACTCAGGTGATCCATTTTTGTCGTTCCTAGGATATGAAGGATGTTTTATTTTATTTTTCAGCCTTGAAGAAGCTGAGGAAATTGAACCTAAGCTGTTGTAGACAGATCACAAACAAATCTCTCAGTATACTGGCCAGTAAGTCTGTCAGAGAAGTCATTTATATCCATGTAACATGAAAAGAGTAATATTTGTTGGGTCTGTGCACCAAATTTATTTGGTTATCCTCGATAACCTAATGGCTATTATAGACTCGCTATTCAGAAGTGGGAGCTTTGTATGAATGCATGTGTCACGTCACATCTCATTCTACACTCACGCTACATGCAGACAAAGTGGGATGAATCATCTTCAGTGATAGTTCCTATAATGCAGTAGGAGATTGTGGGTTTGGTCCTAAAGCGCAGCATATAAGGGAAGTTTTAGGACTAGTTGGCCTGGTGTCATTTTGTGACTTGGCATGATCTCATCATACATTTTCTTGGTCTTGTACCCATTTAGAGTTTCATTGACACCATAACCACTTACTTCTGTGGTCACTTTCATATGTGTATTTAATGTTTATGATTCTCGGTCAATTTTGAAAAATATTGTCTGAAGTAAAATTGATAAGCTGATCAGATTTTACAATGTTTGATGCTCATTAGATGGTCTTACATGTGTCAAATGACATGTTACATTTCATTTCTAGCGATGCCTCACCTTACGAGCCTCAACTTGGAGGACACCGGTGTCACAGATGATGGGTTGGTGCACTACTTATCCTGCAGACCAGAAGAGCTGCAACATTTGAACCTGAACAGAACCACAGTTACACATGCAATCATACCACACCTGCAAAATTGTGCCCAGCAGCTGAAGTCGCTGGCAATAGAAGATACAAAGGTTTGTTAGGTTTTGTAATTTTTTACCCATTTTAATATTTCTTTGTTTTGTTTTTAATAATGCAATTTTTGTAAAGTGAAAAATCTTCTGCATGCTGGGGATTTTTTTCATGTTATTAAGACAGAATAAACTGCTGAATTTTGTGTTTATCTTAAGTTTATTTGACACCTCCATCTTGTTTTTCCATTAAGGCTTATCATCAATGAACTATTTGATATTTAATTTTTTATGGCCTTTGTGAAACAAGATAAACTTTGCTTTTATCCATTGGCAGAAACTTATCCAATGCACTTCATAGATGTCCCATGTTTTGTTTTTTTTTCCATGTAAGGGTCGTATAAGACCATATCCTCAGTTGTTTTCTCCTGTTTTTTCATGACTGTTAATTTATCCCCATGGTAACATATTTCCAGGTTGTAAGCCTCTCAGGGATACAGAATCTTGCTGGCCTTCAGTCGCTCAATGTTGCACGGACGAGAATAGTGACGGAGTCACTAACTTGCCTTGCAGACCATCCCAGCCTTCGATCTTTGAATATCGCTAACACAGAAAATCTCAATGGGGACGCTGCCTTACAGTATATTAAAGGTATTTTCCATTGAAACTTATTTGTTTTACGTCAGTCGGGAAACAAGTTCTTACAATTTATAGTATCCCTCTTGATGTTTCTAGATTGGACCAGTACTTTGTGTCTGGGAAGGCTTTGAAAAGTCCATGCCCCCACTGGGGTTTGAACCCACAGCATTGGATCTGAGTTGCTAGGTTACCACAGTGCTCTTAGAACAACATTTTTCTTTCCATTTACACTCTACTGAGTTGTTTTTAGTTCACCTGAGAACATATGCTAAGGATGAGCTATTAGGATCAAGGAATGTCCGGCGAAGTCCTTTGCCTGTACATCATCAACAGTTTGTTTGTACTCTTGCATCTTCATTTTATTAAGCAATCATCTACAAACCTTATAACAATGTTAATGGTCATAATTAGTTGGCCAAGTACAATTACGGCTGATATTGGCCAATAGGTCAGGTGTTATGGCCCTTTTAATATTAAAAAATGCCAGATTTCACTATATTTGCACTCTAGCATTTCTTAAGCAATCATCTTCAGACTTAATGACAATGTTTAAAGCCATTATCTCCCAACCAAGTTTGAATATTGCTGATATTGGCCAATAAGGTCATGAGTTATGGCCCTTTTAATGTTAAAACTGTCAGATTTCACTTTGATTAAGCAATCATTCTGTTATAAAAGGTTTTGATTTTTCTGCCTTTGTAATATCTTTGACTTCTGATTACCTTCTGAATCCTTAAATGTCACTTATTACATGTAGCTCATATAGGTACCTAATACTCTGCATTATCTATAGATATTTATTAAAACTATGATGATTTTGGTGATTCTATCCAGGTGCCTCTGCCTGAAATAATGTACATATCTGTCCCTGGAGGCTTCCTCCACCAGTACATATCTGGACGTCTGCATATAACTGAAATAACTGAGGATAAACTGCAAATCAATATAAAATCCAAAGTCTAGTTATTGTGGATGTGTTCTGTTACAGGTTTACAGCTACATTCACTGACACTACCCTCTAGACATACCACCACTAATGCTGGGATGGCCTTTCTGTCAGGTAATATCTTTTTGTTGCTTCCTGTACTTATGTTTGTCCCATTTCACAGAAGTATTTACTATATAGAGAACACACACTTGCCACGTCCTGTCACATCCCATCCTGTCCTAGACTTGACTTGACTTATTTGAGTTTACCGTCCCTTCGACAGTATTTCAGTCGTATATCTACGTCCAGCTTTAGGTGGAGGAAGACCCTGAATGCACGGAGGCATCTGGGTAGAACCACCGACCTACCACAAGCCAGCTGGAAGGCTTTCTCACATGAAAATCCGAATGACCGTGCCAGGATTCGAACCCACGCAGTGAGGGGCTGAGTGAGTGCTAAAGTCAGCGACGTTACCCTCTCTGCAACGGAGGGCCCCCCTGTCCCAAAGACAGGGTGGAATGTGGAGGTATTAATTATCCTTAGTCTTAGTGATAGTTTTTGTTTATACAGAGTTATTAGCTCCACTTTTCGGAAAATGGAGCTATCGTCATGACCCTCTCGCCGATGGCGGTTGTGTCGGCAGCGTTGGTTAAGGTTTTAGTTCAGGTCCATTTCTCAATAACCATCAAACATATTAATTTCAAATTTGGTTCACTATTAAAAAAGGAACCCATTTCAAAAGAGCAGGTAACCCAAGATATCATTTTAGCACAGTTATGGCCCTTTATCAACTTAAAATTTTCTGTTGTTTTTTTAGCTCACCTGAGCACGTGTGCTCAGGATGAGCTTTTAGGATCGATGAATGTCCGTCCGTCCGTCCGTCGTCCACAATTTGTTCGTTTGCACTCTAGCATCTCCATTTTTATGAGCAATTATCTTCAAACTTTAAAACAATGTTTATAACCATAAAATCTCGGCCAAGTTCGATTATGGCTGATATCGGAACATTAGGTCAGGAGTTATGCCCCTTTTAAAATTCAAAAAAGCCAGATTTCACATTGTTTGCACTCTAGCATCTTCATTTTATGAGCAATTATCTTCAAACTTTATATCAATGTTTATAACCATAAAATCACGGCCAAGTTTGATTATGGCTGATATCGTACCTTTAGGTCAGGAGTTATGCCCCTTTTAATATTCAAAAAATGCCATATTTCAAGTTGTTTACACTCTAGCATCTTCATCTTTTGAGCAATCATCTTCAAACTTTATGACATTGTTAATGACCATAATGTCTCGAATGAGTTCAATTGTGGCTGAGATTCATCAATTAGGTCAGGAGTTATGCCCCTTTTAATATTCAAAAAATGCCATATTTCACTTTGTTTACACTCTAGCATCTTCATCTTTTGAGCAATCATCTTCAAACTTTATGGCAATGTTATGACCATAATGTCTCGATTGAGTTATTTGCTGAGATCAGTTGATTAGGTCAGGAGTTAAGCCCCTTTTAATATAAAAAAATGCCAGATTTCACGTTATTTACACTCTAGCATCTTCATCTTTTGAGCAATCATCTTCAAACTTTATTACAATGTTTATGACCATAAGGTCTCGATTGAGTTCGATTAATGCTGAGATCCGTCAATTAGTTCAGAAGTTATGCCCCTTTTAATATTAAAGAAATGCCAGAAATCACTTTGTTTACACTCTAGCATCTTCATCTTTTGAGCATTCATCTTCAAATTTTATGACAATGCTTATGACCATAAAATCTCGGCCAAGTTCGATTATGGCTGAGATCCGTCAATTAGGTCAGGAGTTATGCCCCTTTTAATATAAAAAAGCCATATTTCACGTTGTTTACACTCTACCAACTTCATTTTTTTAACAATCATTTTTAAACTTTGAGACAATGTTTATGCCCATAATCTCACAATCGGGTTTAATTATAACTGATATTGACTTGTAAATTTAGGAGTTATGCCCATTTCACCATAAAAAAAAACAGATTTTACTTTTACACTCAAGTATCTTTATTTCTTAAGCAATCATCTTTCTCAGGTGAGCAACCAAGGGCCATCTTGGCCCTCTTGTTATCATTCCTCAAGAAATCTTCTTCAAACTTGGTTATACATATAGTGTTATAGCCTTAGTTTTTCAGACAAGTTTGATTATGTCTGATGTCGCCCCATTTGGTCAGGAGTTATGGCCCTTGAATTATCAAAAAATGCCAGATTTCACTTTGTCAACTTTTGCATTAAATGACATCTCCTTCTAAACTGCTGAGCAGATTTTATTGATACTGAATAGGAATGCTCCTTTGGTAGTACTGTACTAAAATAGCTAAAATGATTCTGGTCTGCTGAATAAGATGGATTCCAGAGATAAAAATAGAATTATTATATCCTTGATTAGTTTGTTTACGCTCTAGCAGCTTCGTTTCGATAGCAATCTTCTTCAAACTAGTTATAGTATAATCTCTAGGGTAAGTTTGATTGTGGCTGATATTGCCCCAATTGATCAGGAGTTATGGCCCTTGAATTATGAAAAAAAAAATGCTAGATTTCACTTTGATTACACAGGAAAGGAAATCTCCAGAACTGCCATTCAGATTTTGTTGAAACTATAGAAATGTTCTTGGGTGGTATTGTTTAAAAATAGATGAATTCATTCTGGTCTGCTAAACAAGATGGCTGCCATGGCTAAAATTAGAAATATCTTTAAATGAATCTCCTTCTTAACTACTGTTTAGATTTTGATGAAACTCGACAGAACATGATTAATCAGGCCACAAAAAAAAAAACAAAAAAAAAACTGTTTCTGGTCTCCAGCCAGGAAAAAATGAGAGTAGGTTTGTTGTGGTTTTTTTTCCTCCAAATGATACAAAAAGTAAAAAAAAATAAATAAATAAAAGATTTTTAAGGCGGAAATGTTAAAAAAACAACTTAGGGTCAGCCATATAAATACATTTATATGTATAATGAAACTAACACATGAACATGTGTTAGTTTCATTATGCATATAAATGTTGTTTTTTTTCTCAAAAATTGCTCTCAACTTTGAACAATCATGACCTAGAATATATTCTGACTTTTTTAAAGGCATTTAGACATGTTATTGTATCATTTTAGTTTTAAAAATTGCACTCAGCTTTGAACAATCATGACCTAGAATTATATTCTGACTTTTTAAAGGCATTTAGACATGTTATTGTATCATTTTAGTTTTAATGTCTTACTATTTAAACAGATATGCCACTTGTCAGCTTAGACCTAACTAATTACATATTTGTTGGTGACGAAGGAATGGAGCACATAGGGAAAATTTCAAGGTAAAGTTCCAGTCTTATAAATGTATGGATTTTGTTTTTCCAATATTTGTAAATGTATTTCTTTTACAATGATTGGGAAACTAATTTTTTAGCTTGACTATGCAGAGTATGTCAGGCTTTTCTACTCACCCTGATGTCGGGGTCACAACTTGGTTAAGGTTTTGCATGCAGATAACTACCATGCATATATTATAGTAACCAACTATGCTTATTGATTTAATACTTCACTATTGGTTGTCATGGCATTAAACAAACAAGTTAGATAACTTTTGATAAAATTTAATGGCAATTATGGACTTAGAAATTCTGGTTAAGGGTTTGCATGCAACATACTATCATGCTTATATTTCAGTTATAGGATTGACTTGAAATTTTACGGAGGTGGTCAGGGGCAGACGTCAATTTAGATAACTCTTGACTGTCAGAATACATTGTAAAAAATGGCCCCTTTTGAACTAAGAAATTTTGGTTAAGTTTTTGTGTGCAAGTAAATTTGATGAAAGTTTTGCTTGCAGTATACTAGGGTGCAGAAAATCTTAGTAACTAACTATTTTTATTGATTTAATACTTCACTAAGGTCTTTATGAACAAACATGTTAGATAACTTTACTCTTGACCAAATTTAATGCAAATCATGGCCCTTTTTGGAATTTTGGTTAAGGTTTCTCATGCAAAAAGCTATCACTTCTATATCTCAGCAATCACTTTTTGGATTGGCTTGAAATTTCACGTAGGTTTTTAGGGGCATTAGACCATCAAGTTGGATAACTCTTGACTGAATTTATTGTAAATAATGGGCCCTTCTGATTTTAGAAATTTTGGTTAAGGTTTTGCGGCCCAGAAAATTTGGTTAAAATTTTACCTTTAATTTACCTGGATGCATACAAGTCATCTTAGCATCCCACTATGTTTATTGCTTTAATACTTCTCTGTGGTCTTCAGTGACATTGAACCAACAAGTAAGATAACTTTTTATCAAATTTAATAAAGATTAGGGCCCTTTTTGTACTAACTCAATTTAAACAAATAAGGCTGAATAGTAAGGCCTGCTGTCTTATGGACAGCTCTTGTTACTTTTTATGCTACTCAAGGGTTTCTGGATTATTTTAGGGCTTAGCACAAAGTTTTTGAAAAGTTCTTGCTTCAATACCTCCAATGCAGATCAAAATAGCAATTTTAGTCCTGAATTGAAATTTCACTGAAAACCTAGTACATTTTTTCCTACTCTCTTTCCCAACCCACCTTCCAACACACACAAAAGAAAAATTAAAAAACACACAAATATCTACATACCTAAATCAAAACAGCTCTTCTAGAAAATATTAATCCACATTATGAATCAGCTCTTCCTGTCAACCTTAAAAAGTTAACTTAAATTCAAATTTCTTACAACAATCTGAAAATGTCATCGTATTGAATATACAACATGCTTTGCAAGACTCCTTGCTATTGTTTACCAATGTTTCAATGTTTACCATTTACATTTCTACTTTAACAGTTTAAAAAAGTTGTTGTTAAGCAACACTAAGCTGACAGACGAAGGAATGTTATTTCTTGAGAGACTCTCTAATTTGGAGGTGTTAAATATCGACAGAACCTTTGTAACAGATATTGGTGCAGCTTCAATTGGAGGTAAGTAATTGTTTAGAATTGAAACATCTGACATCTGAAAAATACCATTCGTTCTTTCATTTGATTTGAACTAATAAATATGTGTAGAGATGATTAAAA
This sequence comes from Solen grandis, assembly GCA_021229015.1. Taxonomy (NCBI): domain Eukaryota; kingdom Metazoa; phylum Mollusca; class Bivalvia; order Adapedonta; family Solenidae; genus Solen; species Solen grandis. The sequence goes on along the minus strand of CM037781.1, from coordinate 53,291,569 downwards.
GTAGCTATGATAAAGACAATTTGTTAACACATACTGTTTAATAATATAAGAGAGAACTGGTTCACTCACTTTGAAACCATACTAAAAGTTTTATTCAGAACTCTTTTTTGTAACTTTCTGAATTTTTGAATTAGTTATTCTATGTGCAGCAATAATGACCTTGTTCCTGACAGGGATTGTTTGTGACATATCTGATTTCAGTATAGGAAGTGAGTGTTTCATAATAATAGTTTTATAAAGGATGTTTCAGCATTTGATTTAAAAAAAAAATAGATTTGAAATTCTCATTTTTTTTAAGTTTAAGGAGAATGTTATAGGAAAACCCCAATCTTAAGATTCAGGTATTAAAAACTTAATTAAAAGTAGATTTGCTAAATTCTGATGGCCCAAAAAGTCACATTTTAGCGTTTTTATGCAAATTGGCTGAAATTTCATTCCAGTAAATAAGCAGTTTTAGTTAAAAAAAGCAAAACAAAACAGATATATATATATTTTACATTTTCAAAAAGACTTCATATCAGCAGATTGAATCTTAAAAAATAAAGAAATTCTGTCTGTTGAAAAAAAAATATCAAGAAAAATATATTCAAAATTCATAGCTTTGGGGTAGTTTTTGTATACATTTTGGTCCTGGCACAATGGATATTTTATTTTTGTTTTGTATTTTTCCATACATGTTTGACAGTATTTTCACCTGTAACTGATAGAATACATTATAAGTTACAAATTATGATAAAGTATTTTGAAAATATCATTTTAATTTTAGAAATAAAATCTTTCCATTAATTTCAAGCCTTGTTTCACAAATTTTTGCAAGCAGTGACATTTTACAATTAGCTAAATCTCTACAACAAGCTTGGTGACCCCCTATTTTTAATTCATATCTTTTAGTTATAGTCCAAAGTAACTTATGTGCAAAATTTTAGAAAAATCTACCCACTAGAAAAAAAACACAACACTGAAACGCCTTAAAGTGATTTCTATTTTACCTGTCTTTATTTCAGCTTTAACCAATCTTACAGAGTTAAGCATATCATCAACAGGGTAGGTCTCTTTTTTTGTCTTTCATAACAACAAGTACATATATTGTAAACACAATACCATATGCATATTTTACAAAAATATGTATTCCTTTTCTGTTATATATTGTACACATAATATGTATTCCTTTTCTACACACAGATGTATATTATTTTGCCATCTTGCATCATATTACATCTTAGACTGTCTGCAACATACCATCGTTTTTTAAATTGTACTGATGTATCTCCCATGTGTTTTGCACTCAACATAAAAGTGTAATTCCAGGACTGGTTGCCCCAGTGTCAGAATAATGTGACTGGGTGTGGTATCATGCCACATGTCTATAGCATGATATTACTGTGAGGCAGCACTTAATCTGTCTCATGTAGATAAAAAGTCCCATAATAACTTAAATTCTATTAAGACATTAGACCAGGGTCAAATTCCACCAAAAATCTTAGCACTAAATAAAACTTAAGGGCAAATTTCATTAATCTTGTTTCTCTAATAAAAATACCCAAATGCTTCATTTCTTATCAATTATTGTTAATTAGTAAGGTAATAATTCATTTCAACTTAGTTATGTACTTGAGTGGTAGAATGTGTGTCTGCCTAGTTTAAGAATATAAGTATTACTTAGCGCTGAGTATTGTTGATGGAATTCGAGCCTAAGCAAACAAACAAACATCTTAGACCAACATGAATTCCCCAAGCAAGTTTTACAATAGTTCATTCTCTTAACTGATGAAAGTCTACTTGAAAAACTCCATTTATCTAAATCTTTCCAGAAGTTGGACATGGTTTTGATTTATTTCATATTTAGATTTGTCCAGTGTTTAATATTTTTCCTGATTTGTGATTTTATTCAAAAAAAGTAGACTATGTTATTTATTTATTTGTAGTGTCAACAATATTTTATATATTTTAGAATCACAACAAAGTTCCTGCTGACCTGTTCCCTCAACAAATGTTGCAGTTTAACTAAGCTCAACCTTAGTAAAACCAGGGTGACTAATAAGGGTATGTATCATTATTAACTACTGATAAAAACATATTTTACCCCTTACCTTATTAACCCTTTCCCTCATAGAGGAAACCATGAAAAGACCTATGCGAACAGCATAAAACCAGATCAGCCTGCGAGTAACTCACAGGCTGATCAGGTTTTATGCTGTTCGCTGCTCCTCAGTGGTCTGGAAATGAGGACTTTATAATTAAATTTGGTAAGGTTTAATTGTGGTTTTCTGCAGATCAGGCTTTATGTGATACCTATTGAGTGCGTCAAAATGAGTCTATATGAGGGAAAGGGTCAAAATGAGTCTATATGAGGGAAAGGGTTAAAATGAGTCTATATGAGGGAAAGGGTTAAAATAATTGTACATGTCTATGACCTTATGAATATTAATTTACTGCAGAACTCAAAGAGATAATGAATTGGAAAAAAATGGAAGAGAACTTGGCGTGAAGGGACAAATTGATTACAATATTTCTTTACCATTAAAGTTTTAGAAGCCCCCAGTTACAAAAGTATACCTAGAGGCTTAGAAAGGCCAGTTTAAAAAAGAAAGGCGAAATAAAACAAGGAAGGCCAATTAAAACTAGGAAGGCTAATTCAAGAAAAGAAAGGCTAAATTTAAAAAAATAAATACAAAATAAAAATAATAATAAAACTTGGGTACGTTATATATTGGGTACGTTTTGGTTTGGATACGTTTTGACTCGCTGCATTAGCGATTAGTATCGAGTCATTTATATACATCAGTACATCTATGCTATTTACCAGTTGGAATCTAGCTAGGTTAACCAATTAATCAATTTAAATGTTTTAAAAGAAACGGTAGTAATGGAACATTGCTGATGTTTTTCGCAAATGTCCGCCATTGTGATGATTGTGACAATTTCATAACAGTTCCTAATGCAGGTATAAACAAAAGTCGGTAGAGAGTGTGACAAATGTTAACAAGTTATAAGCTGCCAATACCATCCGAGTATTCCGCATCTTTGCATAATTAGGAAGCCTTAGAATGCGTATTGATTGGATAATCCCACAGCAGGTGCTGGTAACTTTAAGTAGTATACAGTGTAGAGCACCTGTATTTTTGTGCATTACGGAACTTAAACAAATGCGGTACTAATTTGCCAATTTCTTCTTCGTATGCGCCAAACACATTCGCAAATTAGAAAAATCTAGCGCCAGTTTCATATTTTTGTCGCCTTTGGCGATCTACAGCATGAGCCCTGCTAATTAAAGCAATAGTGGCCCTTTAAATGTAAAAATAAATAAATAAAATCTAATAAAAAAGGTTGAAGTTGTCAAAAAAGAAAAAGAAACAAAATTGGCAAAACATAAAAAAAAGAGAACTGAAGAAAAAAAATCATACAGAAAATTTTAATTAAAACAAAAGAATTAAATGAAGTAAGACATTGAGAGAATTGCAAAAGAGTAGTAGTAAGACTAATTAATGAGGATGTAGAAAACAAATTCCCAAAGTCCTGTGTTTTCAATTACAGGGCTGAAGACACTTGAACTGCCCTATCTACAGATGCTCAACTTGGACGGTACCAAGGTCACTTCCCAGCTGATGGTTGAGGGTCTGACAGGCTGTCCAAACCTGACCCAGGTCACCACGCGGAATCTTGAACCTTTCACCCGCGACGATGAAGTGGAAGAAGCTGACATAAACATGGAGACATGAAGAGCTGCATATTTGCCGTCTGATGTTTATCCGGCATTGTGTGTTTTGTCAGAAACCCTTGTGCTTATCTTTAGGTGTGTTATGTTTGTCATAAAATCACATACAACAGTGACAAAATCACAAATCACCAGATTATTTGTTTATTATGTTTAATATCATAAAATTACATTTAAAAGTTGCACATATGCTCACATATCAGTCAATATTGTAATTAAAATACATATCTGACTTCTCTAAGTTTGATAGAGCACATAGAATGTTGAAATATTTAATGTTTACAGTAATACAGATACATAAAAGACACACGTCATGCATTTAGAGCTCTAGATAAGGTTGCATCTCATTGAGTATTTCGCTCATGAAATCTTAAAATCTAAAGTTATATATATTTAAGCAAGTATTAGTGACCTTTGTACTTCTCAGCATTTATAAATCTCTACAGGGTCTAACCTACAATATCGTTATACTACATCATATTTATTGAGTGCTAGATGGAGCCATCAGTATATATAAAATGAAAATCAGTAGCCCCTTCTGGCATTCAGTGGACAACTACTGATTGTATCTGAAATAGTAAAACAATTTGAAGCTTAAATTTTTTTATTTTTTTTTTGCTAATCTGTTTTTTTTTAATCACAACGAAATGTTTGAGATTCATATAACCTTTTGTATTGTAAAGATGCTTATTAGGAAAAGAAAAAAAAGCATGCTGCATACAAGTTGATGCACTTGATTTGAATTTTTACAATGATATGTAACACAGAACAAGTTTGTACTTTTATATGCACACCTGACAGAACAAGTTCCCAAATTATGGTTGAAGAAAGAAAAAAAAAGAAATAGCAAATACAGACCTAAATTTTTTTTCGCAATGTATAGCTAAATATTTGAAAAATATTTTTAAAGTGTGTGTGGGGGTGGGATATCCATGTGTATGCATTACATGTCTTTTCCTAGAACATGGATGCATTAAGTAAAAAGAATCAGATTAAACAATGAAACATTTAATCATGTATATGTATTTTCATTTTTGCACATTTTGTCCTATCACAGATTTTTATGCTATACATCAAAATCTGTTGAACCACGTCTTTGAATAGATGTTCACTTTTAAACATAAAATTTGCCTATGCTAACAAATAACTGCTATTTTCATCATTTTTCATTTCAAAATACTTGGGGAAAAAAAGCATCTTGATTTTTAAACAACCTTTGTTCAAATATCTTTTGAATTATTAGTCATCCAAATCAGCTAAACTAATATGAAGTCTCTCAGCTTCTTACTGATTTGAATTCGAGTCCCAGCCAGGTTTGGGTTTTATGTGAGGAAACCTTTCAGCCAGCTTGCAGTACAACGATGGTTCTACACAGGTGCCTATGTAAGCTCCGGTTTGGTCTCCCCCCTGTAATTATCTGGACATCGTTTTATGACTGAAATACTGTCGCTGTTAATTGGCTCTTATGAAAAATGGAAACTCACTCTCTTTTTATTAACTTTCTAACTGTAAATGTAATTTAGCACGAGAGAAAATCAAAGATATTGGTGTGATTATATCTCGTTTTGCATTGGTTGGTTGGTTCATGTTTGACATATTAGATGTGTTCAAATTTTGTTTTCTGTATTATGTACCCATTTTGCCTTTTTGAAACAGTTACTGTATATTCAGAAGTGATTGTTATAATAAAAAAGAAGATACTTTATATTTTAAAATTTATCTTTCTTTTTATGCCATTTTTAAGCTCACCTGAGCATTATGTGCTCAAGGTGAGCTTTTGTGATCACCCGGCGTCCGTCGTCAACAATTTGCTTTAAACAACATCTCTGAAACCTCTGGACAGAATTTGATTAAACTTGGCAAGGATGATCCCTGGGTGAACCTTCACAGATTTGTTAAAATAAACTTGATCCATGTAGAATTCTGGTTGCCATGGTAACGGAAAGAAAAAAAATATGAAAACTTTAAAAATCAACTCCTTCAAAATTACTGGCCAGATTTCAAAATGTTTTAGTACAGATGTTCCTTGGGTAACCTTCTACCAAGATTGCTAACATCATTCCAATCCGTAAAAACCCATGGCCGCCAGGGGCGGGGCTAATTTGCCTTAGGTGTATATAGTGAAAACTTTAAACAATATCTTCTCTGAAACTTCTGGATAGAATTTGATTAAACTTAGCAGGGATGATCCTTGGATGAACCTTTACAAAAGTTGCTAAAACAATCCTGATCCATGTAAGAACTCTGGTTGCCATGGCAATGGAAAGAAAAAAAATATTAAAACTTTAAAATTGTCTCCTTCAAAACCTCTGGCCAGATTTCAAAATGTTTTTCGTACAGATGTTCCTTTGGTAACCCTATAGCGACCAGGACCTTTATGGCCCTCTTGTTTAAATATAAGCTCAAAAATTGTGACAATTTCATGAAAGAAAAAACAAATCTTCAATAATTATCATTAGCCCATTGTGTAATTTAAGTGTAATGTACTTGTATGGTAGTTTCAGACGAGGATAAACACTTATGAGTTATGAGTACCACAAAATGCCATATAAAGATTAATTTTCAAGCAAAATAAATGCTTTAGAATGAGATGGGGTCTCCCATATGAGGTATATTGCAAGGTTAGGAGGTAAAAGTTTGATTCTGGCTGCTACAGATTCTAGTTACCCTGCGTTTCTTTTTCCTTTGAGTATATATGGGCACAATATCTCAGCTAAGTACGATAACCAGCCAGAATGTCCCAGACAGTCCAGAGGTACATGTATGGCCCTTGAATTGATGAAAATTTGCTAAATTAACAGTGTCTGCTCTCTAACACTGACCAACGTAAACCGATCTTTACCAAACTTTGTTAGAATGTGTATTGGCACAGTATCTCCATCGAGTCTGAAAACCAGTCAGAATTTCCAAGACATCCAGAGTTACGACCCATGAATTAATGAATTTGCAGGACAGGCATATTTTGCGATAACCAGCGCTTTTGTTGTATCACACGACCTTCAAAAGAAGCAATAAATTAAAAAGAAAACATTGTATATCTTGAACAATTTTCAAGTAACAAATTGACACTAAAAGAATCAGCACAGCGTAACTATACAACTAAACTAGTAACAATGCCAATGCCAATGCCACACAAGAACGGTTAAGGTATCTGATGTATGATGAAAAAATATGACAGCTGTTTCTGAAGATTGCTGAAATAGATTCATGCCAGAATTTTTCGTAAATCATACGCTGTTTATCAAAGGGGTGCGATATATATTCCCCCACCCCCTTCTTAAACTAAAAAAAAGACCATCTAAGTGGCAGTTCTGATGACGTCAGTGACACACCTCCTTGATGTCTTATAATGACAGACCAAGTTCAGCAATGCTCTAATCAGGGTTCGATGGAAGGAATTAGAAAATGAGAACCATATTTTACCATTTATGTTGTGTACGTCAAGATAATAATCTTTTCATTTATTTCCTTCCGATGAATTATATCCATTGGCATAGATGCATAGTACGTACAGGGATTCTCGGAAGCTTTTTCGATCTATGTCATGTATAAATCTTAACAAATACGTTCATCTGCCTCGTTAGTTTTGAAAGAAACTAAAGGAATTCAACAGTTACTTCCTAATAAAAACTTAACTGTATGATAACAATTTCTGTAAACAATCATATTCATTCATTGTATATGTCAAGTCATGGTTATTTTCGGCAAAATGAATCTACATCAAACACTCCATGAATATAAACTCTTGCCAGACACTAGAGTTTGCTCCTATCATAGCGTGGATGTAATGACCCGTGGTCGATTAAGAAGCGAACGTAGAGCCAAATTCTGATGAACCCAATGTAATCACGCTTAGTATTTTGAATATTCAGGGCCGGATCTAGAAATTTTCAACTAGGGGAGGGCACTCTATCTGATTGTGATGGCAGTACCAGGGAGGTCCGGGGGCATGCTCTCCCGGAAAAATTGTTTCTAGTGTGATGGAGATGCATTCTGAAGGGTATCTGGGGAGGAAAATTGAGTTTTTTAAGTCAGTCACACACATCTATAGCATCTACAACTTTTTCTTTCTATTCTACTTGTTTGTTATTACATGTATATCTGTATCACTCGTATCAGGTCTAGAAAGAAATATATATATATATATATATATATATATATATATATATATATTGAACGGATAGCAAAATAACTTCTAGGCGAAGTGATATTAGGAAGAACAACTTTGAAAACGTACTTCGACCCAGGTACATAGTCTTTACACGGAGATATCTATAAAAATAATAATGACTTGACTGAATATTCACGATCAAGAAACACAAAGTGATAAAACGTATTGATGTGTTTTCTCGTGAATTACGTCGTGATAACAATCACGTACTATCACTTATAACACTATACTGATAAGTTTATGTGTAAGTTATCAATAGAAATGTTCAAGTCGGTTCATAGGGATGTCAATTTGACCATTGTTTGAATGATTAATGTATTTTTTTAGACTATCTTTTGTTACTAAACACTTAAGTCGTTTTGCCAGTAATAATTATATTGATGCATTATAAGTTCCAGCATATAAGGAACCCAACCACGCCAACCTTACGCCAAATATTACAAGGAAATGGCCGGAACTTCGTGTACATTTGGTTGGTACTGTACATACTACGGTTTCCAGGAACACTTAAGTTCTTCCTAACAACATTCTGTACAGCAGGCTGGTGTGTGAATAGAGCTCCAAAGGTATTTCTATCGAACAAATTAGAGAGAGAGAGAGAGAGAGAGAAAGAGTACTATGAATCCTGATCAACGCTGAATTAGAACAGTATGGTTATATTACCCTTAGTTTGCTGTCAATAAAGGCCAAAAAAAATTTGAACGGAACAGTAAACATGAAAACGTACTCTATAAATCGATCAGCAAAATAGATAACCAGTTACACAATAAACCACTGCAACTCCAAATTACACATGTACATGAAATGGTGCACTTTTGTGTACCTATGTCAAGTCGATTTTGTAGAAGTGTATGGAGGGGACAAGTCAAGGTTAGCCTTATCGATATTGCTGTGATGCAGCATTACGCAAACGATGACTAAAGCAGAGACGATTGCGTGTTAAACTAAAACAAACTAGAGTTGCATCCGCAACATCATCGGTTTTCTCACTTAGATAAGCTTCATACAATGCTATTGTTACTTCTTCTATCATTCCTTTCACTTTTTTACATGAAATTGTACCTCTTTTTTATAAAGCTAAATAAACTGTGTCCTACATTTGTAAAACAACCAATAAAGGTTAACATCATCCCGGCCGTGGTATACAGACACGTATGGCCAATACACTGAGAACTATACACACCCCCAGTTCACCAGTACAGGTAGACCAGCATTAGACTGCAGGAAAGTCACTTGACCGCGAGTTGTTTACATCATCCCAGCTACGCTGTGGTCAAATGGCCAATAATACACTGAGAAATATACACACCCCAGTACAAGTAAGATAAGCGTTGGACTGAAATATTTTAAAAATTGGGCTTTCGCTACGTATGGGAAATCTAACATAACTCGACCGTTTTTTACCCGATCTTCAAAAACTGCATATCGTTAGAAAGGTAAATAAACATTCTATAAATCTGATAATAAAATTATAATGATATGTGATTAACCTCTGAGATAAATGCAGAAAACCACTGTGTGTACCTATAATTGAGTTTTTTCATAATTATTTTTTTCATTTGATGTCTGACTTTTAAAATTTTGGTACCGTTAGAAAGGTCTCTTAAAGCATAACATTTTATACCCGTTATGTCTCGATAGAATATTTACCGTTTTTGAGCTATATGAGGTCAAAGAAAAAATCGATATTGCTGATATGACCTTGACCTTTACTACCTTTTATTATTTTAAAGTATAAGCTGATTAAGAACATCATACTGCACATTCAGTGAAAATTTCATGAAAATCGAACAAGAAATAAATACAGGAGAACGAAAAAACATGAAAAAATGACGAAAAATGAAATATTTTAAAAACTTGAAATTTTTATTTTTTCCGTATTCAGTGATCTTTGAACGCCTCTAGCGGATAAACGGTGCATTTCCTGAAATTGCCACACTATATATTTTGTGCGGCTAGGTCTTGCGAATCTGTTTAAACAAACAAAATTCTTCTATCTTATCAAAGTCGGCCAATATTTCTGTTTAAAGGGACCTACCATATTTTCTCTTAAAAAACGCGTTATTTCCAAGATTCGAACTTTGGTCCCCTCCTGAACAGGAAATGATATCTTTTTTGAACTTCTAGACCTATATATTTTGTTGGGGTGCCAATAAGGAACAGAATAAAAAAAACCGTATCTAAATCCGACTTTGGATTTTGGAGATTTTTCAATACAATCAATTACATAATAAACGCCACCTAGCGGCACAATGGGAGACAAATCTGAAAAAATGGCTCCTAAGGATCTAAGTCAGGACAATGTGAATAAGTGTTAAAAATTTCATGGTCGTAGCTTAATCCTACGTCACTGTAGGCTCGGGACAAATTTTTGACAGAAGAAGAAAAATAAAAAAAAAAATGACAAATAAACACAACGAGAACAATAGGTTTTCGCACTTCGCAGTTGTGCGAAAACCTAATAAACATATGATAGTAAATTGTGGAAGAATAGATTTCAGCTAGAGTTTGTAAAAGAAAGAAAATCTATATTAGTTATAAACTAATTAGAAAGCAATACTATATGTAAGTCTCCCAAACGAAGTTTGGAGACTTATTGTTTAACTCCGTTGCTTCTTCTTATTAGGTTTTCGCACAACTGCGAAGTGCGAAAACCTATTGTTCTCGTTGTGTTTATTTGTCATTTTTTTTTTTATTTTTCTTCTTCTGTCAAAAATTTGTCCCGAGCCTACAGTGACGTAGGATTAAGCTACGACCATGAAATTTTTAACACTTATTCACATTGTCCTGACTTAGATCCTTAGGAGCCATTTTTTCAGATTTGTCTCCCATTGTGCCGCTAGGTGGCGTTTATTATGTAATTGATTGTATTGAAAAATCTCCAAAATCCAAAGTCGGATTTAGATACGGTTTTTTTTATTCTGTTCCTTATTGGCACCCCAACAAAATATATAGGTCTAGAAGTTCAAAAAAGATATCATTTCCTGTTCAGGAGGGGACCAAAGTTCGAATCTTGGAAATAACGCGTTTTTTAAGAGAAAATATGGTAGGTCCCTTTAAACAGAAATATTGGCCGACTTTGATAAGATAGAAGAATTTTGTTTGTTTAAACAGATTCGCAAGACCTAGCCGCACAAAATATATAGTGTGGCAATTTCAGGAAATGCACCGTTTATCCGCTAGAGGCGTTCAAAGATCACTGAATACGGAAAAAATAAAAAATTTCAAGTTTTTAAAATATTTCATTTTTCGTCATTTTTTCATGTTTTTTCGTTCTCCTGTATTTATTTCTTGTTCGATTTTCATGAAATTTTCACTGAATGTGCAGTATGATGTTCTTAATCAGCTTATACTTTAAAATAAAAAGGTAGTAAAGGTCAAGGTCATATCAGCAATATCGATTTTTTCTTTGACCTCATATAGCTCAAAAACGGTAAATATTCTATCGAGACATAACGGGTATAAAATGTTATGCTTTAAGAGACCTTTCTAACGGTACCAAAATTTTAAAAGTCAGACATCAAATGAAAAAAATAATTATGAAAAAACTCAATTATAGGTACACACAGTGGTTTTCTGCATTTATCTCAGAGGTTAATCACATATCATTATAATTTTATTATCAGATTTATAGAATGTTTATTTACCTTTCTAACGATATGCAGTTTTTGAAGATCGGGTAAAAAATGGTCGAGTTATGTTAGATTTCCCATACGTAGCGAAAGCCCAATTTTTAAAATATTTCAGTCCAACGCTTATCTTACTTGTACTGGGGTGTGTATATTTCTCAGTGTATTATTGGCCATTTGACCACAGCGTAGCTGGGATGATGTAAACAACTCGCGGTCAAGTGACTTTCCTGCAGTCTAATGCTGGTCTACCTGTACTGGTGAACTGGGGGTGTGTATAGTTCTCAGTGTATTGGCCATACCGGCCGGGAACCACGGTTGTGATATGTTAAAAAAGAGGTACAATTTCATATAAAAAAGTGAAAGGAATGATAGAAGAAGTAACAATAGCATTGTATGAAGCTTATCTAAGTGAGAAAACCGATGATGTTGCGGATGCAACTCTAGTTATTATTCCTCTTTCACGCGCCGGCAACATCTCGGGGGCCGCTCAATCTATCTTTACAAAACTTCACACACTTATAGTTCTCAATAGGTAGTGGTGCCCCCCCCCCCCCCTGAATTTTGTAAATGTGGGGTCCTGGGGGCCAGGCCCTACCCCTTCAAAGATGGATTTTTGCATAAAAATGTATTTTGGATAAATATTTCTAATTTCCAACCTTGAATCATGTATTTTTTGTTCCTCATAATGAGAAGAATTGAATGGTACTTCGTCGGTGTCCCAAGGGATCAGGCCCCACCCCCTCAATTTTACTTATGACCTTATATCTCAAAAACTGTTCAAATCCCCACACATAAATCATATGTATTCTTGCTCCTTATGATTAGAGAAATAGAATGGTACTTTTTTGATGTTCACATGGGTCACTAAGGGGTCAGGCCCCACCCCCTCAGTTATACTTTTGACCTTATTTTTCAAAAACCTTTTAAATTTTATTATTTTTATTTAATTACACATTTAATATCTATTAATGAGATGGATTATACTGCTGAATTGAACAACGTACACTATCAAGTGCCTCTAGCGAACCGGTCTTTCTTCACCAATCATTTGGGTATATTTAGGTACACAAATAATGGGCTTTGTGCTTCTTTAACATAAATATAGAATATAGAAAACACATAACATTTGAGAATGTTCGTCCAATATATTTGATTCAAATACTGACATTAGAGAGTCAAACGTTTCATGTCTCGAACTGAAATATATACTTAACAGTTTAATGAATAAAGATAATGTATTGAACTAACTTGATGATGATAATCTTGCATTCTGGATAAACATAATAAAGGAATAGAAAAATTTGATTTTGTATGACTGTATGCGAAAACTTAGAACAGCAATATTTAGCAAATATCAAATTTCGAAATTCGAAAACATGTTTTACTCCAAAACTAATGTTAAAATCGCATAAGGTTGGTCGTTCTCCATGAAAGTTTTTTTTCCAGATATTTTTCCAAAAAACAATTATTATTTTTAATGATAGCTCTTCTTCATAAATAACCGCTGGATGGAGTCTTAATACAGCTTCATTTTGATGCACATTGGTCAGTAAATATCTGAAGACACGTACCTCACAATTTCATCTGTTATTAGTAGACCATCTGATATTGAAATATCCACACATTATAGATGATTAATAGTGTAGTAATAACAAGTTTACAAGTTTTATTACACTCAGCACATTACAATATAATGTGACAAGAGGTACAAAAAAATTAAAACCAACCGGCTGTGATCGACATATTACTAACATAATGTAATGCAGGTGGGAGAGAGAAAGAGAAGGGGTGGGTAGAGAGAGAAAGAGGAAGAGAGAGAGAGAGACTGAGAAAGATAGCGTCTAGCCAGGTGTTACTTAAAGCGTATTCAGTATACACGAGATAAATTTACATAATTTAACTAATCTCGTTCATTACAGATTTAAATAACAATGTATTTGCATGCCTTGTTTTAATATATGACAATAATTTTCTTCTGCTTGTGTTAAAGAATGGGCAATAAAACAGATAGTGAAATTCGTCTCCAGTTTCATTTTTACTACACAGGGTACATTTTCTATCATTTCTTTGTGTACCGTTCCATCTACCAGTTTCGATTGGCAAGTAGTGATTACTTACTGAGTAATAACCTTCTGTTTCAGCCGCTGACATTCATGCAGGCTGTGGGCGACCCTGCACAGGCCTTTTGTAACTTCCGATTATTTTGCGTTTTGGACAACACAATCCGTTCAAAGATTGTCGACAGGTTAGCCTCAGCACAGTGTCTCCAGATGTGCTGCGGCTATAAAAACCAATCAGAGCGGAGACCTTTGTTACAAACAAGCTCAGGCTCTGACACGGATCCTGTGTCTTGTGAAAGATCAACCGTCAATTCGTAGAAAACAACAACAACAAAAACATATGTGATTGACATAAGTAAGGCGATGACTTCGATGTGACCGACAACTTGACGTCTCAGTAGTCTCTGAGAGGCTTCATTTAGGTTGCCACAAAGTCTGCAGGCAGACACAAACCATTTACATCCTAACCTTTGCGCAAGCACAATGTCCGGAGAAGTAGAAGACAAATGTTAGAATTACGCTTAACTGCCCCTGACAACTGCACCATTTTACTTATTCCTGACATGCGTAGACACTCTTTTGCTGTTAACATTTTGAAATCTTGCAAAGGAATAAATTGTTTGTTTTTATTGCTGTTTAAATAAAACCTTTTTATATGCATTATGCTTTGATTGGTGATACTTGTATAAATTCGATGTAATAAATGGATAATAATACAGTATTTATATTTTGATGAAACTAAAATTGTATAATGATGATAATGAGGACGATGATGATTGTGGTAAATTACAACTTTGGTCTGATTTGCTGTCAATATATCTGGTAATTTAACTATAATCATTTGTGCTTATCCTTTCCTCTACTGTATTAAGGGGTTAGAAATGCTGATTCCGTGGTCGTTCTGAAATAATGGACCTCAAGATGATAACGTCCCAAAGAACTGCACTATTTATACCGATCAGAATGATGAGGAAGCATATCACCAAAATTGACCCCATGTAGTTATATTCATGGACTCGCAACCATTCACAACACTTTTATCTGTTTCAACATGCTTGGATAAAACAGTACACTTGCCATACGTTCTATAACATAATTCATAAGATACATAATCACACCGCACACTGCAAGATGAAGGGTAAAATAGATGCCCACATTATATAATTTACGTATTTTTCGAATACGGCTCCCGACAAAGTTCATACCTAGAATAAATACATTGCAAGTGCTATTGTGTACATACAATAATAAATATCCAAACCATAACCCAACTAATGATGATGTAATAATAATAATTACAATAAAATCCAAACAATAGATACATACTCTTAATGCATATGTAAAGCTATTCACATATAAAATTACTTTGTAAAATCTACTCTCATTTTCATTGCATCGTTCAGGAAGTTTAATATGTCTGTATCAAATATATATCTCAGTTTATCGATATCTTAGTATTCTTTAAGAATATATATATATTTTTAATTTTACACGTACACTAATGCATGCCTATCAATATGAAAGTTGCTCGAATATGTGCAGTATAATAAAACATAGACAAGATTAGAAACAATACCAGTAATTGTTTATATATAACGCACGCCACTCACACGTTATATACGTGTAATATACTTATATCAAAATGGTAGCGTTATTACAGTTCCGGTCACGTGTGAAACCTAACGTTGTGGTTATGGACTTTTGATTACAATATCATTTGTAGTTAGATAAACCTTTCACACAACCGTTTCAAATCATATTATCATTGCGTTTGGGAGATTAAAGAACAGTGAATATTAAACTGACAATGTGTAATTCTACCAATACAACCATCACCAAGGACCTTTTCGCGGAGGCTGTATTATGCTTCCTCAGTTGCTGTGGATCTATATTTGGTGCTGTCTGTATTTTCCTGACATTCGTAACTATACCGGACATCCGGAACTTCACAACAAAACTTATTGTTTGCTTGACAGTAGCAGATACACTGACAGCGAGCGGTTACATTTTGTCTGCTGCTGAAAAATTTGCTGGCAGTGACTGGGGCGTGTGTGTTCTACAGAGTTACGTCACCACATATTCGTCCCTTGTTTCTTTCTTTCTGACGGTTTTTATTGCCTTCCACATATGGACCAGTGTCACAAACAACCAGGACCTCTCTACTGCATGGCTAATTGGGTTCAACATCGTAGGATGGGTAGTGCCAGGTAATCACCTCTTGTAATAACTTATCGTGATCAACATTTTCAATAATCGGTTAAAACAGCCATTACATAAGATGCAAATATTATTAGTGTAATACCCCTCTGTATCATCAGATCGTTAAAATGATGTTCATATACGATGGATGCGTATATAATTCACAACTGTACCGAATATTTAAATGACTGGACATTTCCGAGCAGAAGTGTTACTTATACATATGTTTCTAATGTTCACCTATAAGATCCGTGACTCTTGCATTTAGTAGAAAATATATACAAGGATGCCAATGGGACAGAGCGTGGCACCGGGTCCGGTAAAGCCCTGGATTTGGTCCCTGGTCGCAACAAAAAAAAAAGACGTTTTATTTATCATTATTGCATATTGTTTTATGCAAAGCAATCGCTATCTTACAATTGTTCACTTATCATTACACTCAAGTGATTAACTATGATAAAAGGACGAAATCAGGAAGTAAATAAACTCCGAAAAAGATAGGATGAAAATCACCAAGCTGATCACGTTAGTGACTGTCGTGGTGAATTTTGTCACTGCCCTTGAATTAACGACGATGATAAATAAGTGGAGGAGATGAGTAGGAAGTACGCGGGACAGAGATTTTTTTTTTTTTTTTTTTGCAAATAGATGTCTCAAATTATACATATAGATCAAATATATGTAATACCTGATACATAACAATGCTGATGTTTGTGTCGTGCAGGTTTTTAGGAGGAAGACCCCCTTCCTAGGTCGTCATACCTTTAGCCAGCTAGAAGGGCTTCGTAATATGAAAAAATTCGAACGACCTAACCGTAAATACATGCAGTTATATCCTTAAATCATATTATATATTTAATATATAATATTACACGTGTGACTTTCTTCATTGGACCCGGTAAATGATTACCACTTATCATTTTTTATAACTATCCAGCGATAATCTTGATACCAGCGGGGTCCCTGGACGTCCTGGGTAAGGACAACAAGACCGAGGCCACGGGTCCGTGGTGTTGGATCAAGCAGGATGTGGAGAACAGAATGATGTGGAGGTTCCTGACAGGCAAGGGGTGGGAAATCCTGTGTTACCTGGCAACTATATCCTTCTACATCCTCCTGAAATATCAAATGGTATGTGTAGTATCATGTATATGAAGATGATTGGGATTATGTATGGATAGCTAGAGATGGGTGACTGAATGAAATAACATGAGTGTAAAATTTCATTAGGTTTAAGTATTCGATGTTTATCACTTTAAACTGAGAAGATGAAAAGTTACCCTATTCACCACTTTGAATAAAAAATAACTTAGTTTAAAACTTTTGTCATATGATAATTACGCAAAGAGTGAAGTTTTATTAAAGGGAAATTTAAGTCCCCATATATGAGCAAAATACGTTTTATTGTATTTATGGAATAATGTTTATCATTGTGCATAAGCAAAGTATTAGCGGATATTTGATATTGATTTGCATATACGTATACAAAGTTAAACTTTATAAGCTGCGCAGTTATGATGTTCAGTTATGATGTTGGTTCCCTGACAATAATTATTTTAACTACACTGAGGGTCTACAGGTGGGGTGTAACAATATCAGGAACAGCAGCATTGAAAACATACTATGACCTAGACTCATATTCTTGACACGGCTTTAATGCTTAAAAACGCACTTTAGTTGAAGTAACATTATAGCGAAATGATACCAATAGCTATTAAAAAACGATCAAGACAAAATATAGTGATATAAAGCATAATAATGTATATTCCCATAATTAACTTCATGGTAAACAATGCCGTCATATTACTCATGCTACTATTTTACGTGTAAACAAATGAAAGTTAATTTGATCTCAAAGTTAACGGTAGAAGTTAAGTGTAGAATTGCCAAGTTGACCATTGCATTGGTGATCGCTTGAATAATCACTGTGCTTTGTTTGCAATTCATAATTATATTATTAAATAAAAGTTCCAGCATATGAACGATCCAACCACGCCGACCTTTCGCCAAATGTTACAAGGAAATGGCCGGAACTTCGTATACATTTGGTTGGTACTGTACATACTACGGTTTCCAGGAACACTTAAGTTCTTCCTAACAACCTTCTGTACAGCAGATTGGTGTGTGAATAAAAATCCAAAGGTATTTTTTTATCAAACAAATTAGAGAGAGACAGAGAGAGAGAGAGAGAGAGAGAAAGAGAGATAGAGAGTACTGTGAATCCTGATCAACGCTGAATTAGAACAGTATGATTATATTACCCTTAGTTTGCTTTCTATAAAGGCCAAACATTTTTAACAGAACAGTAAACACTTCTTCCTAACAACATTCTGGACAGCGGATTGGTGTGTGAATAAAGCCCTAATTAGGTATTTTTTTGTATTTGATCGAAAGACCTCCTGTTTAAGGTGACTATTGAAAACTGCAAAAGGACTCTGCAATATTTTTTTTCCTTTCTTTCATTTCTCTTTTTAAATACTTACCCATATCAAAAGCAATATAATGGGTTAAACGAACTACATTTATTATTCTAAACATAAATATGAACGATTATATTTCAATATGTTTGTAAGGTATGATGTGGGAAAAATTATTGACACCCGGAGTCTGATTACGGGGAAATTAAATAGGCCACAGAATTATAAATTTAAAAAAAAAAATTTTTTTTAACCGAGATGGAATATCGACTTTCACTGTGAAATGATGATAACGAAACAAGCTATTGTATATCCTGGTTTTTATTCACAAATCATTTTTTTTATTTATTGGGTTTAACATCCTGTCGACAGTTTTTCAGTAATTTGGAGACCATGTTTACTTAAAAAATATACTGCTGCCATTTCACGCCGTCGACATGTGGCATGATAGGACACCCAGTCACATTATTCTGACACCGGGCCCTATTTTAGCTGTGTGTGACGTAGTCACTCACAACTATAGTACCTACATTCTGAGGGTCCAATCTCTACATTAAAACCGAATAACCTCTTATTTTTGTGTGAATGATCGAACGATTGAAAAGAATTCTACAACACAGGTATGCTGAGATTCAGCCAAAGTGCTGAAAACTCAATTTTGAGTAAAAAATACATAGTGACGGGAAAATAATAATTGTATGTAGCATAAAAGCACAAAAAAAACTATTTTTCCCTGTGATGTTGCGTAACTTTCACTTTAACATGCGGAGGAGTATAGTTTCTTTCGATGCAAAGGTGGCTCATGCCTGAATTTGGATGGTAGATGTTCAGGTTTTGGTTATTTAGTGGTGTTACAATAGTCCATATAGAATGATAGAAAGTTTGAATTCCGATACAAATCCGCATAACTTACTAATAATCACATCAAGCTATCTCAGATACAGCGAGATACTTTCAGGGGTTATATGTTGCTCTATGGAATGGCTGATACCTGTATATCTCTGCTATCAGAAGTTACTAAGGACACAGTATGGAGCCACTGATTAAAATTTACATCTATAAATAGAAACCGTGCCGTCGCTCGGTAGTACAAATCAAAGCGCTGATATTGCTAAGAGAGCAGTATTGTCGAATTTCTTTTGTTTATCAAAGTAACTTTAATAAACGGAGATCAAATTTTCGCGCAGCTTTTACGTTACGTTAACATGGTCATCACAAGAAAGTAATGATAAATGCACCATTTGTTTCGGCAGACTGTTAACAAATGGCATATCGCCACTCTTACTCTCCCCATTTCTATAGCCAACAATGAACACTCGTTTATTATTTTAATATAAGTTTGATATTTGGCAAAAACTAAGTTACACTGCATATCTGCAACTCGTCAAACCCTCTTCCACTTGAGACACACTCAACTTCAGTGCCTTCAGCGCTATGATTATATGCTCAGCGCCAAACATGGAAGTTTATACCAATACCATTTTTATGACTTTGATATTTTGCGATCGCAAACCATTCAAGTATAAGGAAAGAGAATTATAAAAGTGATACTGAACAATACATATGGTTACATGAATGACTGGAATTGTGTTTCGTTAACATTGGTTTAACAAGCACAATATTTCTGATAACAATTAAAAAATGTCCGTCCATCAATGTTTAGAGATGTTGATTACTTTCTATGAAGACCTATTTTTCAAGAGGCATTTCAATAATATTTGACTTACAAATGATAAGAACAAGCCGACATGTATATGCATATTTCAATTTATACATTATGTATATATTAAATAGTGTTATTATGACATTCTGTTTCAGCCGCTGACCTACTTTCAGGCTGTGGGTGACCCTGGTCAGGCCTTCTGTAACTTCCTATTGTTTTGCGTTTTGGACAAAACAATTCGCTCAAAGATCGGCAATAGGTTAGCCTCAGTGCAATGCCCCCAGGTGTGTTGCGGTTATGAACATCAACATGAGCGGAGATATTTGTTTCATAGGAGCGCAGGCTCTGACTCGGATTATCAATCTTGCCAATACTCAAACTCATAAAAAATCATAATCCAGACAAGGACCTCGATGCGACCGAAAGGCAATCTGACTAAAGTACAGATCTTCCTACGGTAATGTAGCGTGACGTATATATAGGAGATGACTTTAGTCAGATTGACCGAAAGGTTGACAAGAGCAAAGAGGTCTCAGTAGTCTCTATTAGAGACTTCTTAGTAAGAAGTTCCATTGAGGGTCTTAATTTAGTCACAAAATCACTTTAATCACATTCGAACTTTTGTGTAGGCACAACATTCGTAAAAATGAAGACCAGAACTCCAGATACTCTTAACTGCCTATTACTTTAAAAGAAGCTTTTTAAATTTGTAACTGGCATACATGCCGGCAGACACTGTTTTTTTTCTGTTGAAATTTTGACTACATATAGAGGAATTATTTGTGTCTAAAAATTCTCTCCTTATTTGCGTAATGTTTTGATTGGTGGCTTTATCATTTGAAACCAGTCGCCGGCACCGATTTGTCACAACTATATTGTTACAAGTGTATCGCCGCAAATCGGATGAACAGTCGAACTGTCAGCGATCAATGAATGATAACACACAATTGATCGGTGGTCGTAATCTTATTTTAGATATGAAACGTACAAATACAATTGCTGGTGAACTCAGTCCCAAACCTGTTGCACCTTAGTCGCAAACTCGCAATGAATAGTTGTCTTGAGCTTTAACATTAATATCGCAGATATTTTGTAGGGAATATACTTATGTGATTTAATTCATTGTATTTTAAATAGATAAGCTAATCATAATACATTGTTTAAGAATTTTATTGATAAGTTGAAACATATTTGATTGCCATATCATTTACATGTATAGATTTGATGTGAAAAGAATGTATACCAGAATAATGATTACAATTTCGATGTAATAAAACGATCACTTATAATGATACAGTTTTGATATTTTGATACATGTAATACTAAGGTATTGTTGTGTTAAAGACACAACTTCGGTTCAATACGTGTTGTAAATGTATTTGGTCATTTACGACAATAACGTGTTTAAGTCTTTTTTCCTGAAAATGGCAGAGGTCGTCGCCTATCTGAAAATGGACTTCATAGACCAAAGAACTGCACCATTTAAACCGTATTCCACTAGTGTTTTTTTTTTTTAAATACTTAACATATAACACACACACACACACACACACACACATATGGCACCTGGTATATTGAAGGACTAAAATAATCAAAACCACTCCGTAAAAGTCTTTTTTATTTATGCAAGATCAACCAAAATAGATCTACTACGTAGAAAATTCTAATAACCTTTGAAATATGTAGATTTTAGCGATAGGGCCGAGTTTGAATTTAAAAACAAAACAAACTACAAACTAATCCAGCAAAAAAACCAAAAAAAAACATATTCCAGATATTCCAGTGAAAAACAGTAATTTTAGTTGAAATAATCAATAACCAATAGCAAAACGTTCTTGACAATATATTTACTCGATGTTATTGTGTGTGTGTGTTTTCTTAAACTGACACCTTAGATAAAAAAGAAAAGAAACGTGACGGTAAATTTTGTTTAGATTCTGCATATAGGCATACAACACAATAATATTGTTTATTTTTCAATTCTTCATAGTGACCATTCGGGTGTGACTCCCTTAAAGTTTGACAATATATATTGACACTTGAAGCAATAGATCTTAAACTTGAGCGTTATTCTCCTTTAAAGTTACAAAAGCAAAAGTTGACTCACTGTATCTGCAAAATAGATGAAGAGAGTGATGTCATCTCTTCGTGATAGAACAAATACAACGCCGTTTCATTGGTCAAATGATCCGTGCTGTCTCCGCCACAGATCAAATGCATGCCTAATTGTTAATTCATGAGTACGAATACGATACGTGGTTCCATTGGTCAGCACGTAGCTGATTAGTATTCATGTAAATGAAGTTCTGCCAGTTGAAAATCCCACGGTATATTTAGTAGTGATAACGACATATGCGTATATACTATGGGTTCCGTTGATGGTGTTAACTACCAACATAAAATCAAATCAGCTGGAGAGTAATTCAAGCTGATTAAGTTTTACACTGTACATATCTCTTTAGCACTTTGGAGATAAGAGGGAACACTTTTAAACCTCTCAGAATGAAAATTGCTTTACGTCAGATCTGGGTTGTTGTTGTTGTTGTTTCTTTGATAAGTCTGAACTAGGTTTTCTATGATAATGGGTGATAAAGGGCTAAAACAGCTAAAATTGTTGAATTCAATAAATAATAAACCTTATTGTATCATAAATCTTCCCAGATTTAATCAGATTTAAACAATCCAGGAAAACATTTAAAACTGTGATCTTCTACTCCTAACTAGAAGTGTCAATGAATGTGGTGATTACCCCTGCTACACTGTCATGTCTCAATAACATGTTAAGTTACTGAACATTTAGTAAAGCAGGAAGTGTTAAGATGGGATAGGACGATGTGTGGTATTCCTGTATACCAGAACAGAACAGAATATTTTATTTCAAACTTGTACATAGTGCATTGTCTACAAACAATTTATATGTATCAAGCTATAACACACGTGATTAAGGCATATCGTCTCATCTCTTTAAAGTTTACAAAGTATCTAGTTTATAAACAGTATGGAGAGAGAAATAAAGTTTTACATATATAACATGAAGCACCACATATTTTCATATAGTACGACAGTAGTATTGGCTACTGAGTAACATATTTTGCATTATCTCTAACTTTAAAGGCTTCCTTCGTGAAACATGCAAAATTATATAGAACTTTTTTATCATGAATATTCAACAATTCATAGAATTTAAAAACTGATGGTCTAACATAATAACGGCGATCAATAAACGTTACCCTAAGACTTCTATACTTTGGACATATACAAACAAAATGATAAGTATTTGCTACATCATGTAAATTACAGTTTAAACACAATCTTTCGTTTCTAGGTAATCTGTTTTCACAAAATCTTCCCGTATGTATACGAAGAGAATGAACTGAAATACGCAATCTTGTAATAAAAACCTTAAATCATACCAGGTATCTATTTCACCTTGCGACGCAGTGGTATAATAGGGAAATATTAAAAATTGCGGAAAAAGGACCCTTTCCCATCTGGCAATTGCTTTTATTATTCAAGGGCCATAGGTCGATATCAGCCATACTTAAACTTGGCAGAAAGATTATGGCCACAAATATGTCACAAAGTGTGAGGAAAAAAGCTTTAGAAATGAATTTGCTAGACGGTAAAGAATGTAAACAAACTTGTTGTAGACGACGGATAAGGGACATAGATTCAACAATCCTAACAACTCACTACAATCATTATGTGCTCAGGTGAGCTATAAGTTAAAAAAAATGCTACATGTAGTTCATAAAGGGACAATACTCTAAATTTATTAATTCATTTAATCCATAATTAATTTTGACCAAGAAGTTTTTGTCATTTACCCTACAAATAGTTACAATGTTGATGATCTCAATATGTATGCTTCTAACAACTTCTACTGTGAACACAGTCATTTTCAGACAGTACACACAGACTATCAAACTTTGAGATACAGAAAGATAACATAAAACACTCCAATCACAATATTATAGGAAACTACTTCAAACCAAGAGAGGAAGCTTTGCTTCCATTTACGCCATTAAACAGCTTGTTTTTTGTTTGTTTTTTCTCGAACGAACAATCCTATAATAGCACGCTTCATATAATAGTATGCTTCAAACCCCTAATTTTTATGAAGCTAATGATCTTGTCCACTGTATGGTGATCTACGTTTTGTTTACTAGAGTCTTTCTTACTGTGGATCAGGTAACTAAGTACTGGGGCTAGGACATAATCTTAAGATAATGTCTACTTTCATATAAGAAAAGACAGTCATGGTAGTAATTCTGGAATGTGAAATAAGAATAATAAAATAAATTGTTTCCATGGCGAAAATTATACAAGGAAACAGTAGTGACCTATAGGTATCTACCATAATTGCAATAATAAAGTTGATCCCTTGAAAATTGAGGCCCCTAGGGGGTCGAATAGCTTTCTTCTATACTCTTAATAGAGCATTTCAAAATTATTCTTCTGTGAATCCAGTGGTCAAAATTAATTCTTCACAAATGGTCACCTCATGGATGTCTACCATAAATTCTAAATAATTTTGAAAAATGAGGCTCCTTTGGGGATCGTTTTGTTACCATATACATTCCATATACAAAATTTCAAAAATCTTCTTCTATAAAACCTATGGTTAGATTTTTATTTCTTTTGACATGTATGGTTATCTCCTTTCTGTCTACCATAATTGCTAAACTAAATTTGATCCCTATGAAAAAAGAAGCCCCTAGGTAGTAGGATAGTTTCCTTGCACACTCTTTACAGAAAATTCAATGTAACCGATCGTCAGAAGTCAGTATCATTGAACACAAATGGTCATTTCATAGCTGTCTACCATAAGTGCTAAAATAAGTTGATCCCTTGAAAGATGAGGCCCCCAGTGGGTCAGCTAATTTGCCTGTATAATCTGTATAGGAACTTTAGAATTCTTTGTATCTGAAATTTGAATTTGGTTGATAATTTCAAAATTCTTCAACTCTGAAACTAGAAACTAATTGTCAGAATTACTTTTTATTTATGATAACCTCCTGGTCTCATACCATAATTGCTTTCTGATCCCTTGAAAAATGAGGCCTCCGGATGATTGATTAACTTAAGAATACCTTGAATCTGGTTACTGCTGGAGGTAACCAGGTTAATTCAATTGTCTTTAATGATTTTGGATAAGCTGGTGTACTCTAGTGAGCGATTTAGGACCAAAAATGGCCCTCTTATTGTCAAAGAGACGTCATTATCTTTTCAATCCACAGTGCATTTTTTTTCTTATTTATCCATAAATCAATCAACGCTTACAAAACATATCGACTTGATACAGTCATACAATCTAGCTAAAAGAATATGAGAACCTTTTACCGGGGAAGAAACTGGCTAGTCCAGTCCCCCAAAATCAGTCCACTTTTATCGAATAGATTGTTTTGAAGGTGGTGATATTCTGGTGATAGTCAGGTTTACTCACCTATCTTATAGATTGGTTTTTAACCGGGTAATTCTGGCCTAGTCAGTTTACCCACCTATCTTATAGATTGTGCGTGAAAAAGGGGAATCTCTGAACTAGTCAGCTTTTCCCACCTAGCTTATTAAATGCTTTTGAAGGGGAGATCTGGACTAGCCAGGCTAGTCAGTAGTCAGACCCTCCCCCTCCCTACGTCTTGCAGATTGGAAATTCAGGGCTGGTCAACATCACTCCCACCTCTTGTCTTATAGATTTTGCGTGAGTTGACCTGGTCACACACACCCCTTCCTAATAGATTGGTTTTGAAGGATGGAACATTTTGGCCTATTCAGTTTTTCCATGTAAGAAATGTGACACTGATACCTTTGAGTGTGAAAAAAGATCTTAAGGGGACTTTCAAAACAAACAATTATACCTTCTTCCAGTGGAAAAAGATGCACTTCTCTCTCTCTTTTTTTTTTTTTTTTTTTTTTTTTTTATTTAGATAAAAGTAAATATATAGGTAAATATTTAAAAAAGAAATGACTGGAGATGGATGAGAGAGAGAGAGAGAGAGATAAAAAGAGGAAAAGAACATTTCAAAACTGGAATCATAAGCAAAGAGTATCAATTTTCTTGTGTCATGCAGAAAATCAATAACCTGTATACAGGTACAGTGGAACACTGAGAATATTTACAATATCTATCATAGTGACGTCGTGTTAGTATGTCATACCTGTTTCTCTCACTCTGAGATTTGTGACATATAAAAGCAATGTCTTGAATGATTTTGCCTAATATCTCAAACAACATTATTATACACAGCCAAGCGTCTTCATCTATTTTTTTTTCCAAAGAAAATGTTTTCTTTGTGAAGAACTCATACTACATGGCATTTGGGAAAAATACAATTTAGTTACTGATGTGGCGATTGGTCTAATGAAATGGTAAGTGACACTATACATGGTTTTCTGCATTTTATTTTCTTTTAATTATTCCTTTGAATTTGTTAGAATCCAATTTTTTACTGCATACATTTCAAGGAACAAGAAAATATACCATTCTTTGTTCAATTCCATATCAATTTAAAAAGAAGTGTTTTTAAAACTGATATTTTTAACGGGTGGGGGGGGGGGGGTAATTTTTGTTGATTTTAAGGATTGTTAAATCCAAGAATTTCATTTTATAGCAGACCGGCTGTTGTGTAGAACATATAAAATTTCATTTGAATATAGATAGAAATTCAGCGAAATTGTTATTTTACGAAAAATAAGGATTTTACGGTATTTTCATTTATATAAAATTCTTGATATATATACATATATATATGGTTGAATATGATATTTTCGTGTGTGTGTGTGTGTGTGAAATCAAAATATGATATTGCATCTGAATAAAAGGTTGTTGTTTTTTTTTACTGAACAGATCCAAATCCTTAATCAGAAGCTGTACATATCAACTTTTCTGGTGAACTAGTTCCTCACAGGACATACATGGACAGACAAGAGGATAAAAATAAACTGCAAGACCTCCAATATTAAACTCTGGGTTACTACTGGACTAAACAACCCTAACCAAGTGGCATGAAAAATTATCAAAACAGTGTGTTATACAGACGATGCTTTTTACAACATGTTATACAGAGATAATATAACATACTCTGATATGAACTCATCCAAATAAACACGAGATCGCTCAACTTAAAGTTATAACCTTCAAAGAAACTGAAAAAAAAACGGATTAACTCGATAACTTTTCTGTATTTATTACTAAAAGGGAAAAGAAGTGTTATGACAGAGATGATTGAATTATAAAAGGAATAACACGCGTGAAGATATATAAGTCACAATCCAACAAAAAAAAATTGCAGGTATTAATTCTGAAGAAAATAAATCTGCCAATTAACCATTTTATTTTTTTGTTTTACTTATTTTTTCTATTTCCTGAATGGACATCATGTATATATTTGTTATACATACAATGTAAATTATGATTTTATAAAGACATATGTGAACATGTAATTATACATTTATATTTGTCTAGAGAGTTATCAACACTGCATAGAACAATTCAATGTGTACATTGTTAGATCTTATATTGAAAACTAATTAAGGGATTTGTATACTTTGGTATCTTATTATGAATAAGAAAAAAAAATGCAAACTCAAAGCATTTTAAGAGAGAAGTTTCTTAGAAAAGTTCAGTAAAACAATCTTAAACTATACAACAATGTTTAATGATACACACAATCATACCAATTTATCAATCTTTAATCAAACAGGCAACTTTTCTATCACTCCAGGATATGTGCCTCTTTCTCTAAGACACATGTTTTTTAATTCCATCGTCTTGGCCATTTCCTCTTTTTTCATCTTTCTTCAGATCATTGTATTAAGAGTCTTAAAAAGATGTACCAAATTACCAATACAAATAAAATACTTGTTAATTAACTTCTTGAGTACAGAAATTCTTTTTAATTTAAATATAGTGTTACCAAATTTGATACTGCTGTGCCTCGGTGCTGATTATTTAGAAGCCATTTTCTTGGTCAGGACCCAATTTCTTGGGATAACCTCAATTCTTTCATGGTCTTCGACAGTTGCGATAACCATTGAACGTTTACTGGCTCTACTTTGTAGCCTTAGGTATTCAATGTACATTAAGAAGGTCAACATTTTAATTTTCTTATCAATTCTCTGGATCATCAACTTTATCTTGCCTTTGACAGTGTTGATTAATGTGTTGCATGTAAAATGTAAATGGAATTTACAAAATTGTGATTTGTTTGAGGCCCTCCTGCCTGTAAGAATCAAGGTGGCTGTCTTCTTATCGGTTTACAATTAATCATCGTTGTCACTTACCGTCAAATATCAAGAATTACAACAGCACATATCAATGCAATTACACGAATGTGTGTAATTCAGACTGAGAATTTAGAATTAGAAAACCATGAAAAAAACGTAAAACAAAGCAAACCAAAGAAGAAGACAATTCAAAAAAATGGAAAACCGACATATAAAACATCAACAACTTTCATTATAACACTTGTTTTAATCTACACTGTCCTGCATTTCCCATTTTTCATAAACAGCATCATTTTCTTAATATTTCCTCAATTGCAGGGATTTGCAATGATGTCTGTTTTTCAGTTCTTTTCTTTTCTAGGCGTACAGGCAAATTCTTTAATCAACATGTATCTGTATATATGGAAACTTGATGAGTGTAAAATGAAGTTTATGCAGATGTATTTGTCTTGGAGTAAGAAGTATAGGAAGAGAATTCAGGAAATCAAGGCTGACATACATGTGTATCAAATCAACACCATAAAATCTAAACCAATGCCCTCCACATCCTTAGGTTGAAATGAAAACAAACCAAACAACAATATGATTAAATAACTGTGGGGGATACGGTAATCTTATAATGCTTTCATGCAACAAAGCCAATCAAAAATAATAGGTATAACTTGCAATGTAACAAACACTGGAACTGGTCAGATTAGTAAATTTACAACCACATCTGAAGAAAGGAGAAATTTTTAATGGACATCCAATTTTTACCACTTTTAAAAGAATGTGAAGATTATAATTTCTAAGATATCATGATATTGAAAGAAAATAACAACTATTATAACGTAACCATTTTCATGATGACTCAAAGTACAATATAACTTATGTTCAGGTATGTGTCTGATTACATCATTTAAGTATTGTTTTATAAGGAATTAATTTAAAACACAGAGTTTTTTTAAACTACTATTTAATTCTGATTTTCATTTTAGATTTTATTAAAAGCGATTGTTTTGATAATTTGGAAATTTTCAAATTTTTCGTTTTGAGCAGCTTCTGAAGGTTTCGTGTTAAGTTGAAAGTTTCCATATTTCGTGCTAAAAGAACGTTGTTTTAACAACAAAGAAAGACTCCTAAATTTATACCTTTTTTTGTTAACATTACATTGAAAAACCAAATACATGTAAGGAAAAGGAATGAGCTTTATATACATAGATACTCAAGGGTTTTCAAAAGGCCTCATGTATGAAACTTTGATAATTCACATCATTATGATTTTCCACAGTTCATATCATTATGATTTTTCACAGGTTGACCACCACTTTATACTTGCAACTTCTTCAGTGGTTAAATATTACTTTATGACTTTACACATGCATTAACTTATTGCCGAAAAATGCCTCATTACATTTCTAAATAATGTAAAATCGTATATAAAACACAAATATAATATACAATTTTTTTTCTATGGTGGTTCGTTTCAAAGTCCTTCAGTATGTATAATTTTGTCAGTTTCATTCAATTCCCGTAAATGAATGTTGAAACGGCGGATCAGGACACAATGAAATAATATTAAGAGTTTCAAGTTTATTGGCAAATCGGCATTAAAATATGCCTATGGCCATTCACAAACACATAACTATCAAATATGGCCACGGCAGGTTAAACAAACATACAAAAAGCAATATGAACATACAAACAAACAAACAAATGATAATAAAAAAAATGAATAACACATAAATAGTCTGCTACATTATTACATATTCTATGTCAGAACTATTATTTAACTACTTTAAAGTATTTAGACATGGAACACGGATCCGGTTAGAACTTTCTTATTTCACATGACATTGAAAAGGCAAGGTCATGAATCGGCTTTAAAAACGTATGTAATACGTAATTTTGTCATTTTGATTTAATCAATTCCCTTTAAAGGCATTTCATTGATTTGTTGGTTGTTTTTTTCTAACGAGCAGATTTTTCTAAATTTTTGCATATAAATACGTTAGACTAAAAGTGAATAAAAAAATAGGTGGCCACCATGCTCGTTTTAGAGATTATCTTATGATGAAACATCACTTTGTGCTTAAATTTGTTGAAAAAAATTATAGTATTAAAAAACTGGAAAGATTGCATTCTAAACACTTTAATAACATATCAAAATATTTTCAGAATATTTTATCATGATTTGTAACTTATAAATGTTTGTTTATAAGTTAATGGTGAAAATCCTGTCAAACAAAAAATAATTATATAAATTTTTTAAATTTTAATCCTCTGATATAAATGTTTTTTTTTTGTTTGTTTGTTTTTTTTAAAACTAAACTTAAACTGACTGTTTATTTAAATTTTAGCCAAATTTGCATAAAACACTAAAATATATGTGAAATAATGTTTATGACACAATAATCTTAAAATTTTGGGTTTCATCTAACCTTCCACTAAATAACAATGAGAAATTAAAATAAATCTGTAAATATTGAAAACGGTAGATTCGGATTCGATGTTAAATTACATTGTAACACACACACAAATATATATATATCATTTGACTACATGTCTTATCAAACCAAGATATTTAAAAGCTCTCCTGTGTTTATTTAAGTTTTTTGAAACCTTATTTCTCGCTGTCCCAAATGTTTTTTTTCTCTGAACATTCATTTAACAATTTTTGTAACTTCGGAATTATTGAGTCTACTTCATTTTTATTATAATTATTTCGTTAGTAATTTGGTAGATGCTTTATGTAATTAAAGAAATGTCTCAAGTCAATGCTGGTAGTTTATAAAAAATGAAAATTATTAAACATTAAAATATAAATTTACTTTCGATGTTAGTTATAATTGTCATTATACCTGTTTGACCATCTAAAAGCAGATTAGGGAAAATAAATAAATTTGTGACTTTTTGCATTTTTTAGTTTTACATGTACATCATGATTGTGCTCTTTGTTAAATCATGCCTTATATTATGTTATCATGATTCATTTACTATGAAATGTAAAAATTAATGTAAATAAAATTATTGTCTTGTATTGTATATTGTAGAGTTTTTCCTTACAATACTTTTTAATGTAAACGCGTGGTCCGCACATGAATGTTATTTACTAAATCCCATTCTGTTCGTCATAAAATATACTTTCATTTCCCAAATACCGCGTTTGTGCAGGAATAGCGTGTATAATTTACTGATACACGAGATTTAACGTATTTCCCAGATTATTATAGGCTCCTGACTACTTCAGTTTAAACATATTTATTGCTGTAATTTCATACAAGCATGGGATTGGGTACAAGTTATTGCAACATTATTAAAACCCTGCCCAAGGTTACGGGCATACAGTTATCATAGAGTGAGACGATACTATTCTCAAAACTCAAAAACAAGATGGAACACTCGGTGTTGTAATTAATGAGTTTCAAAATTTTACATGGTATGACGACTATTCCACATACCGAACCGTTCTTCGCTGTTTGTACAAAAAAATATTATTATTGTAATCTAGTGCTATATTGTAATTAGGGTTCAACTTTGATTCGTATAACGGGTCAGCCATATTGTTTTCAGTCAGTAATTGCAAAGCTTTGCCCGATTATAATGATACTTCGTCGAAATTGCAAATTGCAAAAACTGTTACTTTTACCATCTTATCAAGATAAACACAATTTTAATGATATGTACTTTATATAAAATAGAATTGTTTTGGATATGTAAGAGCTTTTAGCCATCCCTTTATTTTCATTTAATTGTGTAAAAATGAAATAACGCAAAAATAAAAAATTCAGAGTCGACTTTTTTTCTATGACGAGCGACTGTAAAAGTCTGTCAGCACGTTTGGTCTTTTTGAACATTTGTCAATTCAATTCTATCCTGTTTTCTTCGATAAAGTTAAGATAGTCCATTTCCTTTTCATGCATATTGTTCTATAATGTTTGTAGATAATCCGTCCAAAGCATGGAATTATATTAAGGTCGTGGACAGAAAAAAAAACTGTCATAACTTTCTTTCTTTTTAATATCAGTTATTATAATGTCATAATCTGTTACTGAATATAGGAAATCAGAGTCTTCTGCATTAGCAGGGAGTTCCTGGACATTCCAGGTAAGAAAGCGGAGCTGCCTCTCCACATACTTCTACTCAGTGGGCTGTTGTATGTCTGTTCCGGCGCGGCATGATGGAAGTTCTGGCACGTGGCCTGTAGGAAGACGATTATGGGTGTAACTGAATTTATCAATGTACAATGGGTCATGAGATAACATTGCATCCTGATCAGTTTTCCTAGTTTGAACTAAATACTAGTTTCCTCCCACGTTCCTCTATAAAACCTTGGGATGTTGGTCACCGACGCTAAAAGGTGTTTCTTTCAATGATTCATGGATTTCACATTTTACTTCAATCTTGTCATCGTGGAAATTGAATTATACGACAATTGGACGCTTTTTGCAAAATTTACAATACCAAACACGATGGACGAAATTAAGTTTATACATTGATTTTGCATTTGCTATGTGAAATAGTTTAAAATTCACGATCTTATTATAAAACAGGTATTGATTTCCTTGTCTTATCAATATTTCTCATGTAAAAAAAATAATAAATTATCCCCTCGTTGAACTGACGGCCAATCTATAATGTCATCATTTTTTTTTTTATTTTTTTTTTATTCATTTTATTATCGGATAAGGCTACATTACATTTTTTTCTGTTAACAAGAATTTGTTAACACGCTGTCATAGTAAAAACTTGTTCAGTCTCTGAACATTTATGTTTAGATTCTGCTATTTTGGACTTCGGACACAAGAGTTCCAACGAAAACTTTGTTTGAGATTGATTTCACACAACACTATTATGAGCTTGGTTATTTCAGCTACATAAATTTTGAGAGCCGTTCCGATACATCACAACTTTTCCACAACGACATAGTCCATCTGCAGACGGGGGCGATGGTTGCTGGAGGTGGATCTAGCACTGGATTGGCATACTGGTTTGTCAATTGGAGACAAAGGGGTACATACTTACCATGATAAGATGGTTCTGCTTGGCTTGGCACTCAGCATGTTTCAGAACTTGTTGGACCGATGTCATGATAATGTGACTGCGTGTGGTATCATTCACATGTCTACGGCGTAATGCTGCAATGTAGCAGCACTATATCTGTCTCAAGTAGACATAGTCAAATGACAGAAATACTGTCGGTGGGACGTTTAATCCAGCAAATCAAATAGACAACAAAAATGCAGAGCATAACAGAGGCTTATTGACTTGTGCATGCTATATACCTCATCCATAAAACGTGTCTATATTTAAGTCATACTTCAAACGCGACACATTTATAAGTCTATTCTCTCATAAGCGGTGAAATATGTTTTATTCCAGATAATAAACATAATAATATTAAAATACAATCTAAAAAGGGTTAGAACAAAATATAAAACCTTCTCGTGTTTTTATCTATATAAAATTATTTCCAAAGATAATATGACTTATAACTCAAAATAAATCTTACTGATACCTTATAATGTTTTTTTTAATGTTTGTGATTTCATTTCAAGTAATTATGCAAACTTTAAAACCAGCTGGTCTTATAGAAGTTCTGTTATGTTTAAAACTGTAACTATATAGCATTTTTTAGAGCGAAAACTTCTAAAGTCAAACAGTGGATTTTCTACTTACACTCACATTACCGCCACTTATTCATACACTCGCGTTGAGAAATAGTACCACAGGTTGTAGATGTCAACATTGCAGTTTTGATAAACGATAGATATATAGGATTTTGAAAGCGTTGGGTATAATCACAATTTCTGTGCAAATAAACTTGTAAAAGAAGCAAGTTTATAATTCAGTGTTCATCTGCAGATTCATTCATTAAACTACCTAGAAATAACTTAATTTGCTGCACAAATTTGCGGCTGCGGAATTAGCTCAATTGGTAAGAGCGTCGTTCAGTATTTTGCTCTTGCAAGGGGTCGTGTGTTCTGGTCCAGCTGAGACAATTTTTTTTCTAATATGAGGTCCTGCGCTTAGACAGGTTCGGTTATAAGGTCAGAATAGTAGAAATGAGAGGGGGCAGTATGTTTAATATAAGCTGTCAATTGAAACATTTTGTTTTTAATCTTTTCTTGGTAGAGTCTCAAATGACTGAAGTGTCTCTAGTCGCGTCTGTATGTCACAACTCAGAAAGTACTTTTGGGATTGAGTTTATACT
Source organism: Solen grandis (assembly GCA_021229015.1). Classification (NCBI taxonomy): domain Eukaryota; kingdom Metazoa; phylum Mollusca; class Bivalvia; order Adapedonta; family Solenidae; genus Solen; species Solen grandis. The sequence goes on along the minus strand of CM037781.1, from coordinate 53,257,293 downwards.
TTTTACAATGGTCAAACTTTACTTACTTAGAACAATAACTCTACCTTGCTTCTTCTCTATTGCTTACTTGTATGGTGAAATTATGTTTTTTCTAGAACATATTTTAAAGACTATTGAAGGCATGGATATCATTCTTTACACATGGGAAGGATGTGAAGTGACAAAGAACAGTAACTTTATCCATTTTCTTGCTTTTCTATTAAAATTCTTTTTGCAGCAGCAAATTCATGAAGTATTAAAGGTATTGAGAGTATCAATACTTAGAACAACCATTCCTTATCCAATTTTGTTAAATGTGACAGAGACCAATAAATAAAATAATCTATCTTACCTGCTGTTTTAAAAAGATCTAACTTCCCTGATTTTTACATGCATACCACAAAACAAAAAAATTTAAAGGGATTGGCTTTATAATTCACACATTTTAATTTTCGCTTCTGACAGTGCTCTCAATGCTTTGATTTTAAAAAATTCTATTGATCAGTTTAAATTTTCCTTCTTTGTCTATATAGAAAATGTAGCAAACTGTCACATACGCCCTTAATGATTTCGGCTGATTTAGAAAGTTAATAAAAGGTTATTCTATGTTAGCTTGGGACAGAAAGAGGGAACCTTCCCAATTCTCCGAGTACCGCAACATTAGGAGTTTGTTGACGAACACCTAAGACATATTTACTTAAGGTGGTAAATACCCCCAACAAAGCGCTTTGACTCAAATATGAACTTTTATCAATCAGAAAATTATTATTAGCAAATTCCTAGTCGAAATAAGGCCATAACTGTGTCAAAAAATAAAGGATTTTGTCTAAAGTACATCTATATACAGATGCGACTAGAGACACTATATATATTTGATAATCCGTTATTTTTTTACACATTTATGGCCTCATTTTGACTAGGAATTTGCTAAAAATAGTTTTCTGATTAATAAAGTTTCATATTTTGTGTCAAAGCACTGTGTTGGGGTATTTATCACCTTCAGTGATATTTTATGAAAGAATATTGGACTAACGAAAGCATCAAATGATTGAACAGCTATTCTAGTCATGATGTCGTACTGGTTTATGCGTTTTACTAATACATATATTGCTTGGAGTTCTTCTTCAGTGATATTGCTGGTTTAAACATTACTATTTTACGTCATTTATTATTTACTTCTAAACCCTAGTGTAGACAAATAAAAAAACTATAATTTGAACTCAATCAATATTTATGTATGTAGTGCAAGGTTCTTTTCAGGCATATAGCAACAGTAACGATATCAATTCTATCTCACTGATAAATCCCAGTAAATCACCGCTATATAAATTTCAGTATCTCATCGAAGATCATACTTGATTTTTTTCCAGAGTTTATGAATATCTAGAATAATGACATGAAAATAAAAATCGAATTTTTTGCTTTTCATAGTGCAAAATGGTGAAATCGTGTACGTACCAGACGCAAAACTACTAAATCGTCACGGCCGAAATATTTCTTATAAATTTTGTACACCTAAAGTAGCCAAAAATCTCTATGCAAAATTTCAAGCTAATTCTTAAACTATATTTGAGAAAATGGAAATTAAAAAGTGTCGGATTAAAAATGACTAAGTGTATATTAGCTGTTTGGAAAGTTTTCTATGTATATTTTACTATGCTTTACTTCGCTCTATTATACTGAATTATTTGTATATGCACATCAAATACGCGTGGTTAAGTATGAAATGCATATTTCAGTTTCAATACAAAATGAATATGTATTTTAATACATTTCATTTTTTTTCGGCTATCATATTAAATATTTGAAGCAAAAAGGCGAGCTATTATCGCTAGAACTGGTAACATATATGACATGAGCACAGAAATTAACAGGCTGTGGGTTGTATAGGACATATACACAATATATGTATTTATGTAAGAGATACGCATACTTAACATATAAAGGGGGGCCTCCGTGGCCGAGAGGGTAAAGTCGCTGACTTTAACACTCACTCAGCCCCTCACCGCGCGGGTTCGAATCCCAGCAGGATCATTCGGATTTTCATGTGAGGAAGCCTTCCAGCTGGCTTGCGGTAGGTTTGTGGTTCTACCCGGATG
>CM037781.1:53205115-53255115 GCA_021229015.1 Solen grandis | reverse complement strand
TTTTTTAGGATATATATATATATATATGAACCGAGGGCCACGCGGTTTCATAAAAACTTCTGTCACTTTCTAATTTTCTATACGCGACCTCATATCAACAGACAAACTTGAAGCTGTATCAAGCTTGTCGAAACATCATTTTGGACCTCTTCAAAGATTTTTTTCCGTCGAATTCCCGATACGTCATTCCACCCTCTCCGTTACTAGTGGCTCGATAGTGTCCCCGGCGTAACGTATTCTCCGTTTAGATTGGCGTAAGCACAATTCGCATACCACCAACCTCCCTGGTCCTTCGGAAGACAATCATAGCCACTCCGGTCATTGTCTTTAGTGCTGAAAGGAAATCCTTTGTTGTAAGACAGGCCCTGTTTGTCTCCTGTCAAGTAAAGAAAACTTTCTCACATTAAAAAGCTGAATGACCAGACCGGGACTCGAACGCTTACAGGTGAGAGGCTAACTGATAGTTTAACTATATCCCCTTGACTGTGGATCCTTCCCCTTCAAATACATCTTGTAAATTATCAAAGATAAATAATCGAGATTTGATATACTACAGAAAAGGAAAACATTTTTACAGAAAGAAGAGGATTTTATCTTTATTTCAAACCACATTACAAAACTAAAGAGGATTCGACCAGCATATTATGGATATTAAAATTTTTATGGTTTGTGAAAAGAATGTAGATTCTAGTCTACTAAAAATAAGGTGCAATGACTTTTTATTCTTTGTGGCGTGTAACGTATTCAATTTGGTGTTACCTGCAGTTCCAACCCCAGGATCAATGTTGAGTTTATATTGGGTTCCATCCGACAAGAAAAAGTTATCAAATGTCTCGTATGCTGTTTTTCCCTGAGGCAGCTTCAAGGTCTATTCTGAGAACTGATCTGACGGCCTCTGTCATGGCTTGGATATAACGAAGTCCTGTGGCGAGGGAAAACGGGAAAACAATTATTTACACAAATATAGCAATAATATACGAATCAAACTGGTATAGCAAACATAATTATAATGTTGAGTATTTATATTTATTTCTGTTTTGTTGGAATATTTCATTAAAAAACATTCCCTCTCTCTCTCTCTCTCTCTCTCTCTCTCTCTCTTGCATACAGACACACAGACACAGACACACACTTATTTGGAAAGTTATTATATAACCTTAATCAACATCATCATTTTTGTTTCGATATACTATACCTAGCCAAAATCCCCGTTTATGTCGCCGAACCCATTGATGTACTCTTCAAATTTCCTATAGAAGTCTACGGATCCATCAAATCGATTCTGGAATACCTATAAAACACGATATTTATATTTTCTTGCTTATTAAAGAGAGGTTCTAAAACCAGTGTGGTCATACCACGTGGTGTATAACGTCATTTTATTTGTATAGCACAATTTTCCACTTCGCATGCAGTATATACCATTAAAATTGAATAAATACAGCAGTTTTCTATAAACCACGTGGTATGGCTACACTTATAATTAGGGGTCTTAAAAATTAAAAATATTAAATTTTTTAAAGGATATAAATAATTCGAACAATCCTTGTAGAGGGTAACTAAATATCATCTTTACCAACATATTTTGGAATCCTGCCAGAAATCCAGGAGAAGAATATTCTTAATTTTAAGAACATCTAACGTTATGAATATAGAAATGACTTATCCCGGCCGTGGCGGCCATGTTTTTCACGGACACAAATACTTTGAACAATCACCGTAGAGGATCACCAAAAGGCCATCTTTGCCAAGACATTTTTACATAAGAAAATTTCTTAAGTGTTCAGTATATAAATATTGAAAAAATAGCCCCCCCCCCCCCCCTCCTTCCCCACGCACACACCAGTAAAGACCATTTTTTATATACATGTATGGATTCTTTCTACAGGGTTGCCAAAGGAACAGATTTGCAAAATTATTTTTATTTCTTATTTCCAGTAGGATCACTCTCTCGTCACATCACTTAATTTCGTACGATAAAATTTTCTGTATTTCATCTAAGTAAAAAAGCGTCTTTAGAATACAAATCAAAAGAAAATGTCTTGAAAATGATTTTATTTGTATAGACCATTTTTTCTATATTGATATATCTTTCAACTGTTCTTGCTGAATATATATTAATATATATATATATATATATATATATATATATATATATAATCAGTTTTTAAGTTTGGCCATGTGAAGGTGTCAACTAATTAAATATTAATCTCACCGTCATGCTGTTTGAACATATCTGCGCCTACACAAATGTATTGCCTTTCAGATAAAACAACTCCCGTGCAAATCGAAGAAAGACTTACTGATGGTATAGATAGTACTTACGGTCCATCCTCCTCCATCTGTCTCCATGTCACAGAACACTTTCAGTGGTCCGATTTCCTGCAGATATACCCAGTACACCCCGGACAGTAAGTGTGGCTGGTTCTTCTTTATAGAGTAACAGTCAAGCCCGTGTACTAAATGATAAATGTTTCAAACAATAGTTAATATTTATATATTAGGTTTTTTTTAATACTTCATAACCGTAATATAATATATATACGTATATGTGTATATAATATATATATGTAATGCATTTTTTAAAAAAATTTTTTTTTTCTTTTTATGTGTTTGAATGATGAAACAAGTAGGTGAAAGATATCTTAAAATAAAGTATAAATATTGATAAAAAAATAATCATTCATCAAGCTCCTATGTAAATAATAAACTTATTTGACATTTGACTTAAACTTTAACATAGTGTATCTTCTCTACAGTTATTTGCATAACCTCACTGTTTTCCTAAAATCGAGGGAAAAGAACAGAAACAACAAAGAATATGGAAAATTAAAACAATCATTTGCATATTGTCACATTTTGCTCGGCGAGTTATAATTCATCACTTGGAAATAAAATATTGAAATAATGCATAATGTTTCAATCACATATCAACACTAAAATATGCATTGCGATTTTTTAATGAAGAATTCTAGCCAGGAGAGTTTAAATAAAGTAGTATACCCTCCGAAAATGATACCATAACACCATATTCTTCAATGCCTTTTTTTCAATCCATGTTGGAAAATATGATCATCCCCTTTTTAGCTCACCTGAGCACAACGTGCTCAAGGTGAGCTTTGTGATCACCCTGCATCAGTCGTCCGTCGTCAACAATTTGCTTTATACGACATCTGCTCTGAAACCGCTAGACAGAATTTTATTAAACTTGGCAGGGATGAACCTTCACAAAGTTGCTAAAATAAACTTAATCCATGTAGAACTCTGGTTGTCATGGCAACGGAAAGAAAAAAAAATGAAAACTTTAAAAATCATCTCCTTCAAAACTACCGGCCAGATTTCAAAATGTTTTAATACAGATGTTCCTTGGGTAACTCTCTACCAAGATTGCTAAAATTATTGCGATCATTAAAAAAAAAATTGGCCGCCAGGGGCAGGGCTAATTTGCCATATATGTATATAGTGAAAACTATAGAGACCTGTTCTCCAAAGCTGCAGGCCAAATTTCAGAATTTTTGAGCACAGGGATTCCTTGGGTTACTTTCTACAAATGTTGCTAATATAAACTTGATCAATGTAGAGCTTTGGTTGCCATGGCCACCAAATGAATATTACAAGTTTTTTTTCTGTTTTTTTTTTCTTTTTTATAAATCTTCTTCTCTAAATATGATCACACCATTACCCTCAACCAAAACTGCTCAAACAAAGCTGATCCCTTGAAAATACAGCTTCCTAGGGATTATTTAGAAAGTAAACTTACACAAACCTGATGGTATGATATCGCCGGCTCAGGGTGGCGATATTATACTATCGAGCAAGAACCCCACCTGTGACATAATAGTGAAACAGGTTCCTTCTCAGTCGGTCGCAGAGATGAACAAACTAGATTACCGGGAACAAGCTTTGGGAAACTGCTTTGAACGCTGGGAAATCTGGACTGGTTTATAGGCTACCGGAAGTACATGGTGCTAGACGGAGCTAGACTGGTAGGCGCATAATTGGGCACATTCGATTGGAGTATGCCCCTTTTTAGCCCCCCCCCCCCCCCCCCCCCCCTTTTTTTTTTTTTGATTGATGTTGAACCAAAGGGACATGATCTGTCATTATATGAGTAAAAATATCATGCAATTTAACTATGAGGAACTTGGTTGTTCACAAGACTTCAGCACTATCGATAATTTCCAGTGTGTGCTGTATGGAGTGTACGGTATAGGGTTATTAGCTTTTCTGGTACAGTATAAGACATTTACAAATCAACAAGGCTTTGTTGTAGTCTATTTTCTTTTCATATTTGTATTAATGACTATCATCTTGCCGAGGCTGACTTTGTATTGGATCACTATCGCCAATTATGGCCCTTGAAGTATAAAAAAATGTCATATTTAACTTAGTTTACATTCTAGCATCCACATTTTTAAAGAAATCTTGATCAGATGTATACATAATGTAAATAAACCAAGGATTATTATGCCTTGTATGGGAGTTATGGTCCATAATACTTAAGGTTGCCTTTAGAGCAGTGGTACTCAGGTGAGCGATATAGGGCCATCGTGGCCTTCTTGTTTTAACATAAAACATGTTGCATATATACATGTAGAAGTGTGTTACTTAGCATTCGTTCGTAATATTTAGGGCTTTTCTCAACCAGGTATATTATACAGTCTCAGTCAATATTTAATCATTCTTAACTTTATATATAAATGATGCGCTAATTATCATATCACTGCTGAACAGAGGCATACAACTCATATGAGGAAAACGACAAAACTTTAGAAATTTGAAAAAATCTGAGTCAACCGCATAAGATATTATAAACTTTACAGCCAGCATACTAATAAACTGCTTTTCAAAATCGTGATGCACCTTTAATTACAGAATAAAACTATTGTAACTATAATAACTTAAGAGAAAGAGAGAGAGAGAAAAAAAATATCTTTAAAAATACATTCAGCGTAAGAAAAAACAGCACAGATATGAAAGTTAAAGTGAAAGTGTTATAATATATTTAATATAATAATGCTGGCAAGTTTTAAATGGTTTGTGATTTTAAAATAATGCTAGAAAACGCATCTGTCGCTAAATTTAGGAAATGCTTGATAATCATGCAGAAAGATATGCACTCTGAAACTGGAATATCCTAAAATAATTGATGCAAACCAGTGAAACGAGTGCATTTTCGAACTCTACGGTTGTTAACCAAGATTGGAATGGTTCAAGAAATAGGTCAAAGTGCATTTCAAACAGGTTACGCCGAAGTAAATCTTACTGTTAGGGATCGTTGGAGATCATTTTACCATAATTTTGAGATTCTTATTTAAATCATGAATAGACCGATATTAGTACCTACACGACCGTCATTAATTTTACAGCAAACTATTTCTGATATCAAAAATTACATCTTTTTTTTTATTTCTGAATTTCATACCTATCAACGCTGCTTTTTCCACACGATTAATCTCTTCAAAGATTGTTTTGTTGAAATGACCAAATTCGTCTTCTTGTTGCCGAGTTTCTTTCTCAAACCTTTTCATAAGGTTTTCTACCGTGTTATTCAAACCACTGAAGTTATCACTAAGAACTTCATATTTTGTTCCTAAATTATCAAGTTTATCTGTTATTACTTCCATATTTTTCATGAATAATTTTTCGTTGCGATCTATCACCTCGTTGAAATGATCCAAGTCGTTTTGCTGTTTCTCGGTTTCTGTCTCAATCCTTTTAATAAGTTTATCTGTAATTACGTCCATATTTTTCATGAAATCGTTGATCACTGAATCAGTTTTGAGTTTTTCATGTTTAACACCTCTCAGAATATATTGAATATGTCTTTCGATTTGTTCAATTTTTGTGCTGGACACAGAAGCATCAACATAACTGCCAATATTGCCATCACTTCCTTGGCACTTGCATTCCTGTTTAGACGCCAATTCAGCAAGCATAGAGTCAGTAAAATTCAACTGAGATCGAAGTTCATCCAATTCTTTCTTGAAATCAATGATATCCATCATGGCCACATCAATTTTAGCTTGAAGCTTTCTGAGTTTTGCATCAGAAAATTGAGATGTCCATAAAACAGTTATAAAAAGAAAATCAGTGATTATAATTAAACGAATCATGTTTATGAAAAAGTCTTGATAACCTTTTGCACAGAGTCTAGGTATATCCACTTTTGAATGACGGTTCCGTAGATCTGCTCACAGGAAATAATGAATGTCAGTATATTTCCAATCTACTCTGCAACGCCCTGGGCAACCCGTTAAATATACTTCCGAAGAAGTGAGTGAAGTATCCCGATTGACTATTTCCCAGAAATGTTTCTAAGTAGAGCGTCGTAAAACCTAATAGCGTTCCAAATGGGTCAGGAGTACCTGAAGTAAACACGTATTCCTCCGGTTTATCTAGGAAAATTCTAATCTTCATATAATAGCCTCATTTTTCTAAGAAAACATTCAGTTTCATTTTCAGGCCTTGAATTTGCTTGATAAATTTAGATTCTTATAACCAGTCCCTGAGATTATTTATAGCTGTTCGCTTGTAAGAGGTCCGCATTATTAGTTGTGTGAAGAACAACCATCGATCGAATTTTTTAACTTCCACCCGCCGTTTAAGATGAGGTGTCATTTTGATAAATATCTTAAGCGTATTCTACTGTATATTTAACATGCTTGATCAGGGATTGCTGAGCCCTGCGATGATGTCAAACAAGCTTAACTTGGTGCAGTGCCTTGTAAGGTCTTAGTACTCTAATAGCCATCAATTCCATCAAAGCCATGCATATAACTTCACAATATAAGCTTTTAATATGTCAAACAATGGAAATCTTAGGGTCAAATTGACATTATGACATGTGACAGAAGTTCTTTTATTACCCCCTCCCACCGACCCTTTGATAATTTTGCTGTCATGAGTTATATAAGTTGAAAAAACTATTGGTGAAATATTTTTTATTTTTGAATGTCTTCAAAGTATCAAAGTTTCATAGAAATATGACCACCCAATGGCATGATATGGAATATAGTGTGCTTTAATACTACACAAAATGCCTAGCCCGTATCGGACACTAATCATTGAGGCTTTATAATTCATAGGGGATGACACACACAAAATAGCAACGATTGTATAGTATTGTGCATCAATATGAGCTAACATTTGTAAACTGTGTGTGTAACATATATGGCATTTTTCCACAAGAAATAAAGAATTTCTCGGGGGAGCATGCCACCGAACCTCACTAGATAACATTGATTTAAACATGTTTCGGCTACGGCACTGATGGTTCGTACTATGTATTCTTATGAGCTTTGAAGTGATACAAATTGGCTTCTTTTAAAGAAGCCACTGATAGGTCAGATGCTGTGTAATTATATGTTACTGCCTGATTTTTACAAAGCGCAAAAGTTTACATGAAGGACTGTAAGCGAAATTGATATTTCAGCGAATTTTCCCGAACATTTTTCGAGACATAGAATACAAGTAAATATAAGTTACTACAATAATATAAACAAAAAAAAAACCCGATTGTTTTATGCGTCTAAATATTTTAATGGTACAAGGCGCATGCGCAAACATATATATATATGTAGACTGTGTTACTATTATTATTGCCAAAACGATCGCATCATGCGGCTGTTCTGAGAGAAAGTCTGGCCTGCAACTAATACTGTGGAGAGGTATGAGCTCTCCTATTACGGATAAATCCTCCATATGCGGCAATGGATTTGATTCTTCGAGATAAGATCATTCATGTGGCTTGCTTGAAGCAATATATAATGGCAATTTTAGACCACCGACTGTAAACTTGTAAGTTAAAGATTGTAATTTGCTACGGACTTACATTGCCGGTGAAAATAAATTAATCCTGAATTCACTTTTGTTCATTTTTAGATCACGTAAATATGCATTTATAATGGAATTATGCAAACTAACGCCGCACTGTCTCTGCACAAAACTAGGCTAATGTAGTTTACCAAATTGAAATTAACATATCATTTCAACGCAGTAAAATGGATTTGAGTTCTTAGCGTGTATAACTTCTTTTATACCTTTTAAAACTGGATAGAAACACGTCACCGGTCGCACACTGATCGACGATAAACAAAGAATTTACTAAGAAATTTATTTGAGATGGAGGATTTCAACTTTTCGTCCCCAAAATTCTTTGTCTGTCGTCTGTGGATATGTTATCATCGGTGTGCATCATTTCACCGGTGGCGGTCTCCTGTCATATCAATGGCATACCAAACAATTTAAAACGCTTATAACTAGTTCTATACATTATAATTGTTATTATTATTATTACTATTTGCAAAGTGCAAACACACGCTCCCGTCCTATTAATTTATTGACATATCCTTTGAAAGCCAGAAGGGGCTATCGGCCTTCTTTGTACATATGCTGATAGCCACTTCTGGCTTTCAAATTGTATTCTCCTGTCAGGGGAAAGACGGATTTAAATTTGCGACTTTGTGACTTAACCCTCTTGTCAACAGTTTTAATGTTTGTTCTGTTTGTAAATTGCACCAATATTTTGTAATTGGCAATTACGGATAGAGATGTGTATTTTGTGCATGAGTATTCTACAGTCATTGTATTAATCCTGGGTAAAGACGTGTATGTGTGTGAGTGTGTATATATGTATCACTGGGTATAGGTGTATGCATATGTATACATATATATTTATACATATTTATAATGAGTTTACGTATGTATTAGTTCTTACATATGGTCATATCATTTATCATGTAATTTATATTTACCTAACATTCTGTGTCTCCATGTTTCGTGACGATGAAGGCATAGTATCTGGGTCTCTTTTTTGTAGCGACTTTAACAGTGTAATATGTTATTTCTAGGTGGTCGATGTTTGCTCTCTCTCTCTCTCTCTCTCTCTCTCTCTCGTAGCTGTATATTGTCTTTCTAATGTTTAGTTGTTGTTTTTTTTTGTAATTTACATGTTGTAATCGTCTATATTGAAGCGGAAGTAAAGATATTCATACATTAGACTAAAAGGCCTAGAAAAGAAGTCAGTTGTTGTTGTTGTTGTTGTTGTTGTTGTTGTTGTTGTTGTTGTTGTTGTTGTTGTTGTTGTTGTTGTTGTTGTTGTTGTTGTTGTTGTTGTTGTTGTTGTTGTTGTTGTTGTTTACCGTCGCTGCGATAGTATTTCAATCATATAGCGACGTCCAGCTAATTACAGGTGGAGGAAGACCCCGAGTACACAGAGGTACACGGGTAGAACCAGCGACCTACCGCAAGCCAGCTGGAAGGCTTCCTCACATAAAAAATCCGAAGTCCCTACCGGGATTCGAACCCACAGTGGTGAGGGGTTGAGAGATTTGTAGTCCACGTCTGAAACCGCTCGGCCACGGCGGCCCCGTCAGATGATGTACTAATGTTATTCACTCTGGTTACGTTAAAGCAACAACAAGCAAACATTGTGGAAATGCCTGTGAATATCGTTGGTTTATAGTGGTGGGTGTTCAAATTATCAATATTTCGAATGAAGGATGCTGTCCTTCTAGATAGTAGTGTTCCAAATCACTGATGACATGATGAATACCTATAATTGGATAACTCTTCAACCCCATCTATCAGCCCGGTGGATTTATGTGTAGGTATATGTATTAACCTAGACTGTAATTCAGGCTTAATGTCCATACTGATGGCACAAGTTATAGTGAAAGAAAGCATAATGAATTAACAGGACTACTTTGAGAAATAGTAAAATGTAATAGTAATTATCAACATCCAATCAACGAAGGTTACCGACATAGTTAATGACCGCCCCCTGAAGGTATGTGTAATTATTTGTTAATCTTCTAATGTTTATTTAGTTTATTTTCCTATCCCAACAAACAGTGGCCAAATTCATCAATGAAAGGATGCAAAAGAGTAAAAAAAAAAACATGAGAGGAGGTCAAGGTCATATATATGTTAATATTTTGGTGTTTTTTTTTCTATTAGCACTAGAACCGCAGCCCCCCCCCCCCCTTTTTTTTTAAAAAACCTTTTTTTTACATACATGTATTCCGTTTACTTCAGTATGTGACTGTAGATCGATAAATTCATTCTAAGTTTCTTGTTTAAAATCATGAATAGACTCCTGTATGCTTATATGTCACATTTTTATCACATTTCATCTCAAGGGACTTAAACTTCCTCACTAGTTCTGGAAAAGTCGCGTTCATGACCTCAACCTTTATACCTTTTTATGTCTTCTATTCTCTTAAAAGTCTCACTAAAAGTAGTTGAATGCTACTCTAGCTCAACAACATTGTCTGTTAATGCTTTAAAAGATTCTTGTGTTTGCTCTAAATTGTATTTGATAAGTGTTTGTTGTTTTTTTGTGTGGTTTTTTTTTTTGGGGGGGGGGGGGTGTACCAATTCATAACATAGTCAAGCGTATGTTGAAGTATCTGAACATTTGTTTGACATATACTGTGTTGTCAGAAATGTTTTCTTGCGAAGGTGAACATTCGTATCATGTGTAAAAATTTCCGCTTTACCCTCAAGTGTCTCTCCTACTTGACTAGTGTCTTCACAAGTTCCAATCGCATTAAAAGCTCTCCTGTCCTGTTTCCAGTGTTGTTCAGGTAGTGTATAAGGTCTTCTAGGTCCATTCTGGAGCCAATTATTGCTACCATAATTAAATCTACCTTGGCCTGGATGTGCCGAAGTTCTGATCGCAATTTTGAACAACCAACACCTACTTGACTCAAAATAAACACTCTCCAAAACAAAGAAGCCATCTTAAGGTCAGATTTAAAAAGTGCCTTGTTTTATTCATTTTTTATGATTTGTATAGGTATTTAAGTTTAGGTTCATTTTTTTTTTTGCTTCACTTATCTATTATTAATTTCTAAAAAGAGGTGAAAATTTATTTGTACTTGAAAATTTTGTAAGTCCCTCTGTACTATATATTGAACATGTTAAGGAACGGAATCTGACATGTCTTGACTTTGCACAGATGTATGATACCACTTCTATTTTAAACACGGTTCGATCAGTCTGATATTCGATTAACTCATGGAATAACGAATCACTGTCAAAAGACAACCTTTACGAAGTAATTACACCAAAATTATTGTCAACTATTTGTACATTTTTTAAGTCTGCTCCACTATCAACTTCCGTTTTTTTTTTGTGTTATCAAACCCAGACGTAACGTGTAATAAGATATGCAGCAGCTGTTCAAGAGCTGGGAACCATTTGTATTGCAACGAGTTTTGTTGAGATAAAAAAAATCACATCCTGGTTCTATCTAAACCACCAATAATGAGCATGCGCATTTGGCCAAAGTCGTGTTGTTAATTTGATAACACCGGTCTTTTCCAGGAATAGGCGTAGCTGAAACATAGCTTCAAAGTGTGGTAATTATAGATAACTTCTAACTGGGACAGCCTCTGATATGCATTGCTGAGATATGTTCGTTGCAGACTTTTAAAAATGGTGTCATTTTTTTTTGGGGGGGGGGGGGGGGGGAGCATTACCACGCAATTCGTGGGTAAACGTGTTTACATTTGTTTATAATCGTATACTTTTAGCTTTGAATAAAATGCGTTTTATTTATTTTTTCTTGTTACATTTATACTATCAAAACTGCACCCAGCTACGTTTTACCAGCAATAGGAAAGAGTGAAAAAATTACGGATCTAAGTCCTTGCCTTGTATTGTTTATGAGTCTTGCCCCCCCCCCCCCCCCCCCCCCCCCCCCCTATTAAAAAAATAAAGGGGAGATAATTAATGAGTAGGACCAGGAAGAGTTATGGTTCTTTATCACTGTATCTCTCCTAAGTGTCATCAGTTTATATATGAAGTTTCAAAAATTGGTTCTTGGTCACTGCATTTCCCAATTTCGCCATCTGTTTATATATTACGTTTCAAGCCCTTACCTTTTAGAGTTAACGAGTTACGCTCCCGACAAAAATTGAAGAAAAACAAGAGGGCCCTAAATTACTCACCTGAATTAAGGAGAAAATGCTTAAGTAAGGAAAAAATGCACATAATATGTAGTAATTAAGAGGCAAAGGGTCAAAACTCTGTAATAAATGTGTTGATGTGGACAACTCGACTTGATACTGAGTAAATCTAATCATGTTCTATTCAAAATATCAAAATCTGCTCAGCGGTTTAGGAGGGGATGTTGTTTAAAGATTTTTCTATTTTTAGCTCTGATGGGCTATCTTGGTTGGAGGACCAAAATGTTAAGGCTTGTTTTGTTCAGTACAACGTAAGGATCATTCCTGTAAAGTTTTATTAAAATCTGCTCAGCGGCTTAGGAGGAGATGTTGTTTAAAAGGTTTTTATTTTTAGCTCCGGCGGCCATCTTGGTTTGCGGACCGGAATGATTTTGGCTATTTTTGTTCAACACTACCTAAGGATCATTCCTGTAAAGTTTCATTAAAGTCTGCTAAGCGTTTTAGAAGGAGATGTCGTTTGAAGATTTTTTGGTTTTTTATCTCTGACGGCCATCTTGGTAGGCGAACCGGAACGATTTTAGCAATTTTTTGCTCAGTACCACGTAAGGATCATTCCTGTTGACCGCAAGTCAACTGGTAGGCTCCCTCACATGAAAAATCCGTGACCTGCCTTTCACTGAACATTTCCTTTTAAGGTTCGGATTCCACCATCAATACTGAAAGCAAAGTCATACTTGAATTGGAAAAAATGCACTTCACCACACCCGCTTTTCAAACTATTCAGTAAATAACTAAGTTAACATGAATTATTACCTTAATAAGTACACTATTGTTAAGGAATGAAATATTTTGGGGATTTCAATAGAGAAAGGTTAGTTATGAAATTCACCCCTAAGCATTTAAGATTTACTAAGCGCTAGTGTTGGAAATCAGTCCGAAAAAAATCCTCGATTAATCTATCTAGCTGATTAATCAGTGACTTTACTAATACTCGGAAACAGACAGTACTAAAATTTAAAAAGTTGTGTAGCACGTGAAGAATATTAAAACATAACAAAATATATGAATGCCTTTGTTATACAACTTTTTTTTATCATTCTAACAGTTTACAAAATTTTACTGTAGTAGTACAGACCAAAAACTCATTGACAAACTATACAATCAGATATAAGCTACAGCTACGTTGTTGCCAACCGACAAAACCGCTACTCTAAATCTAAAATCATTAAATGCACAATAAGAAATCCTCATTAACGATTTATCAGCGTGGTATTTGTCAACGATTTGTCGACGGACTGGCTAATGGGTCCAACACTCGTATTGCGCGCAGTATGGGTTGTGAAATTCGAGCCTGACCCAGAATTTTATATTGACTTGACAGTTTGAGTTTACCGTCGCTTCGACAGTATTTCAGTCATACAGCGACGTCCAGCTAATTATAGGTGGAGGAAATCCCGGAGTCATCCGGGTAGAACCACCGACCTGCTGCAAGCCAGCTGGAAATCTTCCGCACATGAAAATCCGAGAATTTTATATTGACCATTTGGCATTATACTATGTTATAACAATGAAGTTCTTACAAAAATAATCTTCAATATTTTATTATTTAATTGTTGTGATACATACTTTGAAGTTTTTGAGTTCAGGAAAATCTTAACTCAAGATGCTTCATGAAACGCAGAACTTGTCTCGAACCCACAGTATGAGGAATAATGGTATAGTATGTCAAAAAATACGGATGCTCATATCAATATAATATGGGTGATTAATTTATGAAGCCGTCAATCAAATAATGGCAAAATCGGCATTTAGCCTTTGGACATTTACGAAAAGCAAATGAATATGACCAAAACGTGTAAATATACAAATACAAAATTTATCTATATTCTTAAAATTCACATCTTAAGTGTATATATATGAATCGCACAGTCTAAATAACAGAGGTATGTTTCTATATTTAAAACAATTTTATATCAATTTATGATTTATCTTAAGTTAGCTGTTCAAGAAAAAAAACTCATCCTGATAGGAATTTTTTCCAGTCACTTTGGCACCATGATTTTGGCCGATTTAGAACCTGACCTGATTATGCATTAGTTGAGTAAAAGTAAAAGTAAAATACAGCACATGCCCTGGGCAGCCTGATACGATATGTGAAGCAGACATACGTTCCTTGGTAAGCTAAGTGTAATGTTAGCAAATATTAATGATTTAAGAGTATAACAGGTTATTATAAAATATAAATATGTTACTTAAATCCAAATCAAATTACAAATGGGATCGATGGTACTTGCAAAAATAAGCAGATCATGTCTCTTTTACAGTAACTGACATCGTATTACAAATTAAAAAAAAAAAAAAAGATCCAAAAAGATAAACACATTAAGTGCCATGAGACGATTGTAAAACTACATTCACAGAAGACTCATACTGTAAGAACTTGTCCTCTGTGAGTCTTCGTGTCACAGTGTCTGATATAATTGGCGTTTGTCTTAACTGTAGAAAGAATTCTTACAGATCCAATATCTCACAAATCCTTTCGGAAAATATGGGCATAGCTATTTTTTATGTTGCGTTTCGTTGCTGTTATTTTTGTGTGTGTGACCATTGTCACGTGACTTAGTTACACGGTAAGGTACGAAATGAGGAGAGTCATGATAAACAGAGTCGCGGATAATAATAAGTGGATAATAATAGTAATTTGAGCATAATGGTTACATTACAATATCGAAGAGAAAATCCACGTGGGTTTAATAAACTGGTTCAAAGGTGATTATCTATGATTAAGAAAGACTTTGGTTTAATACTATAATGTACCTGGCTTTGCACTGATATATTCTTCAAGTAATTCGAAACTCCACGAAACAAAATTTAAGAATGTTTATCTAAGCCAACAAACAAAGCTTAACAAACCGAACATGTTAAAATTTTGTTTTGGCTCAACATATCTGAAACATGTAATACATTGTTACCATGGCCATATCCATTTTAAAGACTGGTTCTACCATTTTCTGCTTGGGGTGCCTGATTCAAAATATCGTAAATCTATACATAATCGAGAGACTTTAATATACCACGTACCATATTTGTTATTAAACTTAACATTTTTATCCAATAAAAACCTGTACATATTATAATTTTAAAATGAAAAGCTATTTTCTTTCTGACCTGAGCGATACATAAATAATGGTCAAAGTGGAAAATAGGGGAGAGAAATTACCTTACTGGGAGTTGACAGTAATTCTAACCAATTAATTGCTGTTCTTCGGTAAGATTTAATGCATTAGGATAGCACTACCTTATTGAATGATAATGTGTATGTTTAACATTGCTTGACTGTTCTACACTTTTAAAGTAACGCGCGATGCCTCTGCTTCATGGCGTAATTGGCACGGATAGCATAAACGCGATGCACGTGCACCAGGCATAGACTCGACATCCCATCAGTTGTTATTTCAGGAATTAATGTCAAATTAAGATAATATCAGTTACTACTTGGAACAAGTGCCGGTAGACCCGGTGAATTATCCCCGAACTGCGCTTTGTCACTTGATGGGTACGTTATTATTGCACGGCGGATCACCGCCGGGCATACTGTTTTTGCTTCGAAGGTTGTCAATGGACCCGGATCTGGAGGTTTAAAATCCTTTCGGTTGCAATTACGGCATTTTTTCGTTAGAAAACATGAACATTTTGCCTAGAATTGAGGGAGCATGAATGAAATAAAAAACAAAGTGATAATACACAAACAAATCCAGAAATTAAATGCATTCAATGCTGGAAATGAAGACTAAATATGCAGCAATTCGGAATAGATCCTCTCGTATCCCATTCTATTTTTATCATGATTAGAGATTATTTTTTATAAACATCATCAAAATATTCATTTCAACATAAAAACGTACTCTATCAATTTTGATTATCAACTGAAATTCACAAGTTTGTGTCAATTTGATAAATCCCGTTTTTAAAAGAGAGTAGCACAAAACCATTAAAAGAATCGAGATTTTTCATATTCTGAATCGGGAGACCCGACATAGCCCACGATATTTTGATCAACAAAATTACAATCTACAGCTGTATTAAAAAGTCTATACACGGTAAGTTGATATTTATTGTAATCACGAAGCTACATAAAATAGAGGTTTATGAAATATTATATCAATCTCCTATTTTTCAGGTTATTGTTTAGGTCCCAGAAATGAAAGTAAATTTCGGAAAGGTTCGGACTTTTACATTGCTATAATGGTTAGCGATTATTTTTATGATGCTTGAGATGGTTACAGTATAGGCAGAGGAAAATGTATTTGGTGAAATTTGTGAAAATATGCATAGAGTTTAAAATATATGCTTACTAGTGCAAGTATTTACATAAAATATAAATAGAAAAAATCTACCTAAATTGGGTGGCGGGTGGGGGAGTTCAAATAAAGTCTTCATTCTTTGGTTTAAATTCATTTTAAATATCTGCAGCTTTGTGTTTAGACAGAGATGTAAATACCTAATGTAGCTTCGTAGTGCAGAGTATGATTAATTTATGGAAAAATGTAAATAATGAGTAAAAATAAAGATGGGAAACAATTTTTGTAATGAAAAACATTTTAATGATTTATTGCAATACATTTTGTTTTTACTTATACGTGTATGTCACAGGGTGAGAAAAATGTGCAACCTGACCGAGTCTCGAACCCAGGGTCTTTTTATGCTTACAAGGCGAATACTCTACTGACAGATCGAGCTACCTGGCCAGTAGCATCAACGGCATACAGATCTTTATCCCCTATTGTGAGTAATATGCAATGTGCGAATCCAGCAGTTCTGGACTCTCTATCTTATTTATGTGTTCAAATACCAAAGCAAATCTATTACTGATGTTCACACATTGTATATTTAAAATTATAAAACTAATTGTCTTTATTTTTCGACTTTTTTCAGCTTGCAATAACAAGAAAATAAGAGTGGCTGCAGAAAACCTGGTAAATTGGACACTGACAATACATAAGCTCTAAAGAAATGCCAGGGGCAGCTGTATCCAGTTTTCAAGCCAAAATTCAACATTCTGTTCACCTCAACAGCAGTTAACAACATCTTAAGCAACCAATGGACCATTTCATCAGGGGCTGGGCAATATGCAGTATTATTTTGACTAAACGGTGACAAAAACTGTGACTGGTGGAATTTTGATGCATATGTTTACTACCCAACTGAACACTGTGTGGAAAGTTATACCAAGATAAAGACTTTGGAGAGGGATACTTGACTTACACAGGTGAACGTCCCCTTGCTTGCGTAAGAACAAACTCTGAAAAACAAAAAGTTTTGAACATAGATAGATATATTTTATTTCATAATCAATAGGCCATAAGCCCAAGTGACAATAAACAACATACCTAGTAAATACAAATACATGACGCAACAAGATGACATAGTAATATATTTTCTGCTTACATAAAAACATATATTGATTCATATTATATGGATCCCATAAATAGTTTTATACATTTTAAACATACTACATCTTTCTTTGAAAAACACAATTAATCAATCAATCCGACATTTGAATTTGAATCTAAGCGGAGAAGGCGCATATTCGCTATCTAAAACAATTATATTTAAATGTATGCAACAAAACAATTACAAGTGTATGTAAGTACTAATACACATCTACAACACCACATTTTACAATATACATAAAATACAAGCATATGCATATTGGTATATAACTAAATACATGTTATCATATATACTTATATATAATGATCAGAATTGAACCATGCATTCGTACATATACCGAATACATCAAAAAGATTATATACTATATATAGATTTGCTTATTGAAGAGAAAAATATGGGAGACTGTCATTCCAGATTGACAGCCATCCTTCTAAAGTGTAAGTACATCAATTTGTTTCCAATTTTTCTTTCTTTCTTTTTTGTTGGACCAAAATTGATTTCTCTAAATTAAAATAATAAAATAACACTTTCCTTTTTTTTTTCTTAAAACAATTCTTACTTCAACCACATCAAGCTAAAGCTAAGCTATTCTGATCACCTTGTGTCCCATCTTCTAATGGCAACAATTTGCTTTAAAAGACAATCATATCTTCTGAAACTGCTTGTAGGATGCCCATTTGATGTTTGCATTGGCAACCAACAAAATTTGATTTAAAAAAAAAATAAAAATCCTGTTCTCTGAAACAAAGGGCCAGAATAATTCAATTTCATCAGTTACAATTGCCACATCATGGCTATCTACTGTCATTGCTAAAATTAAGTTGTCCCTTAAATTTCTTCCCTTCTGAAACCAATGACCAGAATTTAATTTCAATTTGCACAAATGGTTAACTCATAGCCTCCTACCATAATTGCTTGCTTACTTTAAGTGTATTCCTTAAAAAACGGAGCACCAGATGGTTGGCTAGTTTCCTAATAATTATACTCTTTATATATTTATAAAAAATGTTTATTACTAATGGTCAAATATTAATTCCATTTGGTACAAATGGTCACCTCATAGTACTCTACCACATTGCTTAAATTAATTTTATCCTTTGAAAAATGATGTCTTAAGTGGGGGCAGCTAGTTTCTGTGTGTACTCTTCAAATATATAGTTAAATTCAAAATCATTCTTCTAAAGCTAGTGTTCAGAAATATATTCTTCTTAATGATAATCTCATGGTCCTTTCCTGCAATTCTATTAAGTTATTGTTCCCATGGAAAAAGAGACCTTATTTTCTATTAATTATAATCTGTATAAAAAACTCTGAGCATTTATTTCTGCTGAAGGTAACCAGGTCAAATCCTGCTGAAGGTAACCAGGTCAAATACTGCTGAAGGTAACCAGGTCAAATCCTGCTGAAGGTAACCAGGTCAAATCAAGTGGCCTGAAATGTTATAATTAAGTGCATGGTATTCTGCCCTCTATTGTCCTTTATTAAAAAATTGTGTTCCCTTCCTGAAGCATACTGAAGGTCCGTTTCTCTACATTCAAAACCGAATATCCTCTCAATTTTGTATGAATGACCAGAGACGATAATAATGTTGTTGTTGTTGTTGTTGTTGTTGTATTTGGGTTTACCGTCGCTGCGATAGTATTTCAATCATATAGCGACGTCCAGCTAATTACAGGTGGAGGAAGACCCCGAGTACACAGAGGTACCCGGGTAGAACCACCGACCTACCGCAAGCCAGCTGGAAAGCTTCCTCACATGAAAAGTCCGAAGTCCCGATCGGGATTCGAACCCACAGCAGTAAGGGGCTGAGAGATTTGCAGTCCACGACTGTAACCGCTCAGCCACGGCGGCCCCCCGACTGGTTCCGAGAGTCTAAGCTGTTATTGCACGCGGGCCTCCTAGTGTGGTGAAGGGAGCAAATACGTTACTTAATACACATCCCTATAGTTGAGGTTACTTCCCTTCACTTCTGCAAGACTACTACTTACATTTTATCAGTTAAATTATTTGGAAGTATACAATACTTTGAAAACATAACCATGACATCTCATATCCCTTGACAATAATGCAAACGGAAAATAAAAGTACACTGCTAGAAGAAACAACTTTTTACTCAGATGGGTATGAACAAAAATGAAATTTAAAAAAAAAGCCATGTACCGAAGGATGGTACTGGCCATTTCCAAAAATCGTGCATTTCCTCGAAGAATTTTGTCGTGGTAGGGACATCCATCCAGTCGCTGATCGTCATCACGTGATCGGAAAGGTCCTCGTCGTCAAGGCAGCTGTTAGCATCACGTACCGTTGGTTTCCGTACTATGAATGCACTAAACACCCCGTCTCCAAGCTGCAGTCCCGTATGAAAGTGGTACCAGTCAGTTCGAATGTTGTGGCTGTAAAAGTAAATGAGATTCACATCAAAATATCAGTGTCCCTCAATCAATAAATAAATAAACTTTCTGCAAACTTTTACAATAAAACTTTATATAAATTGAAAATTCTGAAGAAAAATTATAATTCATTGAAAGATTTATTCACCTGCAATTTGATCTTGAGTTTAGCTCATAGTTTGCGTTTTCGTATATATGAATTTGTAGCGATGATCAATAACATAAAATAATAATTACATGTACAATATTTTTTCCTCATCCTACTACAGATGTGAACAAAGCTTGTTGTTGTTGTTTTTGTATATAAATGAGTATAGCCGATACTTAATTCAGTCTTTTAGAAAAAAATATTTCAAAATAATCTTGATTTTTATGGAATAATTTTATTACTTGTATGATATGTTGATAGTATATATACTGATTAAAAGGACATGTTTAAAAAGGAGTAGACTTACATCATATAATCTGAAACTAAAATTATATTCATAAGACAAAGACATAATGTTTTCGAAAATATAAGCCACGTCAATTAAGCAGGTCAAGACAAATCAAATTTATTTGCATTCGACAAACAATGTCGTCAGACAGTTACAAAACTTGTGTATAGAAACAAAGACACACATATATCCTTATGGCTCAAATATAGTTCTATATTATGAACAACCTATTTACTTCTTTAGTAGCTAATATCTTGACATCACATTTGAACATATTAAAGCGGCGCCGTCTTCCTCACAGATGGTCATTGACTAAGAATAAGAAATTGATTTTATACACATGTGTGCATTACGTCAATCAATACCCATCTACAGACATGCAACCATCCGTGATTGTGAAAAATGTGTCATAGTCCCATCACAGGCAATACCGTCATAGACGGTTTTGAAACTATACTTAGAATAATAATACCTATGTTTAGGTGTTTCATTTGCCGTCACTTGGCTGATCACATTCACTCTTCGCACATGCGCAAACTTCATGAACACTGAACTAATAGAGACGCCATGTTGCGGAGCAAGCACGTACTTCAGGGATACCGTATTCTGTATTTAACTGATTTTATCCGAAAAAAAATCTTCAAGTGTAATGTAATCTACACTTGCCAAGTTTATATGTCAAGAAACAAAGACTTCATATACAAAGAAAATTATTCTTTTTTTTTTAATTCCTACCAAACATCTGTGAACGAGCTGCTTAAAAAACTCATTATCAATATTTATATTCCGTCTGTCCATAGAATATTTGTTAGTTTTAGTTTGGCCACGCGGGCCATTTATTTAATATTCTATTCTCTTATATATGTTTGTTTGTTGGGTTTAACGTCCCACCGATTATATTTCAGTCATTTGGAGACGATGTCTGCTTGAGACAGATATAGTGCTGCCACAACAAAACACTCAATATATCATAATATGAAAACTTAGGTGACCATGGCTAATCGCACGTTCAAGGCTGCCATAAAATACTGAAATTTAAAAAAAAAATAGCCTTAATGCGCATTTTAAAGTATATTTCAAACCATCAAAAGTCATCCAAAATCTAATCTAGATGAACTGATTAGCAATGATTACCTAAACCACCATAAATGTTTATTATGTGCATTACATTGGCCTAATTTATAGATAAACAAAAAACGGCGTTGCAAAATATTAAAACGGGTTTTGGCATAATTACGTATCATTTCATTTTTATTGAACAGAAATACCAGTTGCTCAGCTTTAGACATTCGTACAAATGTTTAATCTGTAGTCTTTGCCTTCTCAATAACCTTCGTAACGCCCAGTTTCTTTACGTAAAGGGGCGATACCACAGCGCTATGTCGTGGTAGTTTAATAAGTCTTAGAGTACAGGATAAAGTGCATTTCTATCTCGTAAATTGTTTTAAATAGACGGTAAGTACGTAGTTTAATTGCCACCACGACCAGACGGACATGTAACATCATACAAAGACTCTATCAAGTCTGAAATAGGTTTTTCTTGCAACTTGGTTGTAACAATATTTACTAAAGAATGCTCCGGAATAGAATAACAAATATCACAATATTGCCGTGCATCACATTTTGTTAGCATAGAACCAGTACATGACCAACTTGCAGCAGATGCAGCACAGATCGCAACCCGTTTATTAACTCTACTATCAAGCATATTGGACAATCTAGCCAAATAAACAGAAATAGATTTTCACTGTCTGATTTCGGGGGGTAACCATCCCATTTCACCCGAAACTGCAACATTGGGCGTATACCTGCCGACACCCAAGAAGAAGCGCATAGCACGATACTGTGCTGCTTTAATACACGAGTAAGAACGGTAGCCCCAAAGCTGAGCCATAACTGATAACAGGCTATACTATAGAATCATATAAATGAGTAAAAACATTAAAGAGGAGACCACCAACCAATTTACATATAGCAATAAAAAGACCAAGAGCCCGACTTGCACTTTGAGCTACAATCTTTTACAGTAAAATTAAAATCTAAATGCTCTTGTAGAATTGGTCCTAGGGACATATATCTATCCACAATATTTATGTTATGAGCTGCACATTTAAAAATAGAGGACGTTTTACTAATAGATAAAGGTCTCTAAAATGTACGATTTGACTTTTACTACTATATATATATATATATATATATATATATATCATTGATGCTACAGCAGTTATATAGAGCATTTAGTAAACATTGCAATTTTTTTTCTTCATCATTTGCCATTAGGACAATATCATCTGCATATAATATACATATTCTGTCTGATCCATAATCAACACCAATATCATATGTTTTGCTCATCAATATGCAAATTAAATAACAGGGGAGATAATATACACCACCTGTCATAAACCAAACTCCACACAGTGATCTCCCTTGCACTCACTTAGCAAAAAGAATGAAGGGGAGATGACTGCGTGGAGATTGGTCGTAATCCTGACTTTACTGTAAACCAGATTGTATGTTTGGAATTAACTCTCACACACGAACATACAGAATCATATAAGGATTGCACAGCAGATAACATACAAACATCAGCTAGTTTTTCCAAAAGTAAATCTCTATTTATATAACCGTATGCCTTTTTAAAATCAATAAAAGCTGCAAATGTAATCTGCTTACGCTTTTTCATTTTATCAATAATATTTGTTACAGTAGACAAGTGATCAGTGGTACTTTTAAATTTCCTGAACCCATTATTTTCACCAACAACAATATTGTGACTTTCAGGCCAGCTACTTATCCTTTTATTCAAAATATAACAATACAATTTACAAACAGAACAAGTCCGTGATATCCCCCTATATAATAGTTGGTTTCATGGATCCATATTACCAGACTTCGGAATAGGTTTAATTATGCTTTTGTCCCATGTAGAAGGAATAGTACTACTTTTAAAACGTACATTAAATAAGGCATGTAAAAATATAACAGCAGTGTCATTCTTTCAAGCTTCAGTAGGTATTCCATCTATACCACATGCCTTACCACGTTTAATCTCATCAATAGCGGGGCCTCCGTGGCCGAGAGGGTAAAGTCGCTGACTTTAACTCTCACTCAGCCCCTCACCGCGTGGGTTCGAATCCTGGCAGGGACATTCGGATTTTCATGTGAGGAAGCCTTTCAGCTGGCTTGCGGTAGGTCGGTGGTTCTACCCGGATGCCTCCGTGCACTCAGGGTCTTCCTCCACCTGTAATTAGCTGGACGTCGCTATATGACTGAAATACTGTCGAAGCGAAGGTAAACTCAAATAGTCAAGTCAAGTCAAGTCTCATCAATAGCACTTTTATCTTCTAAAATAGAAAAATCACTATTAAAACTACGTGTATCATCAACAACATTTACAAACGTATAATGACTATCACTTGTTAAATCTGGATTATTAAACAACGCACTAAATTCCACTTTCAATTTTTGTAAAATATCATCTTGGTCAGAAGACAAAGAACCGTCATCTAGTACATACTTCGCCAGGAATTATTTTTTATTAGCGTGTATAATACCAATTCTGCCAACAGACTTCCAAAAACTAGATCGGTCAACATTACTTTATTCCAATATATTGTTCTGGATACTGTACCAGTGACGAAGCTTTGCCCTCTGTACCTCGGGATCAAATTGTCTAAGGATATTTACATGATGAGCTCTGTTGTTACATCGCAGCCACTGATTTTCAGCAAGTGAAATCGTTGAGGTGGTTTGTTCACCAAGGCTTACCTCGGCAACGTTTTCTTGAGCCAGCATCCGACCCAACTAGTAAACATGGCATTTGTAACAATGACACACCATTTCTCACATGCTAAATTAACATAATTTTGTGTGCGCATACTTTGTTCCAAAATATTTATAGTTCTATTACCTCAAACAATATATTGTCACAATTCTTTAAATAATGTTTATGTCCCCTTCGAAGAAGGGGGGGGGGGCACACTCACACTGCTTTGCACATGTCGGTCGGTCGGTTCGTCCGTCGGTCTGTCGGTAGACCATACCTTGTTCGAGTGATAACTTAAGTTCTAGTTATCCTTAAGTCTCAAATTCAAAAGACTAGTAGAAGACCCCTTTTGATTTTGGTGTCAGTACCCCAAACGTCAAGCTCACATATTTTTATATGAAATTCTTGTCCGAGTGATAACTGAGCCTGAGATATCAAACTCGGTATGGTTGTTGCTTATGACTAGTAGAAGACCCCAATTAATGTTGGGATTTGTAACTCAAAGGTCAAGCTTATGAGGTAATAAGTTAAATTCTCACAAACACTGTGTAAATGAAGCATTGTCCATCTGATTACTCAAATTAATCGACTCCTAGGTCTCAAACATCATACAATAGTTACTCATGACTAGTAGAAGAACCCTATTAATTTTGGGATCTGTACCTCAAAGGTCAAGGTCGCAAGGTCATAATTAAAAAGGCTTTAACATTGTGTTGAGAAAGCATTGTCCAAATGATTACAGTATATCTTTTGTATTTTTTTGTTAAACCCCTTTTGATTTGGAGGTATATACGCATCTTAAAGGTCAAGGTCACGAGGTATAAGTTGAATTCCAAACACTGTTTTATAAGTACAATTTGTGACCAGCCCACGTTATGAAGTCAGACATCATACATATAATATAGCTATATAAATAATATGGCATATGAGGGGGGGGGGGGGTATATATGTTTTACAAACATATTTCTAACAAATTTATCAAAAGAATCAGTATCAATATCATATTTATAACATCCGACGTTAATGTTACACGAAAATCTGAGAAATTATCTAAAATACCGTGTCGTACTAGACAATAATCAACAAAAGAAGCCCCTTTTATAGAAACTGAAGTAAAATCATTATGCGTAAAATTTCTAACATTCAATACACAACAGTTAGAGTTTACCAGGAAATCAATGAGAAGTTCTCCGTAAACATTTACTGTAAAATCCTTAACATCTCTACATGATATATGATCAACGCCGGCTATGTGATCATCTAGGTCTCCAATAGGACCATTAAAGTCATCACAAATAAAAAAAACGACCTTGTGGTTGAAACACATATATATCAGTTAGTAATTTGTCATAAAAGGAATTAACATCAAAATAACGAGACGAATTCTGTGGTAGTAGATAGCAAACACATGGAAAAATATGCATGTTTTCAAACTTATGCGATAATTTTAACAATAAAATACCCTCTGAGGAATCATCTGCAAACATCGAAAGTATCAAACAAGGACTTGCCTTGACTATTTGAGTTTACCGTCGCTTCGACAGTATTTCAGTCATATAGCGACGTCCAGCTAATAACAGGTGGAGGAAGACCCTGAATGTACGGAGGCATCCGGGTAGAACCACTGACCTACCGGAAGCCAGCTGGGAGGCTTTCTCACATGAAAATCCGAATGACCTGCCGGGTTACGAACCCACACGGTGAGGGGCTGAGTGAGTTCTAAAGTCAGCGACTTTACCCTCTCGGCCACGGAGGCCCTATCAAACAAGGAGTCTTTTATAAGGAAACCAATACCACCGAAACCAATCCATTCATTTTATGTATATTTGTCCTATTTAAACCAGACCATCGATATCCATCTAGTTAAAAAATATCATTTTTTAAAAGATACGATTCGGCTATGCCTAAAAAAAAACATTATCTAAAACACACGCAGCTCTCAGTTTAAAATTATCAGAACTAAAATGAGAGCTCCACCCTTTTACATTCCAAAACCCGGCATGTAACTAGTTCCTAGAATCTGCACGTTGAACACCTGCAGGGGAATTACCACAACGTCTGCTGTCACAAGGAGCCCGATTCCCCGAATTAACTAACACCACCATCCCGCGACTTCAATATATTTAATTGATGGCATTTGGAAAACAAATCTTTCCTATTGTAAATCAGCGTCGGAAACCCACGAGCGCTCATTCCGTTACTTCATACATCGCCTGTGGGATTATTAGTTAGCATTTGCTCGTTATCGATGTATTTTAAAAGCCGCGCCACTATTCGCAGCCCCACTAGGTAGTGGGGATTTTTGGACCAATAGAAACTCTCGCACTTACGGCACTTAGACAAACCTTTACCGACTTCTAGTTCTCCTTATAATGATAAATTGCTAGCAAAGTATCTCACAGCTAACAGATGTAATAGGCAGCCGTGGGTATCTTACGCTGATTGTAAAATGTTTATTTTTTCTCAATCCTGCCTGGCCTTAGTTTTGGTTTTCTGGTCACAACAGGCAAGTTGATGTCATTCACTAACGTAAAATTGTAACAAAACCTGGGTAGTTTTCAGTAGAAAAGTACCATGTTTAATTTGGATACCGCACACTTTATAGGGGACGGAGCTTCCTTGCCCATGCAATAACTGATGCAAAGTCATGCAGATATCCAGATAACCTCACTGTAATGGCGGACACTCGGTTTAACCCTTTCCCTCAAATAGACTCATTTTGACGCACTCAATAGGTACCACATAAAGCCTGATCTGCAGAAAACCATAGTTAAACCTTACCAAATTTAATTATAAAGTCCTCATTTCCAGACCACTGAGGAGCAGCGAACAGCATAAAACCTGGTCAGCCTGCGAGTTACTCGCAGGCTGATCTGGTTTTATGCTGTTCGCATAGGTCTTTTCATTGTGTCCTCTATGATGGAAAGGGTTAAGGGGTCGCTGTCAACCCAAAGTGGGTGGGGGTTGTAAGAACGTAAGTTATGTTTTTACAGTAAATCATGTTGTTGTTTTCTCAGTAATACTCAGTATACAAATTCATTTCATATAAGAGAATACAGTTTGCAAAGGGCTTTCAGATTTGGCTTCACATTCAAAGAAATTACTACTTGTCACATCTTCATCTTGCATGCACTCAATCAACACTGTTTGCTGTCTTGGCTGAAAAACAAACACACTGCTACATACTCCATTGTCCATTCAACAATGTGTGAAAAATGAATTAAAATTCAATCACCTATTCAAGAGAAAAAATTGTGTCTCCAAACGTCCCAAAAATGTCAATAACATGTGAAAAAGGAAGTAGGTATGGTGGACAAAAAGTGCCACAATACATGAAAATTGTGAAATATTTGGATTAAGCATTAACCTTTATGTAATATTAATTAGGCAAATACTTCTGCATTGGATAAATATAAATATAAAATAAAGGGTAATATAATAAGGCTTGAAAAAAAAATGCTGATAAATATTTAGTATACATGTATATCATTATCTCCCTTTAAGTGAGATAAATGACAACATCTTATTTTTATAAGTACTAGACTTAGCAATTCTGTTATAATCAACTCTATTTATCAAGATTCAATTCTTCATTATATTAGCAGTGGTCTCAAATAAATGTCAGAAATTATTTTTTTAAAAATAATACAATTATTTGTAAATACTTTTACCAAAAATCATTTTTTAAAATGATGGTAAATGAAAGGTTTGGGTTTTAAACTAAAAAAGAAATAAATGTTAAAAATTCCACTAGGTCAGCCCGCCAATCCCCCAGACAAAGCATTGCTAGTTGCTTTGCTCTACTTTCATTCTTTGATTTATGACATTTCTATTAATCTTCAATAGGTTAACTGAAAAAGATCTACCATTCCAAAATTCCCCAAGCTATAGATTCGAAACCCCTACCTAACTTTGCACAGCGCTGCATATATCTAGCGCGGCAGATGATACACTAACATGCATGTGCATATTTATAGGCAACTATAAGTGATGGAATTGCAGTTGTCAATGTTTCAAATATCTCCTAATTATTTGCCACTAAGCACATTTACTCTTTATTTCCGTTTGTTGAACATGTTATTTCCAGTATAAATTTTCCACATTTCAATTCGGTTTTGACTTCCATAATGAATCCGTACTTAAATATACATAAGAATTAACATCACTAAGTGAAAAAAAATCAGACTTATATCTCTGCGTAGTAAAACAGTGGGAGAAGATTATATCTAAAGAAAGCCCCGAAATATTGTTCGATGCAGAATGCGTTCTACAGTTTTTAAAAATGCCGTCCAAAGAAAAAGCAATCGTTGTACGAGACAACATCAGGAATGCTCCCCGTCCCACTACGGACCACCTCTAAGTTATGATACGGCCTATTACGTTCTGTCACGTCTTGTTGCGTTCACCTCGTTTTACAACGGCCTGCTAGGTTTCTAATCCGCAACGTGACTGCCGTGGCGAATTATTTGACAGTCTAAAAATCTTGTCTGGCATCCACGGCGATCACGGCCTGTCACGTTTGCCTATCCCGTTCCCCCACGTTCTCTCACGACCACCCTGTTTTGTCCACGGTGGCCTGAAACGTGGTCACCGTGGCCGCCGGGAACATAGTGTAAACGCAGCATAACAAATAACTGCACGACCTATTTTGTGACCATCAAAAATGATTGTTTTCCGGACACGATTCCTTTAGGTGGTCCAAGTGAGCGGAATCCATATTTTGCCTAGATTTGGAGAAGAAAACTGCTTTAAGGCTTTAGACGGCAGCTAAAGATTCTTTTGTCAGATGTACAGGATTTCCAAAATTTCGGGAATTCCTTCATAGTTTGTGAGTATTTGTTTGCTGTCACTAAAAGCCCATCACTAGTAATGTTTTCCCAAATGTTAGAAACTGGTATGGTCAGACTGAATTAGAGACCTTTGGAGAATATGGAAAGTCTATCGATGACAAGTTAACTTGTGATATGAAAAGATTCTCCGCAATGTCATTCACATCCATTTTCTCATCTGTATGGAAGGCGCCGAAAAGAATTATTTGATTGATTAAGAGGAAACTTTCCTTTCACAGGGTTTCTCTTTGATACCCAAAGCGCTAAATATTTAGGATAATCTACATCAAAAAAACCACGAGACCGTAATACCGCACCCATCCTACATTTGGCCACGTTACAAGACATATATTGCACTGATTTCACTCCTGATCTTCATTAACCCGCCAACATACATTCGTGTGCATGCGCGCACTCACGTATAGTGTGCAGGTTAATCAAGCTCGTCTCGCGAAGCCATGCACTATATATTACTTCTTGAATATGGTTACCATGCAGACTCATATAAGAATCACACCCAGCCCCAGACATGAACTCAAAGGTAGCCCACCTGTGGATTTTTTAAAGCTGTCCGTGAAATAACCAGTCTAGCTAAATTTGGGTGGAATCTTATTATTCTTAATTATACGATGCTGTCCGGTAATCTTGCGCACC
This sequence comes from Solen grandis, assembly GCA_021229015.1. Lineage (NCBI taxonomy): Eukaryota > Metazoa > Mollusca > Bivalvia > Adapedonta > Solenidae > Solen > Solen grandis. The sequence continues at coordinate 53,225,667 of CM037781.1, read as the reverse complement.
TAAGCACTTATCGGCAAATTTACTACGAATCAAATTAATACCGAGTAACCATTATTATTTTCCTATTTGCAAAAATCTTCAAGACATACAATGATACAGATATTATTTGGAAATAACTCATTGAACTATATGTGTGCAACAATGTAAACACTCACCACCATGATTAATCCCAACATTCAATTGTCCGGTGATCTTGCGCATGTGCAGGCGATAGCAACTGGATACACTTTTATTTCACATCTATCATTTCAAAGGGGGAAAAAGGGAAATTTACAACGTTTTAGTAGCGGAAAAAAGGTTTAATATGTGTAATATTTATCTTTCTTTCGTGCAGGACGTAAACACTTTGAACTGGATGAATAGACAGGAATACTGGGAAAATAGGTCAGTGGGCGTGTTTATGAATAAATAATTAGGATGACGAAATAATGTAACAGATAATATTTTAACTTTCTTACCTTGCTTTGGTTCAGAGTAAGTCCAAATCACAAATTTTGCTTGAAAATATCTTACGATAGCGTAAACAAACGACAGAAAATACACTTCCAGTGCGGAGTGCGCAAGGTCACCGGCCGCGCAAGATCACCGGACATGACGGTATATATAATTTGTGTATTGGATTTAACGTTCCGCCGACAGTGTTTCATTCAGTTGGAGAATATATATATTTGATAAATATGTTGATTTTCCAGAGGGAAATAATAAAATAAATAATTAAATTCACTCTACCTCAATATTTCGGCAAAAGTATGCCTTTCTCACGAAAAAAAACATGAATTTTTAGCAAGTTCTACATTATAGACGTTTGAATAGTCGCCATATTGTTATTGCTATGAACTACGTCAACGTCAAACAAATAATGTCAAAAGATGACTTTACGTTTGGCGCCTTTTCTCTAGGACGTCAATTGACGTCAAATGGCAAAGCAGGCAATTGACGTTATTTCTATATACTTGAGACGGATATAGTGCTGCCGAACAGTAGTATCACGCCATACACATGTGAAATGATTGAATAATATTTTGTAAAACGTGAGATATTGACTTTTTCTTGATCTTGCATCCTAAGTCTATTTCTAAATCCACCCCGGAGATTGAGTGGTCCGCCTCAAATTCGTGATTAATAATGGTTCTGGCAAGTTTGTGTTTAACGTCCCACCGACAGGATTACATTTTTTATCACTATGAGACAGACATAGTGGTTTCACAGTACGATTCAATGTTGGGATATGACACCCAGCCACAATATCCTGAAGCTAAACCAACCAATCCTGAAACTACCATTATGTGATGATTGATTGGCTTATTTTTTAGAGTTTACCATCGCTGCGACATTATTTCAGTCATATATATATAGCGACGTCCAGCTAATAGCAGTGGAGGAAGACCCCGAGTGTACATAGACACCCGGTTAGAACCAGGGACCTACGGCAAGCCGGCTGGAAGGCCATTATGTGATGAGGGTCAATCACAGGGGAAATACATTTTTGTATACCAGTGCCATATCAAATGACTTTGATATGTTGCGGCTGGGGTTTTACCCATGACGTTTTTTCGAAGTGGAACCTCTAAAATGGTAGAATGTATTGCTATAATACTTGGCGCCTGCTGCAGTGTTTCTAAAACTAGAGCTAACTGATATAAACGCATACTTCTGAAAAGTTGGTGGGACATAAAACCAATCGAACGGAGTTATTTTCTTCTATGTTATAAAACACAAAAATCCCATAGTCACACGTCCTTTCGATTGGTACTTGTGACACACTTCAAACATGCTGACTTATCAGCCCATACCATCTGCAACATCATTTGTTTTATTAAGTGTGTCTTCGATATTTCTCACACTAAAAAACGAATACAAACATTTATATACATCAGTGTTAGGACGATACGCTCACCATATGATGCGATCAACGATTTTCGATTTTGCACTTCGATCACGTAGTGTTGGCAATTAGTCGGAATTTCGCCATATTATTCTATGTACGTATTTTAAACATGCACGTTAATGAATAAGAGAAAAAATCATCGATTTCTGACTGATTAATGACTGGTCAGTGACTTTAAAGTCTTATTTAATATACAGACCGAACTAAGAATATAAAGCTTGTTTAACTTATAATAAATATAAAAAAATAACAATAAATTGTGAATGCCTTTGTTATTATTTGTACCATTTGATCAGTTTCACAGTTTACAAGTCACAATATTACTGTAGCAGAATGCAGTGACAGACGACTCAGAAATAAACTTACAGTTACTTTGTTATTAACCAAATCCGCTATTTTGTCTAGAATCATAAATGTAAAATTCGTTAACGAATAACAAATTAGCGCGGTCTTTGTCAACGATTCCTCGACAGTCCAAAACTACGAAAACGTTTATAAAAAAAAGAAAAGAAATATACACACAAAACAATATATTTTACTCTAAATTGTCCATACATGTTTATCTTTTTGTGTTGGGTTTAAAGACCCATTATATCTTATAAAAAAACATTTGTAATGAAAAATAAAATATCAAATGACACTGACCTATTGTAGATTAACGCAAATGGTACATACTGTAGAAATATTTACTGTGAAATAACAGTTATACGCATTGAAAATGTTGATAAAATATCGCCATTAAGTATTTTGTGATACCACACTCAGTCACATTATCCTGACACCGGGCCAACCAGTCCTGGATTTACCCCTTATATGCTGAGCGCCAAGCAAGGGAACTATACCAGTACCATTTTTTACGACTTTGGTATATCGCGGCCGGTGATCGAACTCACGACCCCCCGCTCCCGAGGCGGACGCTATACCTACTCGGCCACCGAGGGCGGTCCATACATGTTTAATAATGAGGACAGTTCTTACGGTGACTAGAACATGAAAACGGTAGTGATGGAGTGTACATGCATTTGGTAAGGAATAAAAACGAAAACAAACATTGCGCACTTTGCATATTGAAACATTATCATATCGGTGTTCAATTTCATTAAAATCAGATTCAGTATGCTTACTGGATCTGACCACATCGTATAGAGGGTCGTCTCAGATTGACCTTTGTATTAGCCAATCAAATCGACGGCTACAGAATCGTTCGGTATATTAGGGGGAAGTAACCGCATCAATCTCACAATACGGTAGAAATATGTCTAGGCGGCCGAGTATCTCAATCGGTGGAACGATAGCTCATTCGGTAGAGCATTCGCCCTAAACCCAAGAAATCCCGGGTTCGAGTCACGGTCAAGCTGTATATTTTTCTCACCCTGTGACAAATAGTCAGAAACGCGCTATTTAATTGGTTTAAAATCGAGCACTTGCATATAAATTAGTTAAAAGGTTAATCTGACGTGACCCCTTATGCGATGTTGTCATATCCTAATCGCGAAAAATAGAGGAGTGCAAATTAGGATATGATTTTAATAAGATTGATCGGTGTTGTACTTTCGTATCGGCAGTATTCTGTGCCGATATTGTACCGATGTTAATGCTCGAATCGCCCCATCTCTTGAATCAGAGACTTTATATGGTGTCTCTATTTGAATATATATATATATATATATATATATATATATATATATATATACACACACACACTTTTAATACAAGAGGCATAGCATAAAATCATCACACTTACGTATATTTATTTATCTCTAAAACAAAAAGTGCAAATGATATAATACATATAGAATGTGGTGGGCACACATAATCTTTGGAGTTAACGAATCATTTCTTTATCTCTTTTTATCAAAGACTGGTCCTGGTGGCCGAGAGGTTACTGGTTAGAACGCCCGGCTCAAATACGTGACAAATGGTGCTGGCTAGTTTGTTTGCTTTTATTTAACACCGAATGTATTTCAATTCATATGGAGTCATTTACCCACATGCATCAGAAATAGTGCTTCCTCACTGTAATATATCAAAGTCGTTCAAAAATGTTCCGGTATATCCCACGTGCCGGATGGACTGGCCCAGTGTCAAGATAATGTGACTGAACATTGGGTATCGCAGTGAAGTCATTCTACAGCTTTCTGTTTCATGGAGACAGGAGTTCCACAATGACTGAAATTCTGTGGGTGGGTCGTTAAACCCAAACAAAAAAATCATTTATCATATATGATTATAAAAACATTTAAAGCCCTTGATGATATATCTTGTTACGGTATAAATCATTCTGAAACCCATTTTCTGACAAGAGATTCCAGGTTCATTAATCATCCGATTATGTCTACAAATTTGGGAAAATGCTAATTCTTCTAGGCATATAATTTGTCTAAATTTGAAAGGAATGTTTTCATATATGTTTGACATGAAACCCCAAACAGTAACTTTAAACCGGTCATGAACCCATTAACGTCGTATATATAACAGTAATCTCCGGTTTTATCCGGTAATGGGCGAGGCGTATGAAAGATGGTTATTCGTCTTACTTCGCCTATCTCCGTATTATATATTCGGAGAGAATCGCTGATGACGTCAGAATATCATGACACAAATCCAGATTCAGCCAGATAAAAAAAAATCAAGAAAACAATTATTACTCTAAAGTCAGAAAAAAATCGACAACTAAAAACTCTCAAATGAAAATCAATTCCAACGACATTGATATAGCTCTATATAATATATTATATGTAAAATAATTATTTTCTATTAATGTCAAATTTCATAGGTATCCTCCATACTGTGCATGTACGGATAGAGCCATTTACCTCGAGGGGATGCTCAAGAAAGATTCCGATAAGCGATTATCGAATATCATGTCTTTTCTGAGATATATTTTTCCTGGTCCCGATTATCCGATTCATATGTCTAATCCGAGATATATTTCTAGTCCCGTTTGTATTTTTAATTCGAATCCCATGTTTAATCCGAAATATATTCCTCAAGCACAAATTGAATATAATACCTAATCTACATGTTGGTGTATTTCACACATTGTTCAGTGTTAAATAAACTTACACATGAGATTTACCGTGGTCACTGATTGGTCAATTTAAACCAGCGATTATACCGAGTAATGCCGATCCTCTGGTAAAATGATCTATTACTTTATATGAAACTAAACATACCATCATGTCCTCTCGATTTTCCGAGCATTGCAATTCTTCGAGTATTTTACCGGTATACCGCTATCGTCCCTCGGTTCATCGCGATTTTACTTAGGTTTATCCAATTCTCATAATACACAAAATATACTATAAAATGTACATTGATTAGCCCATTAATGGATATGAACACATTAAGTTTTTACAACTTATTTTCTGGATGTTTAACATTATTATCGTACTATTAGTTAATGCAGCTTTGTTGAAAAAGAACCACTCATGCATTCCAGGTCAGTTCAAAATGATCTGACCGCGGATTGATAAGAAAAACAGTCATAAAATATGTGGCAATTAAGGTATTTTCCGTTCATTCCCTAACAATTGAGTGCAAATTTCACATTCTAATCACCTAAAATGTGTATTTGATCAATTTGTTGGAACGTATTAACGTTTGACTGACGTTATAAGTATCAGTTTCAATTAACAATGTCTTTGTATTCGATTTCAAACCAAGTGTGGTCAAGAATTTGACATGTTTTGTGTGTGGTGATCTCAAACATTTGACCGAGTATTTCTAATTATTTTCGTGATTTCTTTGCTAAATTTTCAAATTTACTCAAATTTACTTTCGAAATGTCATGGTATGTTAGATGAAGAAGAAAATGATGATGATAATGATGCTGACATCAAAGTAGCAAATAATGTTGGCAGCTGCTGATGATGATTAGAAAGATAATCATGGCAATTTTTTTTGATTGTTGATTAACTTAAGTATATTTGTGATTTGACACTTAAAAAAGTGTTGTGCTTGTTTTCTTTCTGTCATGTTCACCAATGTGGCGATGATAAAAGTATATCGATAAATGGTTTGACATTGCTCAAGATGATTGTACATTGTTCACCAGAAAGAGCTATGTAACTTATTTTCGTCCAACATTTAAGGACATAACGACCTGTGCTTAATGACTAAGAACTATTTATGTCAACCGTTGTAAAATATTGACTTTCAAAAATTGATTAACAGACATCGCGATTTGTAAGTTACCGATATCGCCAATGTAGAACCATATATCGCCGCGATACTTTATCAGTATCGACTCAGACCGTCAGCAGCAATTTCCGATAATGATTTGCTGGCAGGTGATGTAAAGTGTCACAAATGAGACCTTATATGTTTATCTTGTTGAATATCTTAATTGTGAATTTATGGTCGTCTCGTAACCCGCTAAGATTGGAATCAGGTAGACCTTTTTATCTCTCTTTCTGATCGAGAACAATAGAGTTTTGCACCGGAAGTGATTATCTGACGTCAACTTACCCGAATACGTAGCTACCGTGTCGGTAAGTTGCAATTTGAACACCTCGTCAATAATCTCAAGCGCAGGAGATCTCAAACAGATCTCTGCCACAGTGAGTTGGAATATAACAGAACTTCAGCTACTTCGGTACACACCACTCAGTATGGCAGTGGTCCTGCCTCGTCGATTAATAGGAAATCACACATAACTTACCGGAGATTATCGAAGACTTGGGTAATCGGAAAAATCGTGGATTTATAGGAAATTACATCAAATCCTAGCCTTCAGCACGACTTGGGTAATCGTTTGGCAAATCTCGTGGTTTTTCTTCGAATATTTCCGAAGGATGACTAGTATTCAGTATTTCCTTTTAAACCATAATAGTAATAATAATAATAATATTAATATTATTAATGGTAATAAAAAATAAATCTAACAACGAGGACTTACAATAACATGTAATCAAAATATTTTTGAAGAAACATAGTTGCAATTAGAAGTCGTAGTGGTTGTTGACTTTTTTTGTAGAGGATGTAGTAGTTGTAGTAACAGCAGTAAAAGTAGAAGCAAATTGAAACTGTGATTTGAAATATTTTTTGAAGAAACATAGTTGCAATTAGAATTTAAAAGATACCTCGATTATCTCCTAATAGCTAATGAATGAATATTATTTCAGAAAAGAAGACAGTAATATGCCTATTTGGCAGTACATTGAAGAGTTGCCCTAAATAAATAAATAAATAAATAACGACCCGTCCCAAAGAGTAAGCTACTTTTTATAATTATTTCTTTTTCTTTTTTGAGAATTAATGCTGCTTATATTTTGGACAAGAGCATAAACTTTAATTACTTCTTTGTAACCGGAGACAAATCTGTCTCCCCGAACACCTGCTGAAAGGCAATGATTTGCCTGCGGTAGAGGTCAACTGTGACGTCACATCTTAGTTCGGTAATTACTATAAAGGTTCGCGATAAAACCCACTTGTTTGTAAGTACATATGTCCAAGTGTCAACTGTGAGCATGTATACGCCTTTGTTTTCATCAACAGCTGTCTAAGATGATGGCGGAAACTAAAGAGTGACAGTGAAAGGAAAAGATGAATGCACAAACGAGAGGAGAGGAAATAATCTGTTAGCAAGGTTTATGAATTGAGATATTTTACAATCTAGCACTCTCTTGCAACAGTGCAACAACAATGGGGTCTTAATTTCTATCTTTTTTTTTTTTTTTTTTTTTTTCAAATGGACCTAAGTCCCGCTTTTTTTTCCGATCGCATGTTTCGATATTCATATTGTGATGCCTTTCTTTATAAGGGAGGACGCAAAAATAATTCAACACTCATAGAGGGATAAACTGGGCTTCACAAATAAAGATAATATCAACAACAAAAAAATAGGATGATGCTAAACATTTGGATAAAACAAGGTCAGAGATTCATAAATTCCAATGTACAGTTACTGTGTATACACATAATTAACTCTTTTTAACAGTCTAGAAACCTGCTTTAAATTCAAAGAATATTCTCATTTTGAAAAGTGTATAGTTCATATATATAATACTTTATGCAGAATAGCCCCAACTACTAAAAATCAGAGTATCATCAAATAGTTTATAAGAAGGAAAATGCAGAAGACTTATTTTACCAAAGGAACAAGGATTGTATAAAAATTACAATAATATAGTGGAAATAAGTACATATTTATTAAAGTCATGACCTGCCAGTCGAATAAATTCATATATTTTGCGGAGAAAATAAAAGTAAAAAATTATCATAAAAATAATAATAATAACTTCTGAATATGCACATTCTATGAATTGAGTTCTGTTTTTAGTTTTATATACCATGGAAATGTTGTTTTATTCCTTTTCACGCATCGTACATTATAGTTCACATTACTTGGAAAGTAAATACTACTTGCATAATGCGCCCTCTCTATCTAGAAATATACTATACAAGTGTACAAATCAACGAAAACTATTTTTACACGCTCTATCATAATTTTTCTCCCATTCTTAAATATCTAACTCTACTCTGAAAATGATTTTCGTATTACTTAACCATTGTTTATGGGCTATAATATGTGTATTAATATTTTATTTCTATAAAAATATTGAGTTTGAAGTAGACCACAAGTGGGTGGGGTATATATACAGTGACCATGAACGTTAAAAAAAGGCCCTGCTATAAATCTCAAAACGTTTTGTACCAGATATCAATTTTCTGTTTAAAATTGAATTTGAAAAACGGATTGCTTAAATATACAATTTTAACAAGAAAGCAATCCGATGTACAGGAGGATCTGTGGGCCTTCTTTTTATATTCATGCTGATGGCTATTAATGTAAAATGTAATAATTTGGCTAGTTAATCAGGAAATTGAAACTACATATACTCAGTATCATCAATAAATAGAAATTATTTCCGAATATAGTTGATGTAATTGTACTAATTGCCCTATTCGTTGAACCATTCCCATTTTTGTTGTTTTTGGATAAAACCTATAAAGGGAAAGTAAAAAAAAAAAAAAAAAAAAAAAAAAAAAAAAAATGCGCGAACGTTCTTGTGTGTGTCTTTAATGTTTGGTGAAATAAGTGACATGTCGGGTGGGGGATAATTAGAGTGAGTATTTACTATTATATTAAATAGTTTACAGAATATAAATCTGGTTGGATTGTCTTCCTCAACAAAAAGTATACACTCAAGGAGAATGAAATGAACAAAACCCTATCTGTTACTCATCATTATTTGGTCCCAAAAACAAACAACTTGCACCCAAGACCGTCTATTGATTATCTAAATATGTGAAAATCAATTTGTTTAAGCCTCCAAAACAAGAGAGCGGAAATAAACTATTTGAGGTTGTAATACATAATACATGTCAAGTTAATTGTATCTTTATTTGTTTTACTTATCTGTGTCTACATCTAACACTAGTTTCCTTGACACGTTTTATTTTAATTATTGTGGTTTTATTTCATATTAATCAGTAAAACCGCTGCAAGAAATGTAAACAAAGGCGTCACTGACATGTGCAAATAGCTCGGTACAGCTATAGGCAGTTTTAATGACGTGCAGTATAGACCAGTGTGTGTGTGTGTGTGGTTAAAGACACGTTTAGTTTGCGGGACCTGAAATCAAATATGTTATACGCATTTTTATAGGTTAACCGTTGGTGGTGATCGTTAATGGGAGAAAATATCGTTATATTTATGATTCAGAGCTGCAGGATATGTATTTCTAGTGTAACTCAGGTAGCTCTCTCATCTAGATAGCGATTTTAAGAGCAGTTTGATAGGATTTTACCAGAGAGTGGTTATTAAACAATACATGTAGATACGATTGTATATATTATGTTTACGTTCGGATAGACACATACTACGTAATTATACTACTTGTTTTTCAATTCGAATAGAAGAATTGGTGATACTTAGACTGGAATTTAATTTATTAATCTGTCTTATGGTGTTTGGATTAATTCAAGAACCAGGTAATATCTATTATACCGTTTTTGTATTATTTCATTCTCTCTTCTTCTTTCTACCTACCTACCTTTTCTTACTTTCTTTCTGTCCGTCCGTCTGTTATTAAATGATAATTTTCTTCATCTGTTTATCAGCTAAATTTCAAATACAAAACACCTATATCTATATTTGTTATAAGAAACTGATACCCCTGTAATTTAAAATCATTCAATTATTACAACTGTTGCCTGTGCATATATTTTATATATCATATAGATGCAGGCATTCGTGGAAGAGAGAGGAAGAGAAGGGGCGGGCTATAAAGTGACAGTTTTTCAATAGTTCCTTATTTTGACAATTCAAATCCGTTTGCACGTCTGTTTTTTATGATGAATATAATAATACACGTGTTTTACTCACACTTTCGATTTGCTTCTACTTTTACTGCTGTTACTACAACTACTTCAACTTCTACTAAAAAATAGGTCACCAACCACTACGACTTCTACTATTATTTTTGCTGTAGTTTCTTCTACTGTTACAACAACGTCAACAGCAACCTTGCTTTTTGTTATTTCTACTTTACTGCTACTGCTCCTACTACTACTACTGCTACTATTTCTACTACTAAGCACCACTACTGCTGCTACTACCATGCTACTACTACTTCAGCTACTACTATTGCTACTATTTCTACTACTAAGCACCACTACTAATACTACTGCTGCTACTAATCTACTCCTACTGCTACTACTTCTGCTGTTACTGCTGCTGCAGCTGATGATGATGATGATGATGATGATGATGATGATGATGGTGATGATGATGATAAGGAGGAGGAGGACTAATTTACACCTCAGCTTTTTGCTACATCAGCTACTGCTGTCAATACCGCTTCGTATTATTTTTTTCTTTCGATTCACAAAATACACGATATTCATTTAAAAATTTTCATGATCATCTCCTGCATAAGTAGTCAACATGTCTCCCTTAATTAATTCCTATTTTACTATCAAGTACATGACACGATGGTGACACCTGAAGTTACATTTTCTTCTGTAACTTCACCATGATTGGTTACGACAGCTGCCTTGGGCGAAAACGTGTACGCCGTCTCAACGGTTTTGATATAAAGATTAAAATTTATGACAAAACACAATATAACTGTGGGCGAAGAGCCATCATCTTGATAGTAACTAAAATATGCGATGACGTCCCAAACGTCTATTTTCTCTGGTTTATTGTTAAAAAATTATTACGGCACTGTAATAATTTATGTGGGACAAATATTTCTCTATTTCTTTTTTGTTGATATAAATCTATTTCCGCTTTATTCTTATCTGAAGTATGCAGGAAGGCACACGTTAAAGCAATCAAGGACTCATTATAAATTGGAAATCTTTTGACTATCAAAGGTGGGTTTTGAAAATAAGAGCTAGATAATCATATAAAACACACAGACTGTTTTATGTAATTTCCCAATATACACGGCCGCGTGATCACTAGCTGTCTAAAGCCTTTCAGCATAGCGGTCTCCTGTTCCTCGATGAATGATGTCAGGTTTCGGTGGCCGAGTGGTTAGAGAGTCCTCTAAGTAACCGTGAGGTCTTGTGTTCGATACCCGGCCGCGACATCCATACCGTGCATCTCCCAAGGCATATATAGAAAGGGTAGTTCCGGGACTGTTTGGTCTGGTATAGTAGGATATGGTATCATATGTTGTACTACCGTTTCTGTAAATATAATGTAGGCACAATCCACAAATGACTAAAATACAGATTGTGGGACGTAAAGTCAAGCAAGCAAATAAACACACTCAGGGAATTGATGTTTGGGATATTGCATTGGCCTGGGTCGGTCTCTTCCCAGGGACTTTAATGTAATTACAATATAACCTGTGTTAGCGGTCACCTGTTTATATAACAACAGAACAGAACAGAACAGAACATACTTTTATTTCCGACTTGTACATAGTACATCGTCTATATAAATAAACAACACAAATAATGTTCTCACGTGATAATGACATAAGCATGTACAATTTTTTTTTGTAAATTTTCAAAACATGTATAAGGAGAGTAGAAGAACATACTCAAAATAACAAAAGAATGAACGCTGGATAACATAATAATAATACACTATTGGCTAACTACATTTATATTTTCCCTACATTTAAAAGCTTCCCTAATAAAACACGCTAAGTTGAAAAGAGTCTTCCTATCTTGACTTTGTAACAATGCATGAAATTTGAAAACTGATGGTTTTACATAAAAATATCTGTCTAAATATTTTACCCTTAAAATACTATAACATGAACAAATACAAACAAAATGACATGTGTCTTCAATATCATGTAGTTCACAATATAAACAAATTCTTTCATTTCTTGGTATCCTATTTTCACCAAATCTTCCGGTTTGAATTCTCAATTTGTGTGCTGAGATACGTAATCTCGTAATATGAAACCTAAGATCATAATGAACTAAATCAAGATAATTTTCATATACAAAGTTAATCTTAAAATGCTTATATTCTTCTAAGATGCTGTTTCTATTTACATTTCCAAACCATTCTTGTTTAAAGCAGTCAATAACACGCTGTTTAAAATGTATATTAAAAGATTTAATATCAATCAAACCGGTACTGATATTAAAAAACATTTCTGAAAAACCATAATCATTTAATATATTTTTAACCCTGCTAACCCAATTTGTATAACCTAAAATACAATCTTGTAAGGCTAACTTATACAGTCTATCTAGTATTATATTATCTGATTGGACAATTTTACACCAATATTTGATTATTCTACATAAATGAGTGACATATAATGGGTACCGTTCTAATTCGCCATAAATTGCAGCATTACTAGATTTTAAAGGTACTTTTAATATGCGTTTACAAAACTTTAAATGCAATCTTTCTATTTCTTTACACCTTTTAAAACCAGTTACTTCACAACCATAATTTAACATAGTACCTACAAATGAATCAAATAATTGACATAAAACCTTTAATTTCAATGGTAAATTTTTACAATTATATAACAACATATTCATTGCTTTTAATGCTTTACCTGATAAATATTCGTTATTCATGGCAAAATTTCCAGTGTACCAAAATAATGTACCTAAATAATTAAATTTATCAACAACTTCTAACACTGTATCATTATATGTCCAATTTTCACCCCGTTTCAGCCCTCCCCGTTTCCTGAACACCATAACTTTAGTCTTAAGAACATTTACTTCAATACCCCATTTATTACAATAACCGTATAGCAAATCTAATTTATTCTGTAATTCTTCCGGCGTTTTTCCAAAAATAGCCATGTCGTCCGCGAACAATAATAAGGTTATTACAATATCATCAACTGACAACCCACTATTAATATCATCTTGCAAAAACAGTTCTAAATCTTCCAAAAAAAGTGACACTAATACTGGTGACATTATCTCTCCTTGTCTTAAACCAACCGAATACTCGAAAAAATCAGAGAAGGAATTGCAGTGCTTTACACATGATTTCACAACATCATACATGTCTTTAATTATTCTCAAAACTTTTCCCTGAATACCAGACTTAAATATTTTGAACCATAATGCATTTCTATAAATTGAATCAAAACATTTTTTTAGATCTATAAACCCTACATACAGTCTCTTATTTTTATTCAAATAATGTTCAATTAATGTATTTAATGCAAATATAGCATCAATCGTTGAACTACCTTTCTTAAAACCAAATTGTGCATCAGATATACAATGATTTTCTTCACAAAAAGATACTATTCTATTATTTAAGACTGAAGTGAATAATTTAGATAAACAACTTAACAAAGTAATGCCTCTATAATTACTTGCATCATTTTTATCTCCCTTTTTATGTAATGGAATAATAATCCCTTGTCTCCACTGCTCTGGAAATATACCTGAATCTAAAATAATATTAAAAATATCACAAATATATGGCAACAAAATATCAGCTACTTCAATAAAATACTCATTTAAAAGACAATCCTGACCATATGCTTTGTTTGTTTTTAATTTTTTCACCACCGGTTGACTGGTTAACACTATGTGCCACCAACTGAGGTTGGCTTCTTAATCACAATGGATGTCTTGGTTCAAAATCCTCGGGATCGCAAAAGTCTTATGGCCGTTCTAAAACTTCAAAATCGTTCTAAAGCACACACAAACACACGTGACTTACCAAGAACTTTAAAGGTCTATGCCATGTGTGCATTCAAATTGGTTTAAGTAAATCTTTCTCAAATCACGGTGAAAAAAGATATGAGGTAAACATGTAATACGGGTAGACTTGTCTATTGTAGAGGGCAGAAAATAATTCTGAATACTACTTTTTAATAAGAAGATTACCAGGGCTTTTTAACCCTTTACCTCATGTTTTGACGCATAATTTGCATACACAGCCGACCTAGATGTAGCTCCTTTTAGGAGCAGTCTGATCAGGGTCTAATCTGTTTGCTCATATAATAGTGTAGCTCGCCCAGAATCTAACAAAAGAATCCACTGTTAACTAATAGATACTTTTTTAAAGTTCAGTAAAATTTATTAAGTGTAAATTTGTACATGAATATTCAATGTCATAAATACCATTGACATCATATGGCAAATGGCGGATTTAAAAAAAGTGTCAGACATTAAATTCAATAAACAAGCAAACAAAATGTCAAACACGAGCTTAACCGGTCTGGTTTTTCGAGAACATTTGTTGGAACTATGTTGCGAGTAATTATTAACTTTTGATATGAAAATTTACGGTATATAAAATGAGCATCTACGTTACAACCAGATGATTTTAATGTAATCTTTATGTTTATGGAAAACGCATGAGAAGATCCTTACCGTGACATAAGAAACTGATTACATTTACATGTACACACATAGTGTAAAATCATTTAATTTCATGGATAACCATTTTTGTTGATTTCTTGGATGGCTTTATTCACGAATAGTTATCATATAAATTATTTTCTTTTGATAGACATCACATGTTCTATAAAAATCAATCTATTACAAAAAGCAATCACGAAATTGCCTTAAATAGAGATTCGACGAAATTTGATATCCACGAAAACTAATGATTTTACTCGACAACCAGGAAAGAATGTCGGGACACAAAGTCTGACAAAACCTAAATTTTCTTCATTCCTCCTCTCAACCTTGATAATTTACAACTGTTCAGACGGAATATCGTCATGGCGACGAAATTTAATAATAAAATTTGCCCACACAGTATAAAGTACATAAAAGAGCCTCTCTCGTATATTGAACTATCAATTTATCTGTGTATCACCAGAGGGTATAGGATGACAAACATTTTCATTTCTAAACGTCCCTATCACAAATTGGTACTCAAGTTTTGCTTGGTTGTTTTGGTCGTAAATTTTGAAAGTTTTGTTCGTACATTTTCTTGCTTACAGGTTCATTCAAGTCGGTTGCCGTTGAGTAGACATTTTTTTAAATTTTGAATTAAATGTAAAATCTATTCGAAAACATACATTCCTATATGAAAAAAGTGTGTGTGTGTGTGTGTGTGTGTGTTTAAAGTAACATTTTGATGAGGTGTGTATTTTGTTCCATTATGTATTATGTTCTACATTGGGACTTATACACATGTAAATAAAATATCGAACGATTGGTTTCATTCCTAGTTTTTGTAATAGATTCAAGCTCGAACCCAGCGCTACGTTATGCTGAAAATTTCATCGTTACCCTGTAAAAATACCTTAATGTTTCACTTTCTACTCAAATATTGTTAGTCAGTACGGTATTATATATCAACATAGCCTCTGACTGAAATATTCTGTGAAATAAAAATGATGCATTTGAATATGTTCCTACAGTAATCAAGGTTTCAAGTTTTATGTAGCATGTAGTATTTTTGGTGGGATTCGAGTCTGGTTGCAAACAGCATCCTTCCTGATTAGGGTTTAACTGCATGGATAATTATCTTGATTTTAGAGAATTTATGAAAAGTATGCAAGTTTCAAGCCTCCGGCAACTTGGTAACTAATCTGTGCCATGCAAACGATTTATTTAATTTCGGATTACTTTGTGTTAATGGTATACATGTATACCCAAAATGTGGGATTTTTATCCGCAATCTTAACACTTTTGGTGTATTCATTTTAAAGGAAGAAAATATCACTTGGTATAACTCAGTGAACAAAAGGCGTGTGAAGTACTTCACATTAGTATAAAAAGCAAACCAACAGACAGCAATTAATTTATTTGCAAATTAAGTATTTCCCCATTCGTATTATGCACTTGATTTAAATTCCTTTAAGACGTAATGTAAATCTAGACAAAACAAGAAGTTTTTATTCATTTCGATTCATTATGAAAGGCGTTAATTATTCATTTCCGGTTAAAAAATCCCAGCTTTCATATGTATAGATCTTACATACGCCTTTACTAAAAGAAAAAGAAGAAGAAGAAACACAAGAAAAAAAAAAAGGAAAATAAGAACGACAGAAAAAATAGCAACATAAAAAAGGGAAAGAAACGCGCCTTTATACTTTTTATGTTATTTGACTTAAATGTATTATTATTTACGATCCTTGAGTTATTAAACTTTGAGTATATATATATAAACTTTTAAAGGACAACTATGAAAGAAAGACCTGACTTAAATGCAAAGAGTTCTTCTATTCTTTCTTTTTCTGAATGATATTTTCACCCCACGAAACATCAAACTACTTCCCAGCTTTACAAAGGGTTGAATAGCAGCAACAGCTGATCTTAAAGATAAAATTCCGCACTCACTCTTTAGATACATCGAACTCATTTCAAACACGGTTTTAATGCTCGACGACTCTACTCTTGATTTATAGCAGGTTTTCGAACTGTATCACTTCTTCACAAATCTTTATCATAGAAAAAAATATTATTTTCTGTTAGAGCAATACAGTACTATCAAAAGAGAGGTCTGATGCACCCACAACAGAAGCTGTTTTCGTAGTGTTTATAACAGGTGTTGTTTTTTGTTCAGTCATGAGAAACTTGGCACTTTATTGACATGTGAATCATCAAAAATCTTGAAAACATATAGATTTTGCTCTAAAAGTATAATGTTCTCTTTGAGAATTAAACATTGTACCGTCGAATAACCACGGTCGATCGACATGATGTCATACAGTGAAACGGAATAAGTCAATCGGAGGTTTCCGACGATGGTTATAATGATAACTATGATTGACATCATTAACGATGGTTATCACGACGAGGAGAATGATGATGATTAATACATAAATCATAAATTGGAACATCCTCCTTGCTTCGCTAGCCATATCAAGGTAGTTCCAGGACTGACTTACATATTTATAATAATAATAATAATAATAATAATAATAATAATAACAATAATAATAATAATAATAATAATAATAATACATTTATCTTATGAGGAATGCATACATATTTGGCAAAACCATTCTACCGCAATGTCTTCTTAACAAATACCTATTACAATTTGTTGCTACTAAAAGTGAACAAAATGACTTTCATCAATATTTACAACCTAGTGTCGAGATATATAACGTGCCATTGCGTGATATCATTATGTTCGTCTCGTGTATTTAAATAAAGCCCCAAAATTACTGAAAATTAGTCGACGGAACAAAACAACCAAAAATATAACTATTATTACTGTGGGTACTATTACTTGTGTGACTGCTTTTGTGACCAGTGCAGACCAAGATCAGCCTGCACATCCGCGCAGTCTGATCATTGTCAGCACTGTTCGCTTTTCTGTCTATAAATGTCCAGCGATCACTCCCATAAAGAACTAATGGTACAGTCCAAAATAAAGAAAGGACAAGTCCAATTAAAAATTTAGCATGGTAAGGGTTAAAGAAACACACGAATTATTCATCAACATTTACATTTCCAGCACCATGACTAACCAACTAACATTTCACCCACTTGTTAACAACCATGAACAAAAGTTTGACCCTTTGTATTAAAACTGAATGAACCAAGTGCGTACTTGGAGTATTTGACTTCAAAAACAAAGGTTTTATAAAACGTGTACGGTACATGTATCCACTCACAGAAGGTTTGATAGGAAAGTATGCTGCGCATGAGTTTTGACTTGAGTTATGTATATACCTAGTAGAGAGAGATAGACAGACAGACAGACAGACAAGGTAGATAGAAACGAGATGATAGAGTTACAGACAGACAGACAGATAGATAGAGGGGGAAAGAAAGAGACAGACAGACAGACATACAAGAAAAAGAGATATGAAGATAGATAGATAGATAGATAGATAGATAGATAGATAGATAGATAGATAGAAACGAGAAGATAAAGCCAGACAGAAGACAGGCAGACATTATAAATAGATTCGATGGGATAAAGCTACAGAGGGAGAGAGAGACACAGACAGACAGACAGACAGAGAGAGAGAGAAGACAGATAGGATCGAGAGGATAAAGCAACAGACAAAAGAGAGAGAGAGAGAGACAGACAGACAGACAGACAGACAGACAGATACAGTTGGTGGAATCCTGGCCAGGTCTTTTATCTCGTGTTAATGGCTGATATATATACAGCTACATCGCAATGAATGTTCTATAAACGTGTTTTTATTATCATTTCTGAGAAAAATACTTTAACTTCACATTGAATAGTAGAGTTGATAAATTACTGAGTTAGATACGTGTATTTGCAACAGTTACTGATATCTTGATTCGAATATGCATATGAAATAGAAATGTGAATCGATAATGGTCAAGTCCACGAAAACCAGGCTTTAACATGGTGAATTAAAATGTCAATTGAATTTCGTCACTGAAATAATTACCTGCTCACCAGGGATGGGGTCCATTACTTGCCAAAGTAATTCATTACCATTAAATTGAGTTTCACTCATTACCATTACCATTACTGAAGATTTTAAAGTTAATCATTACCATTACCATTAAATTGAGTTTCACCCATTACCATTACTGAAGATTTTAAAGTTATTCATTATCATTAAATTGAGTTTCACCCATTACCATTACCATTACTGAAGATTTTAAAGTAATGCATTACCATTATCATTAAATTGAGTTTCACCCATTACCATTACTGAATATTTTAAAGTAATGCATTACCATTACCATTAAAATAAAAAAAGAAATAATTATCCTTAACTAGCTTTATATTTATGTTTTAGTGTGTACACATCAGTCAGTAAAATTAGCACAAGTGTATATAGAATGTTGTCATGCATGTTTGTATATGGCTCCAGATTAGATGCATATGTTGATGTCCAAAGATCCAATATCTTAATGAACTCCCATGTTTTACTTTGACCACTTGTTAGAATTACCACAGAATTGTTTCATCGAGATGATTCTAACTAGTGCTCAAGGGTATGTATGCATCTTATCTGGGGCTGTTTTAGCCTATGATTTCAGTATAAGTCCTGCTAGAAATTGTATTGATTTTCACTGCACAAAATGCAACTCAAAAGCAAAAATGCCCGTCTCTGTGTTAGATTTCATTCACATCTATTTGTCTTGGTTTGACTTGATCCACATTAGAGATTCAAAATTTAAGTCATTCAATCTACGTCTGTCTAGCCTTCAAGTTTTTTCCAGCAACAGAAAACAGTCTTTCAACAGGAGCAGTGCCGGTATGTCGTGGTAGTGCAGCCCCTATAAGCCCCCAACATAAGCATTGTAATTGTAACAGTCAAACTGGAAAATTGGTCAAACAAGCACCTGCTTTAACCTAAATCTGTCAAAAAAAGTTGTGTCTGCTAGCTTATACAGTCTCCCTCAATGTAGTATCTTAAAAACTTTCATAGATTCCTTCATTCTGTATTACAAACAATCTTCAGTTGTAAACAATATGGATTCTGATCTGGTTTCTTTAACTGTAACATATACTCTAATAATTCATGTTATGGAATGGCATGCATATAAAAGTGCCTGAAATTTTTTCACAACAATGCATTGCATTACCATGAAAATTAATGGATTGCTCACGTCATTACCCTTTACACGAAAAAAAGTAATGCCCATTAACATTACCCATTACCCCATCCCTGCTGCTCACAGTCAAATCGTATTTAATACACCATTTACAAAGTAATTGCAAAAATACTATGACAGCAGACAACAAAATCGCCTGCACGAGGAAATCAATTTTTAGAATGCGTTCCGGGTAGGTACATACATTCGTGCAACATATTTTCTATGTTTATGAATCAGTATTTGCATGATATTATTATATTTTATTATTTTGTTTTTTACTTATTTTCCCACTTAACCACATAAAAGTGAAGAAAAATAAGTAGTCTGTTCTCTCTTTGTGTATGTAGATAACCGAGAAATTGTAGTATGACACTAAAAACTAAACTATGTTTTGTGTAATTAATAAATAATTAATAAATGTGTAATTAATAAATAAATAAATAAAGGTCAAGTTCCTATAGGGAGGTAGGGTTTTGCTATCAAACGCTTGTTTATATGAGCAAAACAATCATTTAGTTTTTGTTGAAATAATTACATGGGTATTTTTTCTTGGTTCTAATCATTGCCATTCTTCCAATCAGCTGTTTATCCATGTAGTTTATTGAAAATAAAGGGAAAAAGAGAAAGAACTAAACTGAGCAGATGTATGCTAAAAACAAAAAAATAGGTAATGTTAGGTGTAGATAAGTTACTATTCTAAAGTTGACCCACATTTAGAATGCACGTGGCACATTCTAAATATGACCTACATTTAGCA
>CM037781.1:53155015-53205015 GCA_021229015.1 Solen grandis | reverse complement strand
ATGCAATATTTTCAAAACAGGATGCTTTAAACTTTTATGTTAGCACCGACAGTCTAAATTGAAGGCTTTTAATCGTTTACAGAATTGCAATAAAAGCAGTTTTAATAATATATTCAACTGATTGAATGTTTAGTCAATGAATGCAACTACAATAGAAGATAATTCAATAAATGACTCTTACTATACAATCATGCAAAACGTGTCAATATGCCTATGACCACATGTGTTCTTTTATTCAATATCTGTCACACAAAATCCCAGCTAGCATTTGTTGTCGAACATCTGCCAAGGGACAGGAGAATCGAGGTTTCGATCCCTGACATACTAACAATTGTTTAAAATTGAACTGATTTACAATGATTGGCACTCAGTATAAGGGTAGCCCCAAGCTAGTCAGACAGGTGCCAGGATAATATGATTTGGTATCATGCACTTGTGATGTTGTCTACATCATGACTACCTAGAGCTAGGACTACTGCTGGGACGATAAACCCAAACTAACAAACATGATCATTTCAGGAGTCCACATAGGTTTCTTCTTGGGTTTACTCAGGACGTTTATGAAATCATCAACACTGTAAGTAACGCAATCTGAAGTATTCGGAATGATTTATAGCATACCAATAAGCATTACACAAACTGGATATGGTAAGTAATTCCCAATTTTATGACGTGTCTAGCCCTACAGACACAACTTATTGGTCTTCCATCGTAGGATAAATAAATAAAGAAATCAAAAAGGTCAGACGTCATTTTTGTCTACTACTTCATTTAATAGATGAGGAAGCGGAAGAACAACGTAGATATATAAAGGAAGTACTACAGCTTGAATGATAAAAAACTGTTTTAAACACAACGCAATATTATATAATTAAAATGCCAATTTCTAAGTTCATTTGAGTAATGTCCTTTTATGTTATATTCTTTCTTCACACAGAAGATTTTTATTTTGTAACTTCTATATTCAGGTCCCGTCAGCCGAGTGGTAAGAGCGTTAGCCCCGGAATTGGGATGTCGTGTGTTCGATCCCAGGCCACGACATACCAAAGTCGCAAAAATGGTACTGGAATATAAACATGTCTACGGCAAGATAATGCAGTAAATGTTTATCAGCATTATATCTGTCTCAAGTATACAAGGTCTCCAAATAACTGAACTGATATTGGTGAGATGTTGAATCAAGCAAAACATATAAACAGATTTTTATCAACTTAATCCGCACGAAAATAGATAAAATGAAAAAACGGAACCATTTTGTATCTTTAATCCTTTTGTTGTCGTCAAATTTATCTGTGCCTGACAGTATTCCTCAAAGCCAAATAAACTTCGGAATCCGTTAATCAAAATATGTTCTTCCGAGTTTGAGGTCCGTTTCAAAATACCATCAGGTTTCTTGTAATAGCTGAATACTCTAATTTATTTAAATACATTTGTTCTGTTCTTGGCATATTTCAAGATCAATTCATGTCGTCTGAGCTTGCAGAACTCGCGATGTTTTTTTGTTTTTTTTTTTACATATTAACAAAAAATGCATTATTTGCTGAACGCTTATTTAAATACAAAGGTTTTCGGCTTAATGGGAAAATAAAACAGTGGTACCAACTTCAGTCTAATTTCCTTCACACTAAAATCATATGAATAATAATATTTGACAAAGATTTGTTTTTTCTCTATAGATTGTAACACAGTCATCTTTTTTATTTATGTAGACTTTGCACTGCCATACAACAACTTAAACTAGAGTCCAGATATCATTTTTACTTGACGTCATGAAGTTTAGTTTAAACTTTATCTATTTTACGTCGATTACATAACAAGTTTCACAAATTATATTTTAATCACTCTCGATTGCTCTGATCGCGGTGTTTATAATCAATTATGTTGGAGGAAACCGAAAAGCCCATTTCTGGACGGGCGACCACTGTACCCTCTTATGTACGTAAATAGGAATTGAACCCGCGACGCATGTTGAGAGGTGAGGCGCGCTACACTACGCTTCTCGGGCTTTACGTCCTCAAACACTAATCTGTTGATACTTTTACTTTTAATCAGTATCTATCATTTACTGCGATAGAAATTTTAAGTGCAAAAAAACATACTATGTGACTTTGCACGAGAACAAATTAAAATGAACACATCAGTGCTGCAACGCTTTGATTCACTTTAAGTTTTATTTGAACTCTATCTGTGTAAAATTGCAACCGTTTTATGATTGACTATGATGCAAATGTATCTAATGAATAAACGAACATCTTCCGAACTTATGATATTTTAACGTGCCTCAATTTACAGGGAAACGTACATAATTCGACTTTAATTTTCAGTCCCCGTGTGGATAAATGAGAAGCGCATGGGGGAATTGCTCTCTGTTTCCGAGCTTTGCAATTATCCGCGTCTTTTTAATTTCTTCATCAGACCTCGGAATGTTCTGTTATAGAAACATTCGCTGTAGCTTATATACTGATGTACTCAGGCTCTATAGAAAAAGTTAAAAATGGTATACATAAATAATCAAAGCGCTAAAAGCACTGAAGTTGTGTGTTTCTCAAGTGGAAGATGGTTTGACGTGGTATGCAGGGTAACTTAGTTTTTGCCAAATATCAAACTTAAATTTAAATAATTAATGATTGTTAATTGTAGGCTATAGAAGTAGGGAGGGTAAGAGCGGCGAAGTGCTAATTGTTAACAGGTTGTTGAAACAAATGGTGCGTTCATCTTTAATATCTTGTAATGGCCATGTTAACGCAACGTTAAATCGGGTTATTGGCATTGCGCGAAAATATGACCCCGTTTATTAAATTTACTGTGATAAACGAAAGAAATGCGACAATACTGTTCTCTTAGCACTATCAGAGCTTTGATTTGTACTACCGAAGCGACGACGCAGTTTCTATTTATAGATTCAAGTCAGTGGCTCCTCACTGTGTCCATAGTAACTTCGGATAGCAGATATACAGGTATAAGCCATTCTATAGAGCATTAAATAGCCCCGGGAGGTACTTCTGATATATCTGAGATAGCTTTATGTATCGGAAGTCAAGCTTTCCATATGGACTATTGTAACACCACTAATAAATAACCGATATCTGCACATCCGCCATCCACATTCAGGCACGAGCCACCTTTGCGGCGAAAGAAACTATACTACTCCGCATGGTGAAGTGAAAGTTACGCAACATCATAGGGAAAATAGTTCTTTTGTGTTTTTATGCTACTTACAATTATTGTGTCCCGTAAATATTTATTCTTTACTCAAAATTGAGTTTTCAACAGTTTGGCTGAATCTCAGCATACCTGTGTTGTAGAATTATGGGAGGAAACCGGAGAACGCGGAGAAAAAACAAACAAACACGATCACTGTACCCTCTCATGTACGTGGCAATTAAAGGCTGCATAACGTTACCAAACCGGCTTTAACTAAATCTTTAACCAATCTTTCATCTAGAAACTTTATCAATTCTTTTAAAGAACTAAGACGATTTCATCATATAGGAATATGAAGACACTCGGGATTAATTATTTCCTTGGTCCGTTTTAAGAATACGAGTATTATTATGGGTACAATGCGACAACACTCATTAATTGGCATAAGCAGAAACTATTTCCAAGGGCCTTGAATACGTTATTAAAAGTTTATCGTTAGCAGGAGACAGAAATACAAAAATAACAAAATTATATTGAAATATTTTTAGAACAAACTTTCCTTAATTTTAAACTTCTTTAATCTTCTTTCTTGTTGTCATATAATATCACAACTGATTCCATTGAAACGCTATAAATATTATGTCGATCATAGATCTAGATATCTCAAGTTGCACAACAACCTCATAGTTTAACTGTATTCGTCAAAACACTAAGGAATATGGCTTAGTCACGAAGGTATTTAACTTATCAAAGGGATGAGAAAAGTCTGTAATCAAGTGATTTCCTATAAAACATGTTTTAATACAAATGAGAACAAGCGGAGGGTGTTGAGGCAAAAGGTATCAGAGTACTTAAGGCTCCAAGAGACTATCGGTATGATTTACATAGAAATAACTATGATTCTAATCTCAGTGTTTCAGCAGGGTATAAATCCAAAGCTATTATGAAAACAAAAGATCTGCATGTTTTCCTGCAACTCTAATAATTATTAATTCATCTGAACTCTGTTTCATGATAACACCCCGGCGGCTGTCTATCAGTGCCTTTAGCGCTTTGATTTGTTTATACTGATACAGAGTGAGAGCCGTGGCCCTGATTCTATTCATAAGTTGCACACCTAATGAGATCACGACCGCACTTCTGTAGTTCGTTGTACATTGTATCTGTTTTTAGAGTTGAGTAATAAAAAAAAGTTAAATCGACTGCGGTATTTAAAAATCAGCAATGTATGTTTTTTGTTGTTGTTTTTTTCCCGCTACATTCCATGAAAGACTGGTTCCGCCTCCAGATTAATAAAATGTCACATATATGTTAGTAAGTAGCCGTATGTTAATTAGGCATGCTCCGATTAAAGTTCTAGTCTACATTGCAGTAGTATGTCGTTCTGTTAACTGTATTATTTTCATTACAGACTGTGAATCATCCTCGGGCCACCTCTTATCATATGTATGTCCAAGATTAACATAAAATAAATGACAGATATGATATTAAATATTACACATTAGTGATAAACAAATCATGCGCCAGATGTGTCGACTTATTCATGATGTTATCAAATAATCAAAGGCATCCGACCAAAACCTTTAAACTCAAATATAAGCATCATGAATATGAATGATAAACAATTTAAGGCAATAGACTCAATATCCAATCAAATCTATTTTGTTTCATTCGAAATATTTTTCATAGAAAAAGAAGAACGAGCTTACAATACAATGATTCGACTGAATGAAACCGAAAGTTTTACCTGTATACTGACATTTCTGTTACGATAGTTACGATAATTATTGAAATCGATAATACCGGTAAACATTTTCTGTTATTTTCTAATATCTGTATATTTTCTGAAACCATGAACTAATATTCTAGTAATAGAGTTGAAGTGTCATTTAGTAATCTACGTATACCTATTTAAGTACATTTGTATACATCAATTCCGTTGCTGTTGAACCATAAAGTGCCTAGCAATAGAGATATTGCGTTGAACCTATTTCATCAGACATTGCATGTTGTTTAATATGCTTTTCACACGCCAGTTGTTCAAATTTATTCTATACTTTCGGTGAAAACACTGAGAACTACCAAACGGAATGAATGACACATTCATTTAAACACATCTGTTTCAGTCGAAGATACAGCAGAGATAGGTGTATCATATATGTCTTACTGGGAAAAATGGATAAATTATTGACCCCCCACGCCCACCGCCAATACAAAATAAATAGCAAACAACCACTATATACGGCCTTCTTCTTTTTAAGCTGATACCCATTCTGAAAATCATTCAAAAACGTGTATGTGTGTGTATTCCAAGCTGGACATTAAACTAATACGTATAATATCTATAGTTTCTAGGTGACAAACATTATGGCATCGATGTTTTAGCGTCTGATATACATGTATATCACTTTAGTTGTGCATGGAGTATTCAATTTATAGACAAATATAATTTACAAAAAGGTATATTCTAGTTCCATATCGCTCTGAAATACATTAGTCTATAGATATAAATATTTGCTAAGAATACAAGAAATTATTAGTTATCGTTGACTTGTTAGACAATTTTAAAAGCATTCATAACGTAATCATTTATAAGATATTTTGTACACATCCATCCAGTTATTCGCCTGTATCAATATTTAATTACTTTTGAATACCTCACAAAGTCTAATTAATGGAACAGAGCAAAGTGAATTCTATTTCGATTGAAAGAAATGCACGCGATTAAATCATCTTTAAACTGTCGTTCCATGGGTAATTTCACTTCATGTTTGCCAAGAACAGATTGGCTCCATTAGGACACACGTGTCTTTTTTTTCGGTAATCTAAAAGCTGCCAAAGAGGAATCTGAGGCAAACCAATTTAAGCCACATTCACAGACAAAAGTTTGGGATAAAATATATACTGACATACGAAAAAAGTGTACATCCAAAGTATGAAACAGTACTTTTATACTTTTTTAGGTGTAAGCCCCGGAATATAGTGTTTTTCGTGTACTGCAAAAGAACCAGTGGTTTATAGATTAAATCAAAATTGTTTTCATCAGTATAATGAGTATTGTTTCGTTTTCTTATGATGAAATGTCTATGTTATTAAAGTATGTCAAAGATAACTAAAATAAATGACAGATCAAAGCATTTGTTCAAAATAGTTTAAAAAATTAAGCCTCTTATTATTCGAGATAGTCATTGCGGAAGGACTCGTAGAAAAAAAAACAACAGATCAAAATATTTTGAACAAACAGCTCACCGTTTCAGGTAACGGCATATCCTTCCTATAAATGAAGCTTTACAGGATGGAAATAACAAGTACAATTATTGACCTCGCTACAAGATCCCTGTGATACCGGTAGATGTAGAATCATTGAGAGAAACGAGACCAGATTCTCAGATAATTTTCCTCCGAGATCACTGCCAAAACACTTCGATCCTATCAAAGTGCATACAGTCAAAGAATGCACTTTTATATTTACGAGTATATCAGGGGCAAAATAGGGTATCTTAAAACTTGAAGACTTGATGATACTGAACTAGAAATAGCCCACGAAATTCCATATTATCTTCTTGTCTATTGTTTATAGATGCCATCTGGAATTGTTTTACTTATGAAACAGTTTGCAAGGATAAAGGAGTTTGCCTGCAAAACGGAAAACTCAGGAATTATTTAATGGCTGGTGCGTTCAAAATATTCAAAACAAACATCAAATTTGTCTAATATAATATCTATTTCATGCATATCCAGCTCTAATTATTAAATTGAATGAGGTTACCTAGACACGCCTTTCGCTGTTTACGGAGTTTGAATCAAGTGAGAGTCGAATCTAAGTTTGAGAGATTGTGACTTAACTCTGAGAGATTGTGACTTAACGCTTGCTGCGTTTGTAAAATCAAACCAATATTTTGTAATTGGCAATAAAATTTGTATAAACTATTGTATGAATCTAATTATAGGAACAGCTGGATTTGTTATGCTCAATACCCGTCAAATGTTTTAATGTTTTGTATACAATACTTGCTGTGTTCCATTAAGCATGGTACAGTTTGCGGTTTATTCCCGTTTTAGCATACATACCTCCACAACAGAACGAAGCTCGAGTTGATTTAAGAAAAAGGTTTGGTAAGAGGCCGACTTCAATAAATGGTGTATTCCAAAATGAATACAGTAAATACAATAATTACAGATTCTTGATTGAAATCTGGGAGGCCAATAAATATTCAAGTTTCTAATCTTACATGTATCTGGTCCCGCTTGTCGTATCTTAAAACGTCATCATTTTTTGAGTTTGCCTATTTAAATGTCTAGAAAAAAATGTTCTTTTGGGTTGTATTTTAGATAGTGATAGATTATGATAATAACTTAATTTGATTCAAATATCTGCAAGATTACTTTGTATTTATATTTTATTTTTATTTATTTTTTTATTTTTCAAATTGTGTGTTGTCATCGATCTGTAATGTCATGTATGTTTGTGAAACATTATGTAAATTGCTGATTTAATTTATGTTTTGTACTCGTCAATATTATGGCGGAAATAAAGATATATATATATATATATGTTTAATATCTCTAAATTGAATAAAACTGAAATCTTTATTCCCAGTAACATAATAAAAACAAGTTCAAATACACTTTGTCGATTTCAATCGAACGTCAAACGCATGACTTCCTTAAATGGTAATAGAAACAGCGTCATCGCGTCATTGAAAAAGAGATAACCAAGAGAGTGTACATGTGTGTGGAATCTTGATTAATTTGAAATTTATATAGTCGACGAACAGTGTTCAAGTATATATCGTCTATTGACTGGCTGTGTTCTTATAATTAATATGTTGATACATTTTGCTCTGAACAATAAATCATGCTCTTTAACGTTGTTGTAACAAACATAACTTAATCACACATTTAACACTTTGATAAGACTAATTTCTCTGAAGTCTACCATGCATCTCTTTGTTACAATCAGACATGCTGTTCAACATCATTTGTGAAACAGGTGAACAGGAATCATTCATCCATGACGTATGTTATTTCTTGCGCGCGTCGGGGGCTTTTTGCTTTGTGCTGCACGTGAAAAATGGAAGTAAGCGAAGAAAATAGAATTTCACTAGTCTCTATTGAGAAACGAGCTTAAAAATAGTAAAGCTTGATTGGCAAAAAGCAAGCCTGTCAGTCACTAAGGCATGTATATCTTTCATTTGATTGCAAGATTATGCTGATGGTACGTGTTATAACAATTAGATTAAACTTTCATTTAAACTGATATAATGTATATGTTGTCTATTTTAAGGTAGCCATTGGGTATTCGACTGGGGGTTTTGTTGACTAATATATTTGTTATTTACATTTTTCTTTTTACTGTTTGAGTAAAAAGCTTATAATGTCACAGCGTTGAGCACTTACTCAACGAAGAAAAGTCTCCGTTGTTAATTTCTAAATAATTTTCAAGATTAAAAAAAATAAAATAAAAATAAAACATAAGCATAAGTGATATTTGAAAAGAAATAACTCATGATATATTTTAGCTAAACAGAAATCTATAAATTCTAAATAAACTCTTTAGCATTCTTCTGTCAATCAGAACCTGGAAACGTTCTGTGTATAGATTTAAGATAAAAATACAATGTCACGTGTCTGAAATAAACGTCATGCATAGCCTATTTTATCATTTTCTCTTAAACAGCTGGGTTCCCTGTCACAGAGACGTTATGCACAATGTCAAAAGAATTCCTAATTCACATCTGTTTGCTTTTAATCTTATGTAAAAATGGTTATTAATATAGCAAATATCTATTCGACTGGGTATTTTTCGTTGAATGACTTATTTCTTTGCGCATCTAACGTTTCGGACTCAACAGAAAATCCCAGTCGAACAGAACAAGTACGGTTACAAACGGAAGCACAGAGGGGACATGATGATTTTCTTTTTTTTTTATCTCGTGGCCCGAGATAGAACAATAAAAAACCGAAAAACAAATCTTGCTTACTCGTGGCCACGAGCTACTAAGAAAAAACAAAAACAAATATCGCTATCTCGTGGCCACGAGATATTCTAGCAATTTGATTGGTCAGCTAAATCGTGGTCACGAGTTAGCGAGATTTTTTTCTTAGTTATATCTCGTGGTCACGAGTTAATAATCGTTTTTCGCTTTTTCTTAGTTTTATCCCGTGACCACGAGTTAGCAATATTTGTTTTTTTGTTTTTTTCTTAGTAACTGGTGGCCACGAGTTAGCGAGATTTTTTTCCTTTTTAATACTCGTGGCCACGAGATAATAAACCGAAATACACCATGTCCCCTCAGTGCTTCCGTAGATACATACAGCAATCAATTTCGTCATATAAGAATGTATAACTTCTGACACATTCGGGAAAGTCTAAAACGCACTTTGTCATGTTTTACATTCAAAAAGATTTTGGTATAGTTAAAAGGTAGCACAGTTAAGTATGATAATGCTGCTGCATTCTCCTACAAATTAAGTAAGCTCAATGCGGTTAAGTATAACACCCGGTCGCAATCCAAAAGACATATATTTGCAATTAAGAGACCAATTGTTTGTGTGCAGTACAAGGCCATTCATAATCGATACACATCGGTAGGAAATGAGTGTCATGTATGTCAGCTATACTTAGATAAATTTCATGAACTGGCTTCAGATAACAAGTGTTTCAATATTTTCTATCAAATATCTTTATGGCCTTTTTGATTTAATATGTTTTGCATTTACACGATGTCTTGAAAAGTTACAAAAATAAAGCGATTCCCCATGTAAGAAAATTAAATTATATGTTTTGAGAAAACAAAACAAAGGACCGATAGTCCTGAGAGCTTCTAATTGAAAATACTGCTACATTACCCTCGATTATAAGTTTGTGCAAGACAAAGCATTGGATTTTGAATATAATAATTGAATGTAATAAAATCTTTCAGAACAGATACCGTAACGCTCTGCTAAGATACTGTTATGATTAAGATTTTTTCGGTATTAAATTTCTTGATATGTAGGTCAACCTTTACGAACTACTTTCCGAATGTTTATTTATATATAAAAAAAAAAAATAAAAAAAAAATAGACAATGTCGCTCTGTCTGGAAACACAAGGCATGTAAAATATCATTAACATGTCAACGGTATCCTGATAGCATTCCTAGCCAGAATAAAATGTCGTAAAATCTGAAATATATGTCGAATGCGATGGAATACATTGGCTATTGGGACTGAGCCCGGTCTTAAAGTGTACAGACTTGGATACGATATCAAAAGTAGTCGTTTTCAAATCATAATACACTGTATCTTATGAACACTAATGCAATGCCGACCATTTATGCTTATTGTATTCAAGTTTCGTCAGTAGTTTCGTTGCAAAGTTTTAAGATACATATGCGTTGATTTAAAAATCATTCACAGGTCCGTACACTGTAATATCTGTAAATATGAACCAGAATGAAATATCATTTTATCATACGTGTAATGAATATAGAATTTGATTTACATACAACACTTTCTGAAACAGTTTCTCATACGAGAAAGATACGAATAACTCGATATTATAAAGAAACATTTTGGCCTATTTCGTGGGGAGCATGTATACTGAAATCTGAGTTATCAGGTTCCGGAAACCGAGACCGAGATTATAGCAATGAGACTGCATTCTGAGAATCAGGATGCAGCTCAAAAAACGGTTAAATCACTTTCATGGAAAATAAATCAAACACGATGCACCTTCAACGAAAGATGAAAACTGTTATATTTACCATGACATTTACACCATAAAGTTGACATAATGTCGTTAACACCATAATGTCATATTGACAATTGCAGTTTCATGTTCATCTTTTTTTTTCTCTCAAAATATTCAAACTGTTTTTGTAAATCGTAATTTTATACTTGCTTAAGAAAAACATCATGCTCTTTAATATAGATTTGTCATGCGCTACATGTTTTTTTTTTGTTGTTGTTGTTTTGTTTTATATATTATTATTATTACATAGCACATAGCAAATTAAACGGAATATTATTAATTTCGAACAAACTCTTCAAACATAAAATACCAACATGATAAAACTAAAAGAAACTAAAAATCTTACCTGTATGATTACCTTTATGCCATTAAAGTTCCAATGAATAATATATTTATATCGAGGATAAATCACAGTCTTCACTTATCCTAATATTCTCAAGAGGTGCCTACTAAAATATTGCCCGATATTTGTTGTTGTTGCTGTTTTTGTAATGTATTAATTTTTCCAGTTACAGATTACGAGAGACCTCTGTGATACTCTTTTTTCATCTCCAATATCTGTAACCACGCTCGTATCAATAGAAGCAATGCCAACCCTGTTGAGGCAAACAGCGCCTGGCAACATAGATCACAGGCTTTCGAGCTAATTTTATCCGCCATTATCTGATGGTTTATAAGGTGACCATCTGTGTTCCATGAATCAAATATCTGTTTTATTTTCTTAATATGTTTCTCAACGTAAGATGTGAAGGGATAAACAAGAAATAAATGAGGCATGATACAATACGGTTTTGAAAGAAAATGAATTTACCTTTGTTTTTTACAACACATGAGAAGTTGCGAGATAAGACTTCAGTACACTCGCCAATCATGTTATAATTGTACTTCGGAAGAATAGTGTATGAATAGTATATAAGTATACGCATGATTCTATAGTGAAAAAATCTAAGGTGATTTTAACGAAAATAATTCGGGTTCAACTTTTGTACATATGCATTTACCGTACTGTTTAAATCCTTACAAACTATTGCCTCGGGATCTTAATAATACGGGATCCTATAGAACTTTGATTTTTCTTAAGAATTGATTTATAATTTACCCGAGAGACCCTTTAAATTTAAAAAAAAAAAAATAAATAAACGGAAAATTCTTTTATCACGCATGAATGAGCAGGCCCTGTAGGTCTTAATAACAACATATCACTTGAAATCTAATTTATATTTCCTTGGAAAGTCACCTTCCACAAATTATTATTGATATGCTTGGTAAAAGATCTAGTGTTTTACAAATGAAATCAAACATATAAACATACATTTCAACGATTTAAAAAATCATAATATACAACAAAGGACACGCCATGAAAGGTATAAAACAAATTATGGTGCAAAACATTAACCCATCGAAAATCTAGATGTTTACCACAGGACACGAAGATGGCTATTACAATATGGACACGGTAATTACAGTCCTCGCCTTATTTAGCTTCTTGTCCATATGCACCAATACCTTCTTAAAAATAGTGTATGATTTAAAATTGAAAAAAAAATATTAGCCCTGTATACGATTTTGAAAACGATAATCTAAAATCAAGGGTTTGTCCATTGTATGAAATAGACAGGTGTGATAGTATTAATGCATTACAACTCACTCAAAATATGCTAAAGATATCTAATTTAGATTTATATCGTGCAAAAAAAGTATGTTTTTGATTTGGATTATGACATCATATGACGGTGACGTTCCTTTCTTTCTTAAATTATCCATACGTTTATCAATATTATTTTAAATTTCACATACAGAATTAAAACCCAATACGTCACATGATTACATTATCGTCTACATTTGCAGATTTCAAACACTTGATCGGTTTCATGCGTACGAGCATATATACATACTATTCGATTTAAACATTACAGCGTAAAAGTTATTTGTACTCCTTAAGTTCATGACCGCGTAAAGTCTAATATGCCAATCAAAAAACACAAAAAGAAATTACTGAGTTCCGTAAATTATAAAATTCCCCCCTTTTAAAAATTGTTTCTTATGAGCACATTATAGATTGGGCAGCACCTTCACTTTTACCTACAAAAGAATGACCTTTACCTTCTCGAAACGTAACTTATCAGTCTTCTCTTAACGTTGGTTGAGCTAGGGAGGGGGATGGGGGCGTCAAGAAAAAGGAACATTTTCATTTTATGGCTTTGGGATGACATCTGGTTCAAATTCATTTTGAATTCAGAAATATGTGTTGTGTTTGAAGCAAGGCTGTCTTAAAAATACTAGTGCCAAACATAAAAAAAAACAATCAGAAGGTATTATACAATGGCAATACAAGTCATTGAAATAAACAAAACAAACTACATGTATAAGAAAGTTAGAATTTTTAATTCAGTGGCGGATAAATTATACCACATAATAATCCTTTCCAGGATAATATTAAATCGCATATTTACGAGCAGCATATAATAGGCTTTTGGTAATTTCATTTCATGGAGTTGCTAGGTAACGTACTTTTTTAAAATCATCTTACAAATAAATTAGAAAGAGACGCTAACCAGAGCTTGTTTTACAGTAGAAACTGCAGTATATCAATTCAATTACACCGAGTTAATTCAAATAATCCAAACACCAGACACATAACTTTCGCTATACAATCATCGGGACGACGTCATCGCAAACTGAATTACAAAGAGCAATGCATCTTAATTACTTGAATAAAAGCAAAGGCGGACAATGTCACAACACCACAAGAATCCTGAATTTATCTCCAATAAATTGTCTTACAATATTTTTTTTTATAATTACATGTATATTTAATGCAAAGTTGCACTTCTATGAGAAGATTCACTATTTTTCATAAATCAATTTCTTTGAATCTGTAAAATTTAGAAGAGCAACTGATTGTTATAAAGCCCCTATTTCGGCCTGTCGGGGTTCTGTTGGAGTTATTCGTTGCTGTCGCAGCATTTTATCACATCGGAACGTACAGCTAATTACATGTGAAGAAAATCAAGAGAGCGCAGACGGACCAGAGCTACAGGCCTGCCATGAGCATGCATAATAGTTGGTACTTTATATGAGAAGTCTGAAATAACTGTCATTTTTACATCCTAAAGTTTGAAAATGTATGTAAACTGTCATGATGAAATGATATGACAGTGCTCGGTTACAGCTGGGCAAGTGAGATGAATTCACACTTCACTACAAGCAAGTTAACTCAGTATTGTTAGGTAATTTGTAAAGACAGTCCACCTCTCTTCTCAAGACCCTTCATAATCGATACAATCGTCGCCTTCTGTGATAATTAATTGACAAGGGTCAAGGATGAAGTTCTGTTTTGTTAATATTTGCTCTAGGATAGGATTATCTTTGTTTCCGCACTTTTACAATGTCTTTAATAGTTATGCTAATACATTTCACTAAAACATACATTAAAAAACACATTATTCGTTCAGCACACACTGACACATTTAAAGCTGATAGCCCATTCTGGTAGTAAATGGAAAAATGTGTGTGTGTTCAAAACTGAAGTTACAGTTTTATTAAAGGAAAAAAGTGCTCTTTGTCGGAAAAGTAAAATTCCTACACTTGTATAATAACTTCTATTATGCACCGAAATACATTCGCCTATGAATATTTGTATTTTTAATAA
The DNA here is from genome assembly GCA_021229015.1 of Solen grandis. NCBI lineage: Eukaryota > Metazoa > Mollusca > Bivalvia > Adapedonta > Solenidae > Solen > Solen grandis. The sequence continues at coordinate 53,190,482 of CM037781.1, read as the reverse complement.
GTGTGATTTTTCATTTACAGTCAATTCCTTAAGCGTTCACCATACAGTTACAAGATACTTTCCAAACACATCCATCCAGTTTTGTACCTTTATCAATATTTAACCACTCTTGAATAACTCCCTAAACCTCTATAATGGAGCATATTAGTTCGAAGACAAAATATATTCCATTAGGATTCAAGTATATGCACGCGATTAAATTATCTTATAAACTATCGTACCGTTGGTAATTTTAATTAATTGTCAATAATGGATTAACTCCATCAGGAAACGCGCATCATTCATCGGTTACCTAAAGCTTCCAAACAGAAGACTGAGATAAACGAGTTAATAAGTATTTCACACATTAAGTTTGAGGGTAAATGTATACTGTAACATTGGAAATAATAGAAAAAATAAAATGGTATTGTACTTTTAATCAAATGCTCAGAGAATATCCAATGACTTGTTCTTAAACCAGGTAGAATCAGTTTGAATATCGTGTATATATTATGCCCAAAAGACATACAAAAATAATATGATTGTGTATACCAAACAAAATATCAAATCCTTCTCTAATTAAAGTATTGGCTTCAGGATATAGTAATTTCATCCTTTTCTACAAAATAATCAGTGGTCTACAGATTTAAACAAAATTAATTATATTTCTATATTAGGTGTATATTTTCGAATGTCATGATGCCACTTCTATATAATAACCAAAAAAAATAACAACCTGTCGTCTAAGATGTATCCTTTGCTACAAGTTCCCGGTGATACGGGTAAGAGATTGATTTTTGAGAGCAATTGGACCAGATCCGATAATTTTTGTCTTAATCACTGCGGAAAATGAGAAATCGTATCAAAGTAAAAACTAGGTATGTGTCCACATGACAAGGATGCCCTCACCTTTCAGGTGCACAGGTTCATGTCCTGAATAATATAAAAATGAATGAAGTATCAAGTGTGTAGTACAAATACAATGAACATACCAAGGTGCAATAAATCATTGTCCTGAATAATATATCCACGAAGTTTAAATTTTGTTGTAAAAATTCTTTCGAAGTTTTACGCGTCACAGACATAAATTTCCATATTTTCACAAATTTAAGGCCCGTAACTCTTGTAACGGCAACAGTAATTCGATGAAAATACACAGGTACACAAGGTCATGAAATGAATAATTCATCAACGAATTTTCTGTAGAACCAATACTTTCAGAGTTATGCGTGTCACAAAGTTTCGGGACTAACGACGGACAAAGGCAAATATTTATGACCCCCCCCCCCCCCTTTTTTTTTTTTGGTGGGGGCATAAAAATGCACAATTAAATTTATGACTACATAAGGGTTTAAATATCGCAAAATGGGTCATCTTTAAACAAGAAAAACTGATGAAACGAGCCAAAAATAAGTAACGAAAACTTGCATATTATTCACCACTGTCCTCTGAAAATGGTTTTGCTATGAAACAGTGTATAAGACTAATTGCGTACGCTTAACAATAAAATTTATGGAGTTACGAATTAAAAGAATCTGCCCGCTAAAAGAAAAGGCTCAGAAATGTTCAAATGAATGTCATCTTAAGAATTCATTCGATTCAGTCGCTATCTAAGAGGTGTGTACGGTACTATTGTTTTGTACACATAAAACTAAAATCCATGCCTTATCTTACTTATAGATGTTTCAAAATTTTACATTATGCCATCGTTCACTCTTGTAGCTCTGAGATATTGGAAACGAATTGTATTAAAACGGCTGTTCTCTAAGCATTTTTCATTTATCATAACGAATTACCATTTAGTGACAGGTCCTATTTCAGGGAAATATGTAATGTAAAAATATATAGCTGACAAGAGCCTATATGAGTATTTTCTAAATGAGTATTTAATCATATTTTTCTTATTTTTAATTGTGCTCCTCCAAATAAAATGGAGTTGCGGAATTTAAGGATCTCACAAAGACTTATAAATCAAAGATTGAAAACTAGTCTAAATCTCACAAAAGCACGTAACAAATTGTCCATTTCTCGCAAAATCGCGTTTTCAAATATCACCTTTTCTGGTGAAGACCATCCTCTGTATGTGAATATGGATAGCCTGGGCACCGAAGATGAATGAAGACGTGTGAAAGAAAATTGTATTTCACAAGAGGATATTACAATACCATCAAGCTGATACATTAAAGATTAAAAAAGTCAAGAAATATAAATATTTTGTGTAAAATAGAAAAGTACCTGAATGGTGATAACTAGGTAAATTGAGCTGTTTTTCTGCTACACTGGTTGAATTTAAATCATCATTTCAAAGATCTTTAAATTAAATCAAACTGAAAATAATTAGTTGCAGTAGAGAAATGATATTTTAAAAAATGATTACATTTTCCATTGTGATTTGTCCATACTTTTTTGAAAGTTTGCAATATTCAATGGCTGTGTGCAAAACAATATTTACCACTGCCTTTTACAGGAGTTTACTATCTGTTTAAGATGTCTTTGGAGCTCATAATCATTACTCACTTCACTTATCCCGTAACCTTACCGGTCGTAGGGGCACCTTAGATGACTTCATGAAAATCTCTCTCCACCTTGTCCTGTCTTCGACTGATCTTTGAGATGCTGAAACATTCTAGCCTGTCTACTCCTTGATATTACCTTCCCATCTTTTCTTTTGCCACCCTAGTCTTCTTGTTTCATTAGCTATCCCCTTTAATATTGTCTTGGTGAGGCCTGATGAGCGGGATACATGTCCAAACCATTTCAAATTACTTTTCTTTACTGTAGTGAGGAGTTCTTTGTAAGGGCCAACCAGTGCCGAAAACCGACTGCGGACTTCTGCATTTGTGAAGTCCTTGTAAGAAATGTTAAGGATCCTTCTGTAACATCTCATCTCTAGAGATTGGATTCTTCTCTCTAGTTCCGCTGTCAGTGTCAGAGTCTCACACGCATACATGGATGTTAAGATGACAAGTGAGCGATACATTCTCATCTTGGTGTGGATTGATGTGGCCCTGCCTTTCCAAATTAGTTTCAGCTTTGAAATCTCAATACTACATCTTTGCTCCTTACATATTTTTGGGTTAGATAAGTGCACTTGGTACTACTAAATTTCGGCGAGCACCTGTACTTATAACTATATACCTCTGGCTTTACTTTTAAGGTTGTCATCAAATAATGTATCTCTTTTTCTGATCAAATATGCTGTGACAATTGTATGAATAAATTAGAAAGCTGCGCAAGACATGCCCAATGCAACTTTTCTTATTCATTTATTTAATGTTTGCAGTGTTCCGTTTAGTATGGGGGAAAATGGTATATTACAATTTTAATATAACTACCTGCACAACAAAATATGGCTTGAAATGAGTTCAGAAAAAAGGATTAGTCAAAAGACGACTTGCATAAACGCTACAATGCCCTAATGAATAAGGCAAGTACAGTAATTATGTAACAGATACCTGACTTAAATCTTGACAAACAATAAATATTCAAGTTTCTCATCTTGCCTGGTCCCACTTGTCATTTTGTCGTTAAACTCCATCAATTTGCTTTGTTCATATTTGTTAAAGGTCATTGCTTTTAATTTAACTTCCAAGGTTGTTAGTACAAACATATACAAAATTTGTTGGTTGTATTTTTTTGATAAACCTCTGATAAATAATGTATTTTTGTTTGATTACTCTTCTTTAAACTAAAAAAAGTGAAAGCTTATGGGCGTATGATACATTTTTTTTCTTCAACAGAGTTTTCTTATTTTCAATTAATTATGTTATGTAAAAATACGTTGCATATAAACATATAAAACATGATCACCGTGCTTGTTTTTATGCTATGTTTTATAGCCATGGAAACAATCAATAGCTGGTACACGTGTCATAAAAAGAAAAAAAAGAGAAATAGAATTTCTACACATAGAAGACGCAAATACTAAGAGTTAATTTATGATAGTTCAATTTATCTGAATGAAATTCATTTTTACAGTAAATTCTTCAATATATTCTTTTTAGCTCACCTGAGCACAATGTGCTCATGGTGAGCTTTTGTGATCGCCTTTTATCCGTCATCCGTGCGTGCGTGCGTCCGTCGTCAACAATTTCTTTAAACAACATCTCCCTTGATTGGTCAGTAATCTAGGTCACAGGAGCTAAAAATAGATTTTAAAAATGAAAATTTTAAAAATCTTCTTCTCCGAAACCACAAGGCCTAGCCTTTTGATTTTTGATATGTAGCATGATCTTATGACTCTCTACCAAGATTGTTCAAATTATGACCATGGGGTCAAAATTGGCCCCGCCCTAGGGGTCACATGATTTTACATAGAATTATAATAAGAAAACATTAAAAATCTTCTTGTAAGAAAGTATAAGGCCTGGAGCTTAGATATTTGGCGTGTAGCATCATCTTATGGACCATTACCAAGATTGTTAAAATTATGGCCCTGGGGTCAAAATTAGGCCTGCCCCAGGGGTCACTTTTTTACATAGAGTAATATATGAAAACCTTCAAAATTCTTCTTGTGAAAACCCATACGGCCTGGAGCTTAGATATTTGGCGTGTAGCATCATCTTATGGACCCTTACCAAGATAGTTAAAATAATAACCCTGGGTCAAAATTAGGCCTGCCCCTGGGGACACTTATTTTACATAGAGTAATGTAGGAAAACCTTCAAAATTCATCTTGTCAAAACCCATGAGGCCTGGGGTTTAGATATTTTGTGTGTAGCATCATCTTATAGACACTTACCAAGATTGAAAATTATGGCCGTGGGGAGGAGTATCTTGAAAATTTAGGAACCGTCCATTAACCTAAAACCCTTAAAATACGTTAAAGCAGTGATACTCGGGTGATCAAAGTAATGAAAATAGTATAGCTCAGCGAGTTCATTTTTGAGCTTCTGAGCTATTTCTGTTGCAACTGTTTAAAGCTAAACAAGAAAACAAAAGTCAGAAATTTATTAAACATATTTAATTCACTTTTAATAAATGAACTATTTGAAATGGAAATGTTTTAAATAAAAAAGACGTCTTTTACTTGCGAAACAACCCTATAAGTATAGTGACATTTTGTATCCAAACATTTAGAGTATTCGAAATACGTTTTCATATCCAAAACATTGCGTCTGTAGTCGTAAATACGTTAATTCCAAATAAAACACAAACTATACCATTTCAAATACACTCATTCAATTCCAATCATCCACATGTCATGCGTAAAGTTTCCTTAAAGACGTTTTCTATATTATCTATATAGACAAAGGAGGAAAACTGAAACTACATTTCAGAATGGGGGTCACCGTGCTTCTTTTCGAGTTTTCTGCCTCTGAAATTGATATGTTTTCAATTTTTGGACATTTTCAAGGGCAGATAACTCAAAACTAAGCTTATTGTTACTTTATTTTATAATACATTTCTGTTTCCTATTCCATCCCTCATCATAATGCAACATATACGACAATTCTAACTTACAAAATTTTCGATATGCTTAAACATACCGAATTTCTTTTTTGAAAAAGGGAGATAGTTTGCAGACAATTCAAATATGTTTGCATAAGCTATCAAAGTATGAAATCTGCTACATAGAATTTCTCAAAGCTTTGCGCAGAGGGTAAAAATGTACCCAACATCGATTTAAATCTAAATGATGTGTTGTTTGCCATTATATTGAGTTATCTGCCCTTAAAAATGTCCAAAACATTGCGAATATATTAATTTCAGGGGCAGAAAACTCGAAAAGAAGCACGGTGACCCCCCGATTATTTTTTCATATTTTTTCTTATATGATTCTCTGTAATCATTCAAAGTTTAAACAAATTCTACAAGGTTGTTTCATTTTTCATTCTTTGTCCATATAGACTGTCTTTAAACAATCCTAGAAATGAAGTTATTGCCAAAGAGATTGCAAAGAGTGTGTTATCTTAAACTACTCTTACAACCGGTCGTGCGTGCTTCTACGAGCGGTTTGTGTGCAAAAAATTGGACAAGTAGTAAGATACACGCACGTGAAACGTACTTTTTTGGTGGACGCAAACACGACGCAAAGCACCTAGCCCGAAAACTGGCCGGCCAGTTTTTCGCTACGACCTGTCTGCGACAATTCGAACGCCTGGAGCACGCTTGTAGCACGCAAGACAAAAATACTGAGTAAGTGCGCTAGGCGTGCGTGTAACGCAGGAAAAGCATGCAGAAATTCCGGGGTATTTTACCACGAAGACGTACTTACCACGCAAGAGACTCGTACGTTCAACTTGCTTTCAATGTACGTGTTAACAAAAAGGGGGGTGAGCGCACTTCCTCTGCGCGTTTATCTTACTTCCAAAGTACGTGGCGAGTACTTCTACCGTACTTGTGAAGTGCGTCGCACTAAGACGACACACGTGACCAGCACGATAAAAGTGGGTCACAAGTAATTGCTCTCAGTTCAAAATCGCATTCGGCAGTGTGCACAATGGCTCCAAAGACAAAAGTAGCTAGCAGGAAAGGGAAGAAGAAGAAAGAAGGAGAAGGGAAGAGAGGAAAGACAAGCAGCTGAAGAGGAGAGAGAAGGAGAAAGGGCGTCACGATCTTCGGCCTCCTCTAGCATAAGCAGCTGTAGAAGTCGATGGCGCATCCTTCTTGGAATCCAAAGCAGTGAATGATGAAGAGACTCGGTGCTCCCTTTTATATTATTTTGGTTATCCGTGCGTTCCAGCAATTTGACGAACGAGTGTCGTGCTTAACACTTCCGTGCTCATTACGTTTCTCTTACGTTTCTCTTACTTCGTAAGTACGATTTCTGAAAACGTACGCTTCACTTGCAATACACGTACGATTAGCTCACTCACTGTGTGCGACACAAGTACAGATCGTACGTGCTCCTTACTTCTTCCTACTTCCAAAAAGGCGTACAGACCACTTGCAGGCCCCACGTTTAGAGCATGACACACCTACTCATAAAGTACTTACTACTTACGTCCGCTGCGATTTAATTTGCATCCTGCGACGACACTACACCTGACAAGAATTCCGAGGACGCACGATCTCTAAGCACGCACGACGGGTTGTAAGAGAGCCATAATAATTGATTCAACAATGTACTCGAAAGACAGTTATATGATACATAAATGGAGAACTGTTACATTTTAGACAAGTGAGTTGATCAAGTTAAGTAAGCTCAATACGACTTAATATAGCATCCAGCCGGTATCCACTTGACATCTACTGACAAGAAAAAAGAAAAGAAAAAAAAAACATTTTGTGCGCATTACAAGGCCAACACATAAGCATGAAAACATCAACGTCATGTATGTAAGTGAGTTGGATACAATTTCTTTCGAATAAGCTTAAGAGTTACATATTTTTCAATAGTTTCATGTTCATTTTTGTTTTTCTATGTTTTGCATTTACATTGTGCCTTTAAAAGCAAATATTCCCGATATATGAAATTCATATTTAGTGTTATTACAATTAGGAGAGATAAAACAGCGGTTAACTCACTTTCATGGAAATGAACTCAGCCAAAAAAGTATGTAACCATCTTACGTTTATATCTTTATACTTAAAATTACTATATATTATGATTATTTGTTCTATCTGGAATTAAAGAACCCTTCCTTTTTGACATTACGTAAAAAATTGAAATCGCTGCGATATTTCTTTCCTTGGAGCAATTTGAACACTATGACAAAGGAGTCGATTTAAAAAATGGCACTTGCTTCTACAAGACTCGGTTATACAACATTTTCAAAAGTACCTGCATTTAATATCCCGATAGAATGGTTCTGTTTGTCACTTTTCAGTCTAGACATTTTTTTTTGACTCGATTATGCTTGATTATATTCAGATGTGACTTATTTTCGGTCAATCGGTGCAGTTACTTCCAGATATCGACCTGCGCAACACAAAGCGCACGTACAAAACAACTAAATTTGGTTTTTAACCGAAGGGTATGGTTTACACATGATAAAACTTAGGTCAACATGTACAACAACGAGTGCATGTACTTATTTGTTAGTTATATCTGTGTTTACATAATATTAAAAGAGAATTGAAATTAGGTACCTTGATTTCTGGCTGAGTATTTATCAAATACAATAACATTCCTTCAACGAAAAGGGAAAATGTTACAATAAGTCATCATGACATTTACATTTTAAAATCACAATGACGATTACTACATTTTAAAATCACAATGACGATTACAATTTCTGATTCTCTATATTTTTTAAATATTCAAATATGAATTAAAGATGCACACTGAAACCTTTTCCTTGATTTTTAGATATAGAAGTGTCATGCACTAGCAGCGTATTCTTGATTAATATGATAGTACGTGATACATTAAATAGATAGATCTTTGTCTTCAAGCAAAACCTACAAAAATGAAATTTAATTTAACTGAAAGAAATTGAAAGTCTTACCTGAATAAGTACACCTATATCATAAAAGTTCCAATTAATGAAGTATTGATATGGATGAAAATTCACAGCCTTAAATTATTCTAATAATCTTTGAAAGTTTCTCTTATGATATCGTTTAGAATTTCTCTTTTTCGGAAGTATTATTTTCATTCACTAAATAAGAGAGGCATCAGTCTGAGATATCTGTTTTAATTTCCAATATCTGTAACTACGCTCGTATATTATAAAAGCAAAGCCAACCTGTTGAAGCTAACAGTGCATTGCAACGCAGATCAGGGGCTTTGAAGATAATTTTATTTGTCACTATCTGTTGGTTTATAAAGGTGATCATTTGTATTCCATGGATCAACCTCTGCTTAACGTTCTTAATATTTTTCTCAATGTAAGATCAAGAAAGGCATGAAAGGATAAACAAGAATCAAAAGGTCCAGTGTCGAATAGGATAAGACAAAATATTGTTCCGAAATAAAATCAAAGTGGCTTTAGTTGTTTTCCAATGTATAAGAATTACGCTTTCAGTTGCGAGATTAAGAGAATGTTACGTTCGTACCTCATACTCGGCATACATTTCAATAAAATCTAATAGGAATAGTTTACGCAAAAACACATAAAAATCTAACTTATTTTGTTAAAAATAATACAGGTTCCCAATCAACTTTAGAACATAAATATAAATGTTATGTTTTAAATTCTTCCAAATAATTGTCTCGGGACGTTAATAATTTAAATATATAATCCTTTAGATCTAAGTATTTTCGTAAGAAGTGATATACATGTATGTATAATTTATCCGAGAGACGAATTAAATACGAAACCAACAGACCGTCTTTTTATCGAGCATTTATAGACCATTGATGAGCAGTTCCTATATGACTATATAACAACATATATCTGTTTTGAAATCTTATTTATCTGTTTCATGGTGCCACTACTGAACAAATAGCATGTTATGAAAGGGAAATGAATGACGGTGCAAAACATATGATCATAGTAAGTTCACCTTAGAAAAGTACCGTAACTGTATGTAAATGAGTATGGGTTACCCGTTCGGACACGTGGGTTTTCTAAAGGAACTCTCAAACTAAGGCCTTCGAAAACGCCACCAACAACGCCAATATGAAGATTTTGTCCCTCTCTGTCCAATCGTTGTAAAAGAAATAAAGTTTAAACTTAAAGAAATACAGTGTATTGAGTGAAATAAACCATCAATAGTTTCAGGTTATGGATTATCTTCCATTAAATGGTTATTACAAGACGGATACAACAACTACAGGACTCGCTAAAAGTTCTCTGTGATACCGGTTGATATACTCTTTTACATCACTGCAGTAAAACGTCCGATTATATAACAGTAGTAAAAGGTCGTTTGAAATATTGCTTGAATACCGTTGGCTAAAACGTTCTATAAATTGATACTAATGAACAAAATCAAATCCTACATTTATCTTCTTGTCTATATTTTACGATAAAGGCGTATAACTAAAGCATAGGTCCAGTCATGAAGTTAAAAAAAGCACTTCATGTTGGGGTTCGGCTGCTTAAAGTATGATTGTAGAAATACCGTACTTAAAAAGAATTTCATCTTTTGAACTATATATGTAAAGACCACTATCTTGCCACCACACGTAACGTTATTAAATTATCGTCTACGTTAGTAGTTTTCTTGGATCTGAATTATTGTAAATTGTAAGGTATCTTTTCGATTAAATCATTACCGGATACAGCATTAGGATTATTATTTACCGTAAAATCTAGGATGAATTCAAAATACGATAATACGATAAGAATCACTTAGAGAGATATAGAAATATATCTGATCCGTCGCGCCAGGCCTAGTCACATGTTTGATTTATAAAACAAGCTTAACTTTATCATCTCTTTACATGATAGGATTAAATACATGTATTTTAGTTTGGACAGTATCAGTACTTTCACCTACAGAAGAGTGACTTTAACCCTAATTTGTGTAACCTTTCTTACTCCAATCACTTATCCTGTTGTTTTTTAAGATACTGTGAAAAGGATGGTGAGATTCATGTATAATATCGGACAAAACTTGTCAAATTTATTTAAAAATTGTACAAAAAAAAATAATTCAAAACAGTATTATCAAAATAGGGCCCGCTTGTCTCTTTAAAGTAAATGGTTAACAATTTGGTTTGGCTGGTGTTCGTTAAGGGCTTTTGGCTCCACACATTCGGGATTCAGATTTGCCTTTCAAGGTGACAAGTCTTATCATCGTAATCTGTGTTCTAGTTATGAGAGCACTTTGGCATCTGTTCCCTTAAATCCAACTGTTTATGTTCAATATTTGTACACGGTATACACATAAAAGCTAAGAACGAGTATCTTGGAATGAACTAAATGTTTAAATTTAGCTTTCATGAATTGTTGGCACATGCAAATTTAGGTTATATTTTAACATACTGTATAGTTTTATATTTTTAAAAAGTTAAATTACAAACGGAACTGAGACGGCCAATATATTTTAGGATATTAACAGTAAATGGTTTCCTTTAATTTATTTCGGTAATGCATTATAATTGAAGCAGAGTTTTAGAACAAGCAGTCAATTTCTTATTGGTTGTTTGTTCCTTCCAATAATAATAACAATTCGTTTAAACTTTAGGAAACCCGCTAAGATAACATTAGATCACGTATTTCATATAATAAAATCTAATTTTATACAGTTACTAGATAACCTACATCTTGTAAATATTTAACAAATAATATTGAAAGGACACTGATCACAGCTTAATTTCCGGGAGCCATTTTAATATATCAATTCAATAATACAAGTTAATATAATCCAAACGTCAGACACATAACTTCTGCTATACATCATAATGACGACATATTTCCAATAAGATTTGCAAAAAGCAATGCACGACGGCCAGTGTAACAACAAAACAAATGTATGTATGACATTTGTTATAAATATCTTGACCATTATACATTGTACAAGCAAAAACCATATTTAATTCAAACGATCCACTTGCGAAGTGTTCTATAAATGATTTTTTCCCAAAAGATTAGAATTAGTTCCCTTGACATTGTGCCGATAAAATTATACAAACAACAGCCATTATTTCAACTTAACTTGACATACACATGTATTCATTTTTATTTAAAATGTGTGACATTCATCAACTTGCTACTACAATTTCTTAAAATACTTGTATGCCGGTGTAACGTGACCCCCAAATTCAAGTTTCCCCCGGGAACATTTTTCAAGTTTCCGGGGATGGAAATTCAAATCGAAGAAGAGCATTTAAAAACGTTTTTTATGTTCCAGGAGAGGGGAATTTGAAAACGTTTTTAAGTTACCGGGCGATAACTTGAAAGGGGCGGGGGTGACTTGAACACAATTTTTATTCTAAGTTGTTGAGTTGGAAGTACAACTATAATGTCGAGCTAAAGCCCCTATATAATCATGAATGATAGCGTTGTTGTGTTGAACTTTATTATCGCTGCGACGGTATGTCAGTCATATTGGTGCATTCAGGTAATAAAATCGACCCATCGACCATAATGTTTGGTATATTATATGTTTAGTCTGAAACAAATAACCCTTTTATTTCCATCTCACATACTAAGTTTGTCTGTTCTATTGGACGTTTTTTTTATTTCTGTATGTACACGGCTACGATAAAATAATATTACGCTGTACGTTTACAGCTGAAAAAGATAGTGAAGTTATCTTCCTATCTATTAAGCAAGTTCAATACGGTTCGCTTATTTGTAAAGACAACCGTTTTCCTAGAAACGCAAGTTGTTTAGACATTACAAGCCTAGTCATAATCAATACATACTTGTGTCGCTGTCTGCAATATCGAAAGTTGATAAAAAAAAATAAAATGCTTTTGTATGCCCCTCCAATCACGTTGCGGGATATAAAGGTTTTCGGTCTATGTTTTCGTCAGTTTTGTCGTTCGATTGTCACACCTTTGCGTTTAAGCTTTTTTCTATGAAAATGACTTCACATCTGCATGTACATCATGATAGGAACTATTTACTGTTTATGCAATTGTATGGCTATGGTCTACATTAAACAGTTGAAAAAATATGGTGAAATTGGTTGTTCTGCCTGAGGTTTGCCTTGGTATTTAAGTTTGTTTTTTTTTCTATGAATAAGACTTCATATTTTCATAAAACAACTGGGTACACATGTGCATCATGATATAAATTAATTAAAACTCATAAAGTTTAATAACTGTGATTGTGGCCTATATTTCACGGTTGAATAAACATTGTAAAGTTGATGATTTAGATTCCATTTTAAGCTTTATTTTGTCTATGAAGATAACTTCACATCGTTATGAAACTTGATACAAATGTACATCAAAATATAAATTTTAAAAAATACAGGCAAACATTTGATTATGTCTAATGTATGCCAGCGGGGCATCAGTATCACAGTGACACATTTCCTTTGATAGTGCTGTTAAAAGAACTTTTACTTCAATTTGATATACGATAAATCCAATCTTTAGATGAAGTGGTCTTGCAATCCTTGCTTAATAATCTTAAAAATAGTGACTAGTTTAAACAAGGCGATATATCTTAATACTATCATGGCAATATGTTTAAAATATTAACCAGCATATAAAAGTGTACCACAAACGAAATAGCGGCCTATAGATTACAATGTCTGTTTCATCAATATAATTTTTTTTATATAATTATGTCACGTCTATATGATTAAAAATGTCACAGAACAAAAAGAAACACAAAATATGCAAAGCTAACCAATTGAACAAATATCTCACTGTGTCAGGTAAAGGCTTGTCCTCCATATAAATGATGTTTACAAGCTTGAAAACAGCAAATACAGTTCTTTCCCTCGCTACGAGTTCCCTCTGATGCCGGGAGATGATGAATTATTCAGAGAAACAATACCATATTCTCAGTTGATTTCCCCCTACAGCGCTGCCATAAATACTTTGATCGTATCAGAGAAGTAAATCAAGTCAAATGAGGCACCGTTATGTTTATGAGTATATCGTGGAACGATATTCGATATTATCGTCTTGTCTTTCATTCATCTTTTTTTTTTTTGGAAATGTTTTAATTTGAAACTGCTTTTTTTTTTTTTTTGGAGACCGGTTGTATAAGTCTGAACATAAAATCGACAATGTAATGGAAATAAAGGAAATTGCCTGCTAAAAAGAAAGGCTCGACTTGTGCCTCCAAAATATTCAAAACAAAGATCATATCAAACCATCATCTTATAACATCTACTTCATTAATATCCAGTCATACTAAATTATATGAGGTTATCTGAAGACTACACATTAGCTAAATTTGTCGTTTGTGAGATTCTGATTAATCATTCTTTAAACATAAAACCTATATTTTATCTTGCCCGATAAATATTTCAAAAAATTACATTTATATCCCGTTCAATTGTGTAGCATTGATATATGGGGAAACATATATCATATCTAACGTTCTTTGTGCATTTTCTTCGACCTTAGTAGCAGATATGTATTTTCATTAAAATAGAGGACTTTATTCGGGAAAAAGTGTAGTACAATCTCGTGTTTACCTATAAATGTTTACAAGATCACAGATAGAAAGTATTTGTACAATTATTTGCGTATTTCATTAATCTGCATTTGATGATATCCATGTTTTGTCATATTTGCGAGCGAATTTCACTTCTGACTACAAATCTACTTTTAACTATTTGTCTATGACCTTTACCTTCAAGTTTGAAATCTTTTTTTTTTTTAAAAAGTTTAATCCTGTGTACGGGAATATGGGTCAAATTTTAGAACTGAATTTTTGAAAGATGCGTAAATTGTTATTTTTAAAGTCATCGTTTGCAATGTTTGCTGTGTTTCGTTCAGCATGTATCAATTAATGGTCTATTTTTATCTCAAGTAAACATACAATGAGGCAAAGTTATAATGAGACTTTTTTATATATTACAGTTGGACAAATGAGATGAAGTGTCGCATTTTCCTGTAAGTTAAGTCAGCTTAATACGGCTTAATATAACACCCCGTCTGTATGCGAAGACAATGTGCGCAATACAAGGCCATTTATAATCGATACACATCGACATGGAAATATCGTTATGTATTTCAATGATACTAAGATAAAATTTCATGAACATGTTTAAGGATTACATATTTTTTTCAATATTCTCTGTTCAACAGTTGAATGTATTTTTGGTTTACTATGTGTTTACATTTACACGATGCCTAGAAAAGTTCAAAAGAATTTTCCCAATTAAAAATAATATGTAATATTACGATTTAAAGAAATAAAACAACGTTTAACTCACCTTCTTGGGAAAAATATGAAATAAGATGTAAGTTCAAAAATTAAAATAAGTAACCTTAGCAGTTACAGCTTCATATCACATTGACAGTTATAGTTTCGGCGTTTTATAAAAAAAAAAATATTTCTAAAATCGTCAACATGGCTCTTGTATGTTAATCGTAAATTTACACATTAACAGTTTTAGAGAAAATGATATTAGAATCTATTATAGAATTGTCATGCGCAAGATGTGTAGCTTTGTTTATTGTTTATACCACATAATTACAATTAAATGGTTTAACTTCCATTTTATAACCTTACCTTCAGAAATGAAATATTAACATAAACAGAAAGGAAGTCGTATCTGATTAATTACACATATGCCATAAAAATAATACTGTATTTATATCGATATTCAGTCATGGCCTTAACTTCTTTAATATTCTCTAAAGATTTCTTATACAAATATTTTTTTATTGTAGTGTCGTTTTTGTACATAATTAGTTCTTCCACTTAAAAACTGTACATGTATTCCTGTGCGATATTGTATTTTCAATATGATATTATATTAAATATATAATTGTAAAAGTATACAAATTAGCCAAACCCAGTACCTCCTTATTTAAAAAATATGTCGGCTTTCTGAAGAAAAACTCTTTGATTCGAACAAATTAAATTTGCATGTTTTCAAAAACTGGTGAAACTGCCGCGATATTCTTTAAAGAGTGTGAGAAACATATTTGATACTCTGTACTTATCTCCAATATCTGTAAACATGTATCCTTAGAAGCAATGTCAACCCTGTTAAATCAAATAATGCCTGCAATAAGATAGTGGACTTTAGAGCTAACTATATCTGTCATTATCTAATGGATTATAAAGGTGATCATTTGCTGCTTCGTAGATCAAAAGATTTGGCTTAATTTTCTTAATATATTTTTCAGCATGAGATAAAGTAGGAAGTGAAGGGATAAGCAAAAACTAATTGATCCAATGTGAGATAGATTACTAGGATATTTTAAACTTAAGAAACAAATTCTAATTATCATTCCATGTTTGCCAAGGCATAGGAGATACGTACTTAGATTACACGAGATTTTATTGCATATAGCTGACCGCAGGCACTTCACATTCCACAATCATTTACTAGTTATTTTAAAGGTGTTTCGAATACCCAACCGACACTAATACCCAATTATTAACTTTACTGTTTTTAACTCCTGAATAAATTTCGTCTCAGGCCCTTTAAATTTGAAATTCGTAATTATTTAAACCAAAGTATTTTCTCAAGAAATGATTTCTGTATAATTTACCAGACAAATAAGAACATCCGGACATTCCATTTACTACACATTACTAAACGATCGCGACAGTTTCATCATTTTTTTTCTTCAAACATTCATATCATTATTGTATTTATATTGATAGCATATCTGATTTACTAAAATATATAAAAATACAGTCATAGAAAAACAATATCCGTGACCCTACATAGCAGCAGTTTAGGAGGAAATTGCACCTATGAAAACTGTCTTTTGTTTTTTCTTCAAAATAATTTCAATAATTAGTCAGTGTTATGTCAGTTGTTTGTGAGAGAAAATGTAATGAATGTAATGAAACAAAATGAATTGGTGTTAACTTTATACATCTATTATCAATTATCCTTACATTGGCTAAAACACACCTTTATTTTGAAAAAAAGTACAAAGCATCAGTATTTGTTTTAAAACTTTATTTTTCTAATGTTCAAATATTCAGATTTCTTTTTCAACAATACATTTTAGGTACTTATCTATAAATAAAAGCTCAAAAACAATAGTTCAACACACTTTTTTTTAGGATAGGCATTTTAAGTTTGTCGTCCGGGAAATCTAACTTTTGAGTGATAAATATTTTTCATATATATATATATGCCTGTAATCCCGTACACATTGTTCACAGGAATAACGTGTATGCGCTTCAGTTTCTGTTCCTGTTAATCTCTGAAGCATTTTTTCTTTAAGTGCGTCAAGGCAGTCGGTATGATAAATATGTAGAATACAGAAGACAATTAGGTTAATATCTATTCCAACACATGCTCAAATTTGCGGTCTCGTCACATTTATCAAATCAGTCACCCATTTTAACTTTCCCGGACGTATCCTCTCCATTACCATTTAATTATCCTATTGTATTTAAGATGCTGAGATTATGATGGTTAGCTTGATTGTTAATTTTAAGTAAGAACTGCCAATGTTATTTTGAAGTGTTTTCTGTTATAACAATGGACCATATTTAATCATTTTCAACTATTTATACAGACTAGAACCCACAAACAAAACAAAGAAAAAAGGTCGAGAAGATATTTCAGCCGATTTTGTATCAGTTGACTTTCAGAAATATTATGTGCCCTTCACACGTTACAAATGAGATGAAGAGGTCACACTTTCTTACCAATTAAACAGGAAGCTCAATACAGCTTGCTCATTTGTAGAGACATTCTGTCATCTCCAGAAGATGTATATCGATAACCAAGAGTGCAACAGTTTGCAAATTACAGGACCATTCATAATCGATAGCGGATACACGCTTGTATGCAATATCGATAGGTAATAAATAATAAAGGTAAAGGATGATTTCTTTAAAATATATTTTTTGTAAAACAACATTTTCTTAAATGTAATGAAAATGTGCTACAACAGCATAAAATGGTTAGAACTGTTAAACGACTTGTCTCTTTTCGGATGAGGATTATTAATCATATACTGTAAAAAGAATAAACATCTGATCATGACGGGTAAGCAGTGACGAAAATAATAGCTCGCGATATCTTTGCGAAGCTTTATCTTTTTTTGTATCCCAAAGAATGGGGGATGCTTGTTTAATTGCGAGATAATAAGATAAGACTGTCGGCACTGCAAACTATTTAATTTTTGCACTTGGCAGGTTCTTGTATAAATATTCCACGCAAAAAGTCTTATTTCTTCTAAACAGTAGTCTTTAAAACATATCTTCACGTTCTCTTCACGTTTTAGTACACTTTTGTTCACCTGTGCATTTTGTAAATTGTAAAGTGCCACAAATAGACTAGTTTAAAAAGGATAAAATATCTTAATACTGCCAACCCGTATTCAATATCATATGCTCATGCTAGACTTATCAGATGCTGCATTGTTACAGGTTTCATGTTTGCTTGAAAAGGCTCCAGTAAAACCATTTTTTAAAATAAGATCCGTATAAGATTACACGAGGTATATATATATATATATATATATATATATATATGTGTGTGTGTGTGTATATATATATATATATATATATATATATATATATATCGGCCTGAAATGCATTACCTATTGAACCTTAGTATGTAGTATGTTCGCATAATATGATTTATCTTTGATATGCCAGACATTTTACAATGTTCATTATACAAACTCTCAATTTCTATAAATATATATCTGGTTATTTGCCTGTATCAATATTCAATTACCAAAACCTTAAAGGCATTTTAGCTAGGAGGCAACTGTAAACCATTTGGATTGAAAGAAATGCACGCACTTAAATCATCTCTAGAACTATCATGCCGTGGGTATATTAACTTCATGTTTCCATATAGATTGGCTCCATTAGTACAAATTATCCTTCTTCGATTATCAAAACAGCTGCCGACAGGATTCTGTCATAAATTAGTTTATGCCACATTTACACATAAATTATACGTAACATAAATGCATACATACGGATATACTAATTAGGAAATACCCTTTTACTAATTCGTAAACAAGGTAACCGTAGTTTGAATATCGAGCTCATGCTAGTATTATGCGCAAACTAGAATTGGTTTTATTCACTGTAAGAGTATTTTTTGTATTACTATTCTATTGTAAGCAGCTCCTTCACAGTGATTGGTAAAATATCAACTCTCTCGTTATTTTTTGTGAAGACTTAAGTTATCTGATAAATAAATGACAGATTAAAGCATTTAATCCAAATGAATTACGAAATTAAGCCACTTATTATTCTAGATAGTCTGTGTGGAAGGATACGCAGAAACAAATGAGCAATGCTTACTAAATTGTACAGAATATGACCGTTTCAGGTAACGGCCTATCATCCATAATTGCTTTTAAGCTCCTAGAGTTCTCTCACTCGCTATTAGTTCCCTATGATACTGATAGTTGCTGAATTATTAAGAGAAACGAGACCAAATTCGAAAATATTTCAACCCAGATCACTGCCGAAAATACTTCGATCGTATAAAAGAACTTAGTGTCAAAGAATACACTGGTATATTTACAAGAATGCACTAGTATATGTACGATTGTGTTTCGGGGTCTTAAATATAGCATAAAAGGTATCTTCAGACTAAAAGACTTGATTACATAGAGTTAAAAATAACCCACACATTTTTTCTTTCAATGAAACACTTTATGAGGACGGTTACATAAGATTAAAAAGAAAATCGGCCAACAAAAGATATGTGAGTAATGGTAATAAAGGAATTTGCATACTAAAATTAAAGGATCAGAAATCAAATGACTGATGCTTCCAAAATATCAAAACATATTATTTTCAATAGATGTATATCCAGTGATACTTTTTAATTCATATGAAATCATAAGTCTTTATTCGCTATCTCAAATGAATTGTTTCCGACAAACAAATCCAAGTTTAGAGGCACAGTTTCCTAAAGCAAAAACGGATTTTCATGTTAGGAAGCCTTCCAGCTGGCTTGCGGTTGGTCGGTGGTTCTACCCGGATGACTCCGTGCATTCAACCAAAAATAAATATCAGAGTACATTATTAGAAAACAATATGAGGATGAACTGTGCACTGCAAAAAGCACAATACATTCACAAAAGTTTGATCACAGAACAAAAAGGAAAATTAAATATAGCATAGATAATACGAAAATATAACAGCAGTAAGTCATATAATGATATTCAATATATGAGAAAGAAATGACGAGTATAATTTATATCAATTACCTGCTTCGTTTTGCGAAACAATTTAAAACATTTATGTCCGTTCATATTAAAATCTGATTGTTTATTACCCCAAGACTCAAAGAGAAAAATAATATCGTATTGTGATATTTTGTAAATAAACTCACTGTCTTCTAATTTAGACCTGGTAAGTCCGTGAATGTTCCATAATAGAACACAGTCCAGCCTCTTCGCACCCCTATCGCCGCTCACTCGCGTCCGCTGAAACAGGAAGCTTACAATCGCGCACTGGTTCGCCGTTAACATACAGGGTGTCGCATGCCAACCAGGCTCTCATGCCCTGTCTTTTGACTGACTTAAGGGTGGAGATGAGTGCACGCCTCCTTGCTTATATTTCTGGTGGAAATTGTTCATGTAAAAATAACTTGTCATTTCCAACTTGTCGCGCTGGGAACGCACCATTTCTATGTCCTTGAAGTAGGTGAACTTAGCCACTATTTTCCTCGGTGAAGCAGTATTGATGAAGAGTGACCCATGTGATGTACACGCTCGAGTTTTGCTGAGCTAATTCCAACTTCTCAACGAAAAAGTTTCGCAATGAAATCTCGGTTTACTCATGTGTTTCTTTAGGCTGCTCAGGGATATTTCCAAAGATCAAGTCATTTCGCATGCTTTGTGGTTGTAAATATAAAAGATTGTCCTTGCTCTTGACCTCTTCCTTCCTCATGTTCGAAATTTCACTTTGAGCTTGCTCTAACGAAAACTCGAGATTGTCGATTCTCTCGTTAACTGTATAAAGTTTATCATCTGTGCGTTTGTTGCTCTCATTGACGATGGTCCATAGTATTTTTTAAGTCAATCTCAAAATTTCTGCCCTTAGATTCTAGGATATCCAATGTATCTAATGGTTGATCAACATGGTTAAGTTTATTCTCGATGCGACGCAGATAATCAATTATGGCATCCGTAGCGGTGTCACCTGATTTACCCACATCCTTGGGTATGGGGAGCGATGTCCCGGGGGCCGGGGTGCTACACGCTGACGGTTTGTCACCATTCATTATATCACATTCCTGATTAAACACTGAATCCTCGAAAATTGTACAATCAATACCATACAATACTGAGTTGGCCCTGTGTATAGAATCACTAACTTTCGTTTCACCATGAGAAATTTTATCCTTGGGCGACTGACCTTTTCGATAATTTTTTAAATGGCCGCTATTACTCTTTGTGTTATCGCTACTGCACTTTTTTTTTTCGTCCGTTTGCTGCGACTCCATGCACTCTAGATGTTCACATACTCTTAGCAAGCACTTAAACTTATTCACAAAAGATATCCGACAAAATGTATCATGTAAGTTTTGGCACCTCGAAAATGGCCCAGATGTTAAATAGTTGATGCCAAATGAAAGCGTTTCATAAGTGGAGTAAGTATGTCAAGTAAAAGACTCCAGTCTACATAGTAAAGGAGTTATGTTCTGGCCATATTTGTTTGCTAATCGTATTTATTTAGCTTTTTACTTTTCGAAGGTGACAAAATGGACGTTTGCATTAAGCATACACTCATTTATTCGTATGTTATTCCTAAACAATCATAGAAACGACGTCACTGCCAATAAGGATTGGCAATAGTGTGCTTTTTTAATTAAGTTTAGAAAAGGAGAGGCGACGGACAATGTTACAACAGCGCATGCAATTTAATTTAACATTTTATTAAAATCAAAACACAGATCGTGTCTTGGTTGAATGCTGTATTGAGCATCTCTTTATACAAATCTTAAGAAGCAGTGTTTCATGCAACAATCCATTTCCGATTGCTTTGATTATGAATTTTCAAGTTTTCAATATCATTTCTGTGCTTGGCTAAACAGGTTCTTTTTATTAGAATGTAAAACATTTGACACGCTTAGGTAAGTTCAAAACGCCTTTTTTTACAAAAGTTCTTATGACACTTTCTGTGTAGGGAATGGGCAAAGTAATATCAAAAAGCACGGTTGGAGCTGGACATGTGTGATAAAGTCACATTCTACAAAGTAGGTGAAGTCAATATGGCTTGATATAACATACACTATTATAAGTCATGATGTAATCAAAAGGGGATTGTATCCAATCTTCGAAATAAAAGGAGACACGGGTATGTAAAACTTTTAGTAAACGGCGGATAAAATTTTATCCGCGTCGAATTAAAGAAAATCCTTTCAGGATAAATAAATCACATTATCATTTTCAAGATACATTATGATACGGCTTTGGATAATCTATCTCATACATTTCCTAGATTACGTTTTTTTTTTTTGTTGTTTTTTTTTAATTATTTTTTTTTAATTTTTAATATTTGACAATTAAAAAAAAATTACGCTAACCATAGTTTCGTTCCCGGTAGAAAATTCAATATATCATTTCAATTACACCGAAAAAAATCAAATAATTGAATTCTAGACGACGTCGCCATCGCAAAATGAATTTCAAAGAGTAATGCATTTAATTAATTGAAGAGAGCAAAAGGTGACGACACTGAACATATTACAATATACAAGGATCTTATGTCTCCATATTTGCAAAGTTCAAAATAAGTAACATAAAAATTTCTTTTTCACAAACTTAAAAAACCATGTTTAATGTAATGATCTTCTTACGAATTTTCTTTGAAGCTGTTTATTTTTGAAGAACACTTGTTGAATCATTCAAAGTCCCTACGTTATATGTAGCCTGTATAATGGCATTTACCGTTGCTACGACATTAATTCTGACAGCTAAAAAGGTGGAAGAATATCAAGTTTACAGAGATGTAACAGATCAATAGACCTACCGTAAGCTTGATTAATGCTTAATATTTTATAGATTTCTTCTTTTAATTGTTATCATACTAAATGTCATTTTACATTCCACTATTAAAACTGTATGTACACTGCTAAAATAAAAATGATATCTCGCTGCAGTGAGATAAATGGACACTTTCCTTCCAGCAATGTAAGCTCAATACTGGGTAACTCGTAAAGACAATCACCTCCCTTCTCTAGACGACTTTGGATAATCAAGAAACCATTTGTTTGCGCATCACTATACCATTCATAATCGATACATTTCAATATATCCGTCTGCGGTTTTTTACTTATAAGGTTAAGGGAAGAATGGTCTTCTTTGAATATATAAGTGATATTTTCACGAGTAGCGAAGCCACGAGTGAAAATGCAGTTTTTTATGTTCACGAAAGAAATTATACTGCGATCACCAAAACAAACATTTTTTTTATTTAATGTTTAAAGGCCATAAATTAGTTATGTTATTCAGAAAAGACGTCAAAACTGGCGGGCTTACTTCGCGTGCGTGACGTTATGTATGACGTTATTTCTTGCGTAAAACCCAACACAATTGACTCTCCGATCAGCTTATAACTTAGGGTCTGGTTCAAGTTCTTGATAATTAGACAAATTATCAGGATATAATCCACTCTTGTTTCTAGGTAATCCATCAAAAAGCGTTAAATAAAAAAATAAAAAAATATTCGAAATGCTGATTTTGATTGTGCTGAAAAAAAAAATTGTTTAACTCACTTTCTTTGGGACATTATTAAAGTATATATAATACAGCATTGCAATAACTGAATTTGAGATATGAGTTAAATAACTTAACCACTTTAAAAGAAAAAAAATACCTGTGAAGCTTCAATATCCTTGCCTGTTTTCCGGCACTTTCATATCACAATGAGATCTCTATCGGAAAGTGATCATCCAAGTCAAACATCAGAAATGACGTCCGTTCATGTTAGAGG
The DNA here is from genome assembly GCA_021229015.1 of Solen grandis. Lineage (NCBI taxonomy): Eukaryota > Metazoa > Mollusca > Bivalvia > Adapedonta > Solenidae > Solen > Solen grandis. The sequence goes on along the minus strand of CM037781.1, from coordinate 53,167,137 downwards.
CACTCACGTTCAGTTTCCGATACCATCAAACCTGATTTGTTAGAGACTACGCTATCGCTTTTGAATTCCCCGAACAATTGCAAACAGTGACGTGAAACGCTTTGGAACATTTGGTAATCAAAGGCGCAATAATTCGTTCCTAGTGCTGTTGTATGCATTCTGTGAAGCCTGATAGATTAGGAATTGGTCTCGTGTTCATTATATCTGACAATTGGACACTAACCTTCTAGATTGAGCAATATTGTCAATATGAGTGTTTTTGTATTAATAGTGGTATTCCTTTCGAACCATAGACTCATCAACTGACATGAACCGAAACTTAATTAGTTATAATAGGTACCGTGTATACTGCTGGCGAGAGTGTGTTTGTTAATCAAATGGGTGAAAGAGAAGGAGCATATATCGGAAGAGGAAAACTATGTTTAGCAATGACAAGCAGTGAATCGGATAAACAGCGACCTTAACGAGAACCACTTTGTAGCTGACAAAACAAGACAGTTATCTAATGAAAAATCCTAAGGAAGATGTGATTGTATAAATTGCTTTTTATCTAATGACATTATGACAGCTGTTTCCGGTTTCGTACAACCATCACATATTTTCTTATATTTAACACGTTACATTAAGGCCAAATTAAATCACTCTGCGTCACGCGCGTATATTCTATATATATGCATCTAGTGTGTTGAATTCGAACAACTTGATTAAATGTGTTTGATGCAAAGAAATTTGGATCAAAAAGAAACATTGGTCATATGATGTTGAAAATATATGAGAAATAAACACATTAAATCGTTATTTTAGTCATTATTTGAAACTAATTTCTTGGTGTTTAATTACAAATAGTAATTCGTTCACAGTCCGTCATTCATGTTTTGTTTGCGCTATTTACTGTTAGTATATGTCATATGATAAAAAGAATCTGACACGAATTGTCATTTCATATCAAACTTTACTAAACGAGCTCATGAAAATGTTAGCGAGCCTCTCTCTCTCTCTCTCTCTCTCTATATATATATATATATATATTTATATATATGTGTGTGTGTATGTGTGTTATATATGTTACCGGTCATGGATATTAAGAATTAGTGAGAAAACATATGACTTATGTAAAGAGTTATGGATGCATGTAACATTCCTTGGAGGATAAGACCATATAAAATGTCAAAACAGGTTAGGACTACAAGACGTATTGGAGAAAAAGATAACAATGAGCCATTGATTTTATATTTGATTGTAAGATAATGAAGATCATCTGGCAATGGGTAAACGTTTATAGGAGCGAGACTTTTATATTCTATCACCGACTCGTACGTTTAAAATCATAACTTAACAAAATGTGTGTTCGAATATAATTTCACTTTATTTCAGGGGCAATGAAAAATATAGTTTATATGACTGAGAGTGACATAAATTACGATTGTAAACTATTTTAAAAATATCAATGACATATTTATTCCATTCTACTATAACGCCATTTTTCACGATGGAAGATCTCATTTATACATTGTGACGTCATTCTTATCGAAATTGCAACATTGTCCCCCCGCCCTGTAATAATGTTTGTTTGTTTGTTTTATTGGATTTAACGTCCCGCTGACAGAGGGTATTGAAGTCATTTAGAGACGATGTATATCTATAAATGAAATACTGTGTCACTATCGCACAATCGTACCACTTCAAATTGAACCGGAAGTGATATTCGCCCATTTCTCAAATGACAAAAGTGAGATAATCGGTAAAACACGTATAGTTAGTTCATACGCATCGCTTGGGTAACAGTCCATATTTTCAAAAAAGGAACTATAAGTAATGCATATCGTATGAGTCATAATTGTATAAACATAGACAGGCATCGAGTCACGACCATACCATACCATACCATACCACACCGTACCATACCATTCGATACCATACCGGTAACGACTCTTTCCGGTTAAATGATCATGAACTATTCTCCACATGAAGTCATAATACATACTTGTCGGCCAAGGCTTAACGCATGTGATGTACACTGGTAACAGATAATGACGAGATCTCGTGTTCTGCGACCATGTCCCAGACATGTTTCCGGTCTGTCGGAAAGATGAGTACTAGATGGCTGTAGCCTGCCAAGTTATCATAGAGGTTGAGTTCGAGATGCATTAGAGAACAGTATCTATACGTGTATGAAATGCATTTTTGCAATGTGTCCGACTTTAAGAACATCAGAAAAAGATGATCTGTAAGCTAATGGCAGAACTTGGTGAAGTTTAATTGAGAGATCGCTCTTTGCTGGGGAACCGTACTTACTGTTGAGTAAAGCTCCAACCCCGAACAGTTAGACGAGATTAATGAACCCGACCCTCGTGAAATATTGATTCCATATCGACTTTGATTAAGGGCGTATGCTAAAAACTTTTGTTATGTGTTATATATTTTGGATACTCTAAATGTTTGGATAAAATCTGTCACAATGGTTTGCCAGTAAAAGACGTCCGTTTGTAATCATAGCATTTCCTTTTTAAACATTATATCAATTAGAAAATAATTAAGCGTGTTAAGTCGTTTTTAAACTTTGTTTTCTTTTCTAGCATTAGACATTTACTATACAATACAGCTCAATAAAAAATATATTAACACATTGAAGGGTTTTCTATAAAAAAAAAAAATTCCCGAGAATATTTAAACCATTCATTTAGATAAATAGAAATTTGAAGAACTTTTATTACCTTTTTTAAGTAAGATGTATACTCAAGCTATTTATTAGAACGCGTAACATGGCATGAAAGCGAGCGCGGTGACCTGTAAATTCTCTTACAATTTTGCAATCAGCATATTTGTACATAATGTGGAAATCAGAAAATTAAATCGAAGAAAAAATGTAATATACGCGCTGAAGTGTTTAAACATATAAATATAATATTCGTTGTCAAAAAAAATATTTAGTTATATATGTTTTCTCCTTTTCTTGAATACATTATTTTGATACTGGTTCAAACAGTCCTGGTGTATATTGTATTAAGGTTGAAATATACGGGCCGTAAAATATAAGGATATGTAATTCTTTTAACTGTTTGTGTTAATATTTCCTACTTGTGTGTCAAAAAGTTGCAGACATAAGACTGTATCCATGTCACTGTTAAACCAGGTACACGTAGTAATTGGGATGTTTTTTTTTTTCTATATTATGTGATTGGTGGTGTTTATTTTTTTATTTATTTTTGTATTGATGCTGTTTTATACACATTTGTCTTTTACAATGTCACCTAATTAAATTCTGTTGCGGTAGGTCGGTGGTTCTACCCGAATGCCTCCGTGCATTCTGGGTCTTACCTGTAATTAGCTGGACGTCGCTATATGACTGAAATCCTGTCGAAGCGACGGTAAACTCAAATAGTCAAGTCAAGTCAATTAAATTCTACCGTCAGTTAGAAATATAGTCACAATAAAAACTACACTATTACCTAGAGGATGATTGCTGGTTACAGCGGAATCATCGGGTGAGGAGGAAAAAGAATATTCCACTGAAAGTAACATTTTTTTTTTCTTTTTTTTTTTAATGCTTTTCTTGGGCGCTTTACACATTGTAACTAGTTCATCATAGATTTTACCCTGTTGGGAGCCCGAAATGACTGAAATCGTTATTCGGTCTAAAAATAGTCCAATAAATGAACACAAAGATAGTGTTTAATCAACATTTCTTTCAAGTATCTCTTCAAGAAGTTTAATTTCAATGTAGAAATCAACTGAATTGTCTTTTAGAAGTCTCATTTAAAAAACAGTGAAAACTATACAAGTGGAACTATTCACTCTATGAAACAGATTTTAACCTTTTTTATTCACTAGAAAACCTCTATAATCCACCAACGAGCATGAAATAAAACCTTTTTTTAAAAAACGAAGAAGTGCTACGTTCGAATGAACGCCATGCCTCCAGCGGATCCAGGTCAATTTGAAGGTCAAGGTCACGTGGCGGGTAGAGTTCACCAAGCTGCATGCACCTGTGAAGTTTGGAGGTTGTAGGTGGACGGACTTCCGTGTTATTGTTAAGGTTCAAGTTTTGTGACAAACCAAAAGACAAACAAACAGACAGGACAAAATCAATATGCCCGGGAGCATAAAAATCTTAATACAACTTATTATCTGTGACAATTTACATCCAGTTTTATCAGATGAAAATAGAAATGTAACAAGGCGTAAAGGTTATCTTACACATGTATAAAGCAACCGATATTTAGCCTCGTGTTTGTCGTCTCCTACAACACCTCTGTGTCCTCACTAAATAAAAACGGAATCATCCGCAATTCAGCGGATATCAGAAATCGATCCATAATCCACTGTCAACACGGACTCCGTCCAATGGGAATGCCCGTATGGCCCGTATATTGCTCCCTCTTTCGTCTTAAATACGGATAGTGCATCCAATTCGAAAATAGAACAATGACGAAAACGCGAGGAAAAGACGATAGAAACATGCAGTTTGTTAATAGGTTTCTCTATTGTTGTTCGACTCGAATACAAAAAATGCGTGTTAATAAAATCTGTAGAGAACGCTTCAAAAGTAGCTAACCTATTAATCAATCCTTCACCGCTGTGGGTTCGAGTCTCGACAAGGTCATAAATAGCAATATCTTTAAACCCAGCGTTTCAGAATTGTTAACTCGATAGAAGCAAAGGTCTTATGACGCGAATGTCTGCAGCTTTAATTATAAGTAAGTTAATCTTTTTACTTTTTTTTTTCGTCATGACAACCAGACCAGCAGTCTCTCAGAGCCTTGGGCGCTTGATTTCTTACTTAATGACCAGGGTTAAGGGTTATGACCCTGATTTTATTCACAAATTGCATACCTAATGAGGTCATGACCTTACTTCAGTATTATATTCTGTTTGTTGTTGCGCGGGGTGGTACAGCACACTTAAATTGACTGTTGTAATTATGTAAATCAGCAATACCTGTTTATGATTTTCAGCTACGTAAGACTGGCCACGTAACCAATCTTTCATCAATACATAAAAATACACCAGATGTACTGAATTTTGCACAGTGAAAACTTACAAAATTGAAAAGCACACATCGTTTGTGAGTTTGTGTGTCGTTATTATCCGTGGCGTCAGTGTTTATCTATATCTCACTCAAGTTTTTGCTGGATGCAGAACACACATTTTGGTACTTCCCTGTAGCTTGATGTGTTTCCCTCCAGACTTCGTCTATATATTTTCAAATTGTTATTCTATTGCATGTTGTTCTTTAAGGATGTTTATGCACTACTTGTTGAATAATTTTATTTCAGCAAAACATCGTGTTGTTATATCTTATGCAGGAAATGGGAGCCTATAAATTATTTGATGTGGAAAAAAAACTTTGTGAATTTCACTTATACCCAAAAACATCACAACGAAACATGCAAGTAAATAAAGCAAGAACGCCTTAACTTAACCATCGCTGACACAATATCATTTGTTTCCAGACCCCTCTACATGCATATATTCTGCTGTCATCTTCATGGCCTGGACACCTTTTGTATGGGGTTTAAAAAATAGATAATAATAATAATACATTTATTTCAAATCCCATTGGACTTTTAAACCCATGAGGATACATATGTATGTATACACAGTTTAATGCAATGTCAAGCAAATCATATCTTGCAACATGGCAGTCAGGACAAGACATTTAGGCCAAATTTCTGTAGTTTTTCATTATATTATTATAAAATGTGTATTTATATATCTATTGAAGGCTTTTAAGTAAAAGAGACGACAAAGTTTGTGTGTTCTGTTGTTATTAGAAAAGGTGACGATTTGCTTTGTTGTTGTTGATTTTACACTACAATAAAAGAGACAAAGGAAAAATCGAAAATGCATCCGTGTTTTTGATATGAGTATATTGTACAATCACAAGCCAGGCCAAGCTGCAAAATTAGTTCGAATTAGTATTGTTGTCTGATAATGGACGAGGGAACCTACGTGGCCGAATAGTAAATCGCTTATTTACAATCACTGTGCCCCTCACAGATGCAGGTTCGATTTCTGGTCTGGTCATTCGGATTTAATGAAGAAGCCTTCTAGTCGGTAGAACTAGTTTACCCGGGTGCCTTTTGTCCTTAGGTCATCAATAAGTCATCCCAGTACTTCCTCCAGCAAAAATTACCCTGATGTCACTCTATGTCTGAAATACTGTCGGAGAGACAATAAGAACCAAAATAACAAGATGAACTTATGCAGTGTACAGAAATGCAGCCAGACAATTGTGGATATCCAGAAACACTAGACGTTATCAGTGGAGGGTCTGGTCGTACATTTGTCATGTTGCTATGGTATCCAACAGGAGGTGGAAGTGCCCCCTCGAGCCTGGAAGCTGTACTGCTTGACTGTCTGCTTATCATTAAGATTGAACTTCAAAAGTGTCCCTTTTTCGATTTTTGTTTCAGAAAATGAGATATTTATTTCGTTTGTTTGTATTGACGAGTTATATGTGTGTTCTGGGCAATTTTACAAGGATACATTTTGCTCTGTATCCTGTATGCGAACGTGATTCAGTTTGTAAATGCTTTATAAAAAGTACAAAGATCGACTGACTGTTCCTTTTGATTTATATTGATAAAACAATTGTACCGTTCACAAAAGTAAATAAGTATTTACAATGCCTCATTGAGGAGGTGTACTTAGTCAGATTGCGAACTGAAATATCAGATTTTGTTAAAAGATATCTACATCATTTATATTTAAAATTATGTAACTATCTGATGTGTACCTTATAAGATAAACAAGAGGATTTTCCCATCATTTTTCTTTTCATCCAAAAACAAAATAACGTCACAGCAAACTTCGAATGTGATTTTCCCGAAAACTAAAAAATGGTAGATAAAGCAAACTCTCGTTCAAACGACGCGTTATTATGTTTGAACAGACAATATATACGGGATCAGAACAAAACATTCATGATATATGCAAGAGATTGTCCATTGTTATACTGTCTAGAGACTGAAAATATTGATATACGCATAGATATGACGGGCCATAGAGGTTGGGCTATTAGAACAAAACTATAGGATCGAGCCTAAGTCTTGTAAATGAATTCCCATCAATGAGACTGATTTGAATACATTTAATCAGCATATATCTGTGCTGAGATATTCGTACACCGTGTGCAAATTTTACAGAACAGTAGCGACGTTTGTTGTGAAGCTTCATACATTATCAAGACAGAGGAAACTGTTATTGACTGGAAAGAAAAATACAAAAATAGTATATATCGCATAGGCATCAGTTAATTATGAATCAAGTGGGATAAAACTGAGACTAATGGATATTAAAACCCTCGTGTTTTTCATTTATAGAAAGCACTCGATTAAACTCGATGAATATTTTCAAATGACCTGGTCTTCAAACTTGGACGGGGATCTATTTGTTCATAAAACCATATATATATATATATATATATGCGTGTGATTATATTTACATATGACTGATTCAAGTACGTTCATACTTTGTAAAATAACGGTGTTCAGTGTATTTAAGATATTCACTTTTTCACATGAACGCAAGATTTGACCAGTGAACATTTACGAAACTGGGCTAATATAAATCGATTGGCATGTCTAAGGAGATAAATTAGATTTAAGTAAAGACTACTAGTAGTATGAATGTGATAAATATATAATACATTCATGAGCTTTTTTCATTTTCGAAGGATCTATGTCGGCGTGTGTGAAATTTAACAAACAAATATCATAACAAAACAGTTATTTTATCTACCGTTTTTTTAACGATAGAGGAAACAGAATGTAACATCGATAGAGAATGCAGTTGAAATGCAAAACGGTAAGGATTAAATTGCACATTTTAATCATTCGGATTCCAAATATTCAATCCTTAAATATCTAAACTGTATATATCAAGTATTTGTAAAAAAATATCAAATACACGGCATATAACCATTCCTTTTTTTTTAATTAATGAAATATACGTTTTATTGTTTCTTTATTGAGTTTAACGTCCCACCGACAGTATTTCAGTCATTTGGAGACGATGTCTACTTGAGACAGATATAGGGCTTCCACACTGCAGTATCACGGCGTAGACATGTGGAACGATACCACACCAATTCACATTATCCTGACAACGGGCCAACCAGTATTAGAACTACCCTTGTATGCTGAGCGCCAAGCAAGAGAACTATACCAATACCATTTAACGACTTTGTTATGTCGCGGCCGGGGATCGAACCCACGAACACGGACACGCCGCATGTAAATATAAAATACATCACATAATCATTATCGTAGTGAAACTACTACAGATACGCTCTTCAACACAGGAGATATTGTACAGATCTTTGCCACAAAGTGTAGAAAAATAACTAAATCGCAGGTAACCAATAGCATGGCATTTGGTAAACACTGTGATCACGTGGTACCTCAGTATGGCAGTGGTTGTGTCAGAGCTAATCCACTCCGTCGGAGTTTGCCACAGACAGTGTTAAATGTAAAAAATTTTAAATAATCGCTGAAGGCTAAGTGTCTACGTTCAAAATATATCTACATAGCTATTTTCATGGATTGGTATTAATATAGTGCTTCATGACTTAATAATATCAATATAAAACGAGTCAGACTAAAGGGTTATCTTGAAAAAAGCATTTGAGTTTTTTTTCTCTATTGACGTCATAACGAGTCCTGGTGGTCTACCTATACAACCGTTGAAATAATTGGGTTCGATCACCGGCCGCGACATACCAAGTTCATTAAAAATGTTAATAGTTCAGCTCCCTTATTTAGCGCACAGCACGGTAGTTCACGAACTGTCTGAGGCGTTGTTAGGATAGCGTGACTAGACTGGGTTTGGAGCGAGAAGGCACCTAATTTGTCGCATGCCCCCTAATGATTGAGATACAACCCCGAACAAACACGCAAACAAATAGGCATCGGATATGACGTACAGGTGCTGAAATGTATTAACTTCTAGTCTGCGACATATTCGTGTTACGAATGAAGAAAAATCTATAAAGAACTTCAAATGAAGGTGACATCTCCTTGGAATTGCCAAGCGCGTAAATTATTATTAAGGAAACGGGGTGGGGGGGGGGGGGGGGGGTCCTCGTTTTGATTGGTCAGATAGGAATTTTTTTTTGTATTTCTAACACTTTGGTGAAGTATCGGTGATGAATAAAGGACTGAACGAAATTGCAAAGTCAGTACATCGAGCAATAAAAGTCTTTGTAGAAAATTTTATCAAAATCAAAGTTTATCTTGACCTTTGGCAACCAAGTTTGGCCTAGATCCTGACAACTATTCAGGCCATAAGCAAACACTGTACTAGAGGAATTTCTTATGTAAATTGGTTTTGAAGATGTGACCAGAGTATATCAATAAATAAATATACGAAGAACTTATTTTTTTTTTTTTTTTTTTTTTAGAAGGGCAAACTTTTGCCGAAATATTGAATAAGAGTGAATTTAATTGCAAACAGAGTATGTTTCCTAATGACAAGAATATGACGTTGTGCCTCAATTTTCCTTTGTGCAAATTATGAGCTTCTTAAGTCTGGGGTATACAGACTTGACCATAACGTAGAACAAACATAGCATATCACCTTGCCTTTGGATCGAGGTTATGGCTTCTATTCAGACAATTAGCTTTCTTTAGTGCAAAGTATGATTTTCTACGTTCAAGAAATTACCACGAAATTAAAAAAAGACCATTGCCAAGGTCATAACACACATTAAAATCAAATATTCGCACCATTTTCCAGAGTTGGATAATCTGTACAATACGACATCAAATAATTACAGATATCACGAATACCATTTAGTGCTCAAATGTATCTGGGTATTACAACTGCAAACCATCTTGAAAGCTTCCTCATATGGAAAATCCGAATTACCCTTCCGGACTCCAACCTACAGCTGTGGTAGGCTAAGTGACTCTGAATAATTTGAACCATTCCGTCATATATGCCCTGTTCCTGGATTAAAAGGTAGAGATATTGAAACCCGACACAAAAGTGGGACATACGGACGAACGGGAAGTTTCCTTCATTTGCGGGTGGTATGAGAAACAAACATAATATATTGCCATGGAAAATATTGAAACATTATAACATGTAGCTGAGAAATGTGTTTGTAGAAAAATGTGACTTTACATCTTTATCGCAAAATTATGTCAGTTAATCAAATACTACATTCCAGTTCCCAAATGATCTGATTTTATCACTGACAGCTTGTTAGAAATATATTGGTTAGTACAAATTGTATGCTGAGTCAGACAATCGCAATATCTCGGCAATTCCCGGCCAAACCATGCGGATAGAAATGGACGATATGTTCCAAATGGTTCGCAGGATTGCACGAATTTCAGGAAATGCGTTTGAAATTGTTTCTCCTCCGAAACTCGACTTTGGCAAGAATAATTGGAAACATCTTCTTGGTAACATTCCAGTCTCCTAGCCTTGTATGATGTATAGCCTGACAGAAAAATATGAACGGTATGCCACTGTATTTTCACATGTTGGTTTTGTCAAATGTGATAAATGGTGTACAGAATGAACTGATGTACTTTGAACAGTTTTGGATTATTTCCGCGTTTACTGGCATGCTCGTAAATCTGAAGTACCCCTAGTCAGACGAAGGGGTTTATTTTTTAGTCGAGACGATTCCAGAGCGGACGTTCTAACCATACGGCAACCGGGACGGGTAAATAAAATCTATTTCATCATAATCATATAGAAATAGTGTAACATATATAGCAATACAATACAATAATGAGGCAGTTGATATAGCCGGAGCCTCCGTAGCCGAGTGGGTAATGTCGCTGACTTTAACACCCACCCCAGGCCCTCACCGCGTGGGTTCGAATCCCGGCAGGGTAATTCGGATTTTCATGTGAGGAAGCCTTCCAGCTGGCTTGCGGTAGGTCGGTGGTTCTACCTGGTTGCCTCCGTGCGTTCGGGATCTTCCACCTGTAATTAGCTGGACGTCGGTATATGACTGAAATACTGTCGAAGCGACGGTAAACTCAAATACTCAAGTCAAGTTGATAAAGCCGCATCAAACTTCACAAGCATAAGTAAGTAATATATATTGCATGGCTTTCGCGAGTTGAGTGTGTAACCTAGTAAAATCCTCTTGTCCCGAGCTGCAAATCGGACACTCTACCATGTCGCCACAAAAGCTAGCTGTCTGGCAAGATTTTATACCTCTATTACATACAACCCCTCTTTTCGAGAATATGTCCTCATATTCCTGGAGTATGGAATTGCTTATTTATTTCATTCTATCAAGAGCAACTTTGCGATAACCCATTTCTAGCTATAAGTTTCTCACAAAAAGCTTCATCATTTACTCTGAGCTATTTGTTGTGACGGCTGAGATCGAAACCATTTATGCACCCCCCCCCCCCCCCCCCCCCCCAAAAAAAGAAAAGAACAAAGTAAAAGAAACAAGAAATATCTTTAAAAAAGATACTCGGCCGTGGTAACCAGCTTAATGATTAAGGTCTGAATGGTTTAACATGTAATAGATTTTGTTGTTGGTTTGATAGTTGTGTAATTCCTGTGCCAGTGCAGTTCTTTGAAATATCACGGATCAAAATAATTTGTACAATCTTGATAGACACTTAAATCTTTAAAAAATCTGCACATTAGACTTCATTTCGCGGACTACAAAACGAAACCGGATGTTACGTTTTTGTTGAATATAGGATCTGTCAGGGTCGAACAATCAATTTCCTATTTCCTATATTTTAGCGTTCTATCTTTCAGTTTACCTAAAAAAGGTGCAGTGTCTAAAGAAATCTAAAGATCTAAAGAATTCGTTTCCGCAACTCCTTTATTTTCTTTTGACTAATTTTACAATGACCATTGGGACTTTAGCATAATATATAATAACCAATAAAAAGCTCAATTTTATTCCGCTTCATTACTGTGTGTTTCACAGGAAGTCAGGGTGAAAATAAACGGCCTAACGGCCGAAAAATATCATCCTCATAACTAAGCCACGTGTGGGGCAATACTTTTCAGCTTGTCCCTTGATCACTTTTTAAGTTTTTAATGTAAGGTTCACTAAACCGATTATATATGCAATCGTATCATTATAAAATACAAACCACAACACAGTTGCATCAATGTGATTCCATCAC
>CM037781.1:53138805-53154915 GCA_021229015.1 Solen grandis | reverse complement strand
TTGTGTTAATATCCGTCAAATACATGTAGGAAAAATGTTTATCATCTATGCCCAAAAGCGAAGAAAGTTTCTTTCACTAAAGTCGCATCTTTAAAATGTCTATGACTGTCATTAGGTAGTAGCTCCGTTGTATACTAGTATATTGTAATGCTTCGAAGCTCATATTCTATCAGATGATATCCATTTATAAAATAGAATGTACAATACTTTAGAATATCAAATTTACATTTTCTTTGCTTGTCAGCATTTATAAACATAAGAAACATACCGAACTTGTTAACAAAACATACTAAAATTGTTTCTGTTTAATATACAAATACATGATTCAAAAATTTGCTTTAACAAAAGAGATAACAAGCCGACATAACTGCAAATATAAGGATTGATGCTAGACCTGTCGAAACACTTTCAGCTCCACTAAGTTTAGCATTATCCGACAAGTTGGCATCGTCAGGGTAGACGTACACGTGAAACTCCCCATTTACGATTTCTTTTGAGTCGACCACAAAGGTACATTCAATACCAGTTTTATGACAGTATTCAAGCTGTACATCTTTGATAACAACAAATGCGACCGGTGAACCTGAAATAACGATAAAAGCAGTTGTATTATTTTGTCCAAGGTGATGGAAATAAACTTATTTACGTTACATTTTTGTTGCCGTGGTTAAATGAAATTAAATCTTGTCAAATGTTCTAAATGTAACTGTTATAGTTGTAAAAATAGTAAAATGTGCTGAAATATGAAAGTAAAAAAAATGAAACTGAGGATTTGGGGTTCGAATTAAAGCAGGGTCATCTTCTTCAGCAGTTATATATGTATCCTTTATATCAGATTTAGAAAGAAAAAGGTATTTAGTTTTATTTCAGAGTTCCCATTCACGCACAAATGTGCGTAATTCACGTATGATTTATAAAAATCGCGTACGGAAATTTTACCTCGTACGTGAATTCATGCATAATATATGGCACAGAAAAAAATAAAAATCACCCAAAACGACAAGTAAACGTTAAGTTTGGACAAGTTAGAAGCAATAACGACAAGTGTTAAATACTCATCATATATTTATAAGAAATACGAAACTAACGCCTTGAATAGCAGACGTCACCTCTGTACTTAACATGAGAAAAATTTCCCGCGGATGATTGAGCCTTTTGATTCGTCTGATGCAATCATGAATATATATTTGAATGCTCACATGAATAGACTGGCTGCAATATTCTCGACAGGTTTCCGTTATTCTGAGGAATCTTTTTCGATAACGTAACAAAGTCTATTACTGGCAAACAATGCATCGTCTCGGATTGGTTTGACACATCTTATGTCACAAAACAAAAAGACTACCGAAAATGCTTCGTCGGGTATATCTACTGGTAATGAATCAGATAATCGTCCAAAATGAAACCTATATTAACAAAGCCTAAAAGGTTTCAATATAGGTGGATATCCGAATTTTCGTGGCTCAGGTTTAATGATGAATCTGCAACAATGTTTTGCATTTCATGGGAAAAGTATGCCGAATCATATAATGATGGCCCTGAATCGCTCGCCGGGGAAATATTGCCTTTCATATACCAGTCATACTGAATATAAAATCCATGAAGAAGTACGGCAAAATAATTGTAATTCCACACAAAAACTGTACCTGTGGTCCAAATTTTGATGGTCAAAGCTATAAAATCAAGTGACCCCTAGGGCGGGGACAATTTATACCCAAGAGCCATGATTTGAAAACTTGGTTCAGGTCCACAAGGTCATGTTAATCAACATCTAAACCCATGAACTTATGGTTTCTGACAAGATCTTTAAAAGATTCTCCTATATAAGTCTATGTAAAATCAAGTGACCCCTGGAGCGGGCCAATTTTCACCCCAGGCCCAAGATTATAGCAAACTTGGTACATGTCTATAAGGCCATATAACAAACCTAATATCTAAACTCCAGGCTTTGTGGTTTCTAGTGTTTTAGTTGTGTGTGACGTCAGTCACACCAGCTATAGTACCTACATTTCTGGAACCCCGTTTTCTACATTTAAAACCAAATAACTCCTCAGTATGATCAATATGATTGAACGATTGCATGTAACTCTATCACATATGAATGCTAAGATAGAGCAAAAATGTTAAAAAATTAATGGTGTGTCAAGAATAAATGCGTACAAGCGACACAATCGTTTGTGAGATGAAAACATCAAAGAATTTATTTTTCTATGCTGATTTTGCTGATGAATATTGATTGTTTTGATCTCCCTTTTGATCACGTAAATGCCGATAAAATACGTAGAACTGTCATTACTGTAACTGTTAAAATAAAAATAAAAATGGGATTACAATACACATTCATTTCACCTCATTACAGCTCTCTTAGCGAGTGCCCCACCCCTAATTAATATCAACACTGAAATATATAGGTGGTACGCTCCGTCCGAAAATGGTACGTTCAGGCAATAGTACATTTGTGCGATGGCACGCTTCGTCCCACTACCGTCATAGCTTGCAGTTTTTGTGATTCAATTTTGTTTACATTATACCTATCCGGAACTGTCCATGTGGTTTTTATTTTACATACTTTTTTTTTTTTAAAAAATGCACGTGGGCCTAAAAATAGACCCCCACCCCGCGATCGGCAAGCGCGAAAATATGTTGCATTTTCTAGTTTCGGTTTCTGAATCGGTTCTGTTGACTGTTCTTTGTGGATAAAAAAAAGATGAACTGGAGAAAACGCATTTCTGAATAATGGCGTAGAATACATCCTAATATACTGGGCTGTACTATAAGCACTATTTAAGTACATGGATACAAAGGACGATGATGGGATCGGATGCTGCCAGAAAAACACTTCAACCAAAAATAACTGATCTGCAGAGAAAGATAAACGGTTCGTCAGAACATAAAAACAAAAAGTCATGGAATCAACAAATATGCCGTCAGCACTGACATCCATTGTGGATTACAAAATAAGGCAGACCTATCTCTTCATATTCATGTATGCATTAAATTATTTTTGTTTGATAACAGTGATTGTTTATTTACTTTTTTTTTTTTTTTTTTTTGAAGACAGTGATTTTTTTAACATTTAGATCAAGTAGACATCTAATAATAGGTGAATGTTCTATTTAAACTAGACCTAGTAAACTTGAACACGTATATAAACTAAATGCTCACTTTATCAGCCTTTTAAAAGTGAAGAAAGTAGAAATGATATAATTTTGTACAAAATTGTCAATTATTGAAGATTTTTTATTTGTCTCCTCAGACCTAGTTTGACATATTCTTCCTGTGCTGACGGCGCTGGGAAAGCCTGAGACAGATGGTATTCTTGGCGTGAATTTGTACAACGGGCTATTGAAGGCAAGCAATGGTGATGCAGTATGGTTTATTCTTATGATATAAAATACGTTATACTCTCCTCGGTAGTTAGAGCCTCTACCTCTGGAGCAGGAGGTTGTGGGTTCGATCCCTGACAGTGACATACCAAATTCATAAAAAAATAGTTCTGATATATTAGTTTTCTGGAATAGCTCAGCATATAAGAGTAGTTTCAGGACTGGTTGGCCCAGTGTCAGGATATTAAATGTAACTGGGTGTGGTTTCATGCCACATGTCTTTGGCGTGATATTGCAGTGTGGCATCACCAAAATTATCTGTCTCAAGTAGACATGACGTCTCTAAATGATTTTAATAATGTCAGTGGGACATTATATTCAACATACAAACATGTTAAAAAAAGTGTAAATTATATCTGCCAAAAGTCATCAGATCTGGTCAAGATCTTTCCAATGTAGACTGTTTACAATTAAGCATCAAAATTTGACTGCTTGGAATATACAGGGTCAGCAAATTTTGGGATGATATGTTCAATGAAACAAGGGGGTCATAATGGTCCTGGATCGCTCACCTAGTATTATAATGCTATGTAAAATCAAGTGATCCCTGGTGGCAGGGCCAATTTTAACCCAAAGGCTATGATTTAACAAACTTGGTAGAGGTATATTAGCCCATGTTACCAAATATCTAAACACCAGGCCTTGTGGTTTATGAGAAGAAGGTTTTGCAAGTTGTTTCCCTTATAAGCTTTTGTTAAATCAAGTAACCCCTGGGGCGGGGCCAATTTTGACCCCAGGGTCATGATTTGAACAAACTTGGTTGAGATCCACTAGACAATGCTACGCACCAAATATCTAAACCCCAGACCTTGTGGTTTCTGCGAAGAAGATTTTTCAAGATTGTTCCTATATTTGTCTATGTTAAATCAAGTGACCCATATGGCGGAGCCAAATTTGACCCAAGTGCCATGATTTGAACAAATTTGGTATAGATTCACTAGACAACGCTACACACCAAAATATCTAAACTCCAGGCTTTGTGGTTTTTGAGAAGAAGATTTTTTTTTATTCTATATAAGCCTATGTTTAATCAGTCGATCCCTGGGGCAGGGCCAATTTTGACCCTATGGCTATGATTTGAACAAACTTGGTAGAGGTCTATTAGCCGATGTTACATACCAAATATCTAAACACCAGGCCTTGTGGTTTTGAGAAGAAGATTTTGCAAGTAGTTTTCTTAATTAGTCTATGTTAAATCAAGGTTATCCCTATGGCGGAGCCAGATTTGACCCCAGGGCCATGATGTGAAAAAACTTGGCATAGATCCACTAGACAATGCTACACGCCAAATATCTAAACTACAGGCCTTGTGGTTTCTGAGAAGAGAATTTTTCAAGTTAGTTTTCTATATTTGCTTATGTAAAATAAGGTAACCCCTATGGCGGGGTCAATTTTGACCCTAGGGCTATGATTTGAACAAACTTGGTTAGAGATACACTAGATAATGCCACACAACAAATATCTAAACTCCAAGCCTTGTGGTTTCAGAAAAGAAGATTTCACTTTTAAAATCTATTTTTAGCTCCTGTGATCTTATTATTCAACAGACCGGAACATTTTAAACAATTTCTATAAAGGATCACTTTAGGAACATCCTTGCAAGTTTGATCACTTTTCCATCAGTAGTTTCAGAGAAGATATTTAAGTAAATCGTTGCCGACTGACAACGCCGGACAAAGGCTGGTCCCAAAAGCTCACCTTGGCACTTCGTGCCAGGTGAGCTAAAAATCAGTGTCATATTCAATAAGCATGAAAATAATTTCTGAAAATACAGTTTTCAAGAAGTTTAATTCATCAGTAACATTTTATGAATTTTTGGCTCAAGGTGAGCGTTTGTGATTATGACATGTCAGTCATTTGTCAGCATTTTGTTTCAAATGTTATGTAGACAAGTACTTCTGTTACGTGACTGGGACGTGCCAAGATTTTCTTGTGTCCCCACCATTTCATGATATTGCACGTGATAAGAAAGGAAAATGTGCAATTGAAAAAAAAGGGTAATTTCTATCTTAGTCCTTTGAATATTTCAATACATTCTGACTGAATGTCCAGTAAAATTTCTAACAGCGTTGTTTATCTACTCATATTGTTGAAAATTAATTTCATTTAGTCAAGAATCTCTTAAGATATCATGATATTAAAGTGTTTAAACTTAATAAAATCAATGAAGTGAAAGAAAAACAATAATGAAATCTAATTGTTTGAGTTTGGTCCTTTGAACTTAGTTTTGGTCCTGTGACTCCTGTAAAATTACAGGACCAAAAGTCCTGTGATTCTTAGACACCTTTCAGATTATCTGAATGACAGTACATACTAGAGAACTGTACTGTCATGATCCCACATTGGGCGCCAGATGTAACCAGATAAGATTTTATCGTGCTCCTGTTATATAATGTCATTGCACGTGCTTTGTGTAACCAGATGAGGAAATTGGGCAGTCAAATTGGGACTCAAACCAAGGACCCTACTTTGCTGGTATGGCCAGTGCTATACAGCCTTAGCTACCGGACCACTTACACAAATATCTCACTAAAGGGTTACTTATAGGCTGTTACAGATAATGTAAAATAGACTTTATGCATTTTCTCCAAATTCATTGGTTTTTTTTTATATTTCAGTGGGGTTCTACCGGATGATACCACAGGTGAAGGAATAATGTATGCCTGACTTCATGTGCTCTAGTAAACTTCACCTAGGTTTAATGATTTGTGTCAGAATCCTCTTGACATCTTCTGCTCAACAGATGACACTTGGTATTATAAAAAGTCCCAAGGAAGTTACTTATTGCATGAAATGATGAATAATATTTTAGTGACTGCTGCCTTGTCAGAGAGCTAAACTAATCACTGTGTGAGAGAAACTCTGATAACTTCATAGACTGGTGCTAGTTTTGAAGCAAAACAGATAATATAAAGGGAATTATCATCTCTGCCAAAATAAGAAAGTATCTCTGAGTGATGCATTTTCACCATCAACAATACTAAAACTATAGTGTTGATCACCCTCTAAAGTGTAGAATTGAAGTGATATTGTTCATACTTTGACTTGTTCACAATTATTTTTGTGCAAAAACAAACTTCACAAATAGAAGAGTGTGGCCCTAGAGTAACTTAATTGTTTACAAATTATCATTACTATTTAATTATCATTACTATTTAATTATCATTACTATTTAATTATCATAACTATTTAATTATCATTACTATTTCCAAGTATTTTTATCATGTTTGGATAAAAATTGCTGAAGATATCAAGTCTTTGATGTATTTTGTCACTAATGATTTTTCTCATTAGTTGTCTAGATCTTTATTTGTGCTCCCCCAAGAAAAAGAATAGGGGTGGGGAATAATAGTCATTGATTTTTCTGTCTGTTCATCTTTCCGTTTTGTATAGAGCATAACTTGAAATTTGCTTTGAACTTCATGAAATGATGGAGAGCATTGACAGAAAGTGCAGTACAATAGAATCAGAATTCTTTAGACCAGTTATTTTGTTGTATCTCCCCCTTGGTACTATTGCCTGTACAGGTCCTATCTCTAAACTGTTAATATGATTTTGTTATTATTGTACCCAGTGATAAAGGGGAATAATTTGCAACTGCATTGTCTAAAACTTATAACTTTTCTGAAACCTCTAGGTAGAAACTGATGACACTGACACCAATTGTCAGAATTCCATTTCATTCAGCACAAATGGTCAACTCATTGCACTCTACTATAATTGCTGAAATCAAGTTGATCCCTTGAAAATGAGTCCTCTTTGGGTACAGCTAGTTTTCTAATATACTCCTTATAGAAAAGTTCAGAATTATTCTCCTTTGAAATCAATTATCATACTTGATTTTCATTTAGCACAAGATTGCCCTGTACCATAAAACAAAGTTGAACCCTTGAACAATGAGGCCATAGGCTGGTCTCCAAAAATACTCCATTTAGAAAATTTCAAAATTATTCTTCTGTGAAAGCAATGGTTAGAATTTAATGTCCTTTTTGCTTTTATGGTCACAGCATAGCTATCTAACTATAACTGCTACAATATTGTTGATCTCTGGAACACTAGAACCCTAGACGGGTCTGCATGTCTGTTTCCTTTTAGACAGTATAAACAATTTCAAAATTATTTCAAAAATTTTTCGGATGAAACTTTAAGAATTGATAGTATCAAATTAAGTCAGCATATTGTCAGCAAGTTTGGGTTGCATGAATTATCACAGAGTTATGATCCTTTGTTTTTTATGTAATCTTGCCCACACTTCATCTCTAAACATCTCAGCCAGAATTAGATGAAACTTCACTGGATTTGATCAGTATCTAGTTTAGTTGTGCATATTGTCTGCATGTTTTTTGTGCGTCTGGGATGATTATTACAGAGTTATACGTCTTTGTATTTTAAGCAATATGTCTTTATAATGTGCATAAATTCAGATACTTGTCTGCATTTCTTCTCAAAACCCCTGTCTTGGATTCGATGACCCTTTTCAAAATTGATCAAAACCAAGTCTAGATGTGCAACAGCATGTTTAATGGAATGTATTATCACAGAGTTATGACCTTTTTATTAACAACATAGAGTACCTATAGATTCTTGTCTACACATCTCCAAAAACCCTATCTTGAATTGAAAAACTTTACTGGATTGATCGGTTTCATGTCTTGTCCGCATGTTTAGTTTGAATGAATTAACAATAGTGTTATGGCCTTTCATTTATTTAGGATCACCCTATGTCCATTGATCCATGCAGAACACTGGTTGCCATGGTAACCAACATAATTTTACTTTAAAACTTCAAAAATATCCTTCTCTAGAAGCAATGGTCAAAAATTCAATTTCCTTTGGGACAAATAATCACCTCATAAGTCTTTTTAATAATTTACAAGAGGTGTGCGAAAAGTATCCGGAAAGTTGCCATGATTATTAGAAATAAATCTTGTAAAGTGATACTTTAAACTGAACTTAATTCGAAAGCTAAAATTAAACCATTTTATTTTCTTTTGTACAAATGGTCATCTTATGGCCGTCTACCATAATGGTTTGAATAAAGTTGATCCTTTGAAAAATGGGGCCCTAGGGGTCGGATAGTTTCCTTCTTATTCTCCACATAAAATAAAAAATCAAATTTTTTCTTCTATGAAAACCATATTAAGAAATTAATTTCTTTTGGCATGAACATAGCTGACTATAATTAAGGATAAAAAAGTAGTTTCCTTATATAGCTTTCTATAGAAAACTTCAAAATTATTCTTCAATGAAGCCAATGTCTAGAATTAAATTTCATTTGAAACAAATAGTCAAATAACGGTCATATACCATGATTACTAAGATAAAGTTGATTCCATAAAAATGAGGTCCCCAGGGTATGGCTTGTTTCCTTATGTAATTAATATAGAAGATAGCAAACAATTTTTTATATGAATCCAATGGTTAGAATATAATTTCTTTTTTTCATGCATGGTCAACTCATGGCTGTCTTCCTTAAATGCTAAAATTAAGTTGATCTCAAGAACAATGAGGCCCCTAGGGGGTGGGTAGTTTCCTAATAAAGTTTAATACAGAAAATTTATAAAAATCTTCTCCTATGACTTGATTATTTGAGTTTACCGTCGCTTCAACAGTATTTCCGTCATACAGCGACGTCCAGCTAATTACAGATGGAGGAAGACCCCGAATGCACGGAGGCATCCGGGTAGAACCACCGACCTACCGCAAGTCAGCTGGAATGCTTCCTCACATGAAAATCCGAATGACCCTACCGGGACTCGAACCCACGCGGTGAGGGGCTGAGTGAGTGTTAAAGTCAGCGACTTTACCCTCTCGGTCACGGAGGCCCCTCTTCTCCTATGAAGCATGGACAGAATTTGATTCCTTTTTATACAAAAAGCCACTTTATGACTGCCTACTATTATTCCTAAGATAAAGTTTATCCCATGAGAAATGAGGCCTCAAGATGATTGTCTAATTTAAGAATTCTTTGTATTTAACTTAAATCTGGAAGTTGTGATATGAAGTGATTTGAGTGGCTTTAAATAAACTTTTGTACTCTGGTCAGAGATCTAGGGCCATCACAGCCCTCTTGTTTGGGGTGCAGGTGCAAATCCCAGCATAGTTCTTTTCGCGTTTTTGTCACACTAAGTTGCAAGTATAAAAAAGCTTATAAATGTAAAACGTTAAGAAAATTCAAGTTACTTAATACTCATTTTGGAGTTTTTTTCCTGTGGCAGTTTTGGGACACAATTCCACATAATTTCTAGTTTTTGCAAAAGATCACCTCTTGGAAACATATCGTGGACATTACACAGTTCTTTGAGAATAGAAAAAAAATCCGTTTGCATAAAATTTACTGGTCAAAATGTTTCCTTGTTTTGTGAACAGCAAGAAAACTGATTTTTTCAATGTTCCTGTATTATTATGTTTCGTAAAGAAATAAAATTTAAATATTGACTTTTCAGTTTCCTTGTTCATAAATGACCATCTATGGTTAATTATAGAAACATTACTTAACTAATGACAAATCAACAAAACGTAATTGTATCTGTATTAATTTTATCATTATCCTGGATTTACAGGGAAGTGTTTGGCCTAGGGGAGTTAAATTGCAATAAATGTATTTATTTTATTTACACTTGCTCTGAAGTGTACCAGATGGCATAAATATATTAATTTCCTTGAAAAGTGCCTATTAAAGTTATTATAACTTAAAGGACCATAACTCCATATGATATCTTTATTATCTTCCATTACTTTTTAAGTATCTTTGTATGCAATAACTCTTTGATGATATGGTCAATTTGCTTACATTATGTATTCCATCACTTTTTGTGATAGTTCTAGTTTTTTGTGATACTTGTACAGAGCTTGTTTGAATTTACCTTTAGGAACTGAACTCAAGTATATATGATAATTCATCCTCAGGAACACGCTTTAATTTAAGTAATTTGAAGAGTTTCATTAAACTGCAGATTCAAACCCGCAATCATTTAAGACACACACAATTTCAGTACTTTCAGCGCTTTGATTTTCGATATAAGCCTGTATGTAAAATCAATGAATTCCTGGGTTGGGGCAAGTTTTGATCCTTGGGCAATAATGTGAACAAAGTTGAAAGATGCCCACTAGTCCATATTACATACCAAACTCCAGGTCTTTTAGTTTCTGATAAGAAGATATTTCTAGATTTTCTTATATAAGCCTATGCAAAATCAAGTGACCCCTGGGGCGGGACCAATTTTGACCCCAGGGCCATGATCTGAACAAAGTTGGTAGATGTCTAATAGTCCTTATTATATACCAAATATCTTAACTCCAGGCCTTTTAGTTTCTGACAAGAAGGTTTTTTCTAGTTTTCCTATTTAAGTCTATGTAAAATCAAGTGACCCCTAGGACGGGGCCGATTTTGACCCCAGGGCCATTATATGAACAAACTTGATACATGTCTAAAAGGTCATGTTACACATAAAATATCTAAACCTCAGGCCTTGTGGTTTTTGACAAGAAGATTTTTCTAGATTTTCCTTTATAAGCCTATGTAAAATAAAGTGACCCCTGGTGCGGGGCCAATTTTGACCCCAGAGTCACGATTTGAACAAACTTAGTAGAGGTCAACTAGACAATGCCACACAGCAAATATATAAGCTCTAGGCCCTGCAGTTTTACAGAAGAAGTATTTCAAAGATTGTATTTTTAAAATCTATTTTTTAGCTCCCGTGACCTACTTTTTCAACCAATCAAAACAATTAGAACAATTTTGATAGAGGGCACAATAAAATTCAATCCTGTGAAATTTGGTAAAAATCCATTCAGCGGTTTAGGAGGAGATGTTGTTAAAAGGAAATTGTTGACGCCGGACGCATCCACGCACGGACAACGGACAAAATCGACCACAATAGCTCACCATGAGCACGTTGTGCTCAGGTGAGCAAAAAAAGTCATGCAAAACCGCATTTGTAGTTGGGTGCAGTAATTTTCAAAGATACGTGTTGATTTTTAAGTACCCCCAAAATTTATCTTGTATACCCAATTTTTTTTCAACTGGGGATAAATTTTCCCCAAGATTTTTAAATAAGGTTATTAGCGATAATAAACTCGTTAAAATGTGTACCCCCAAAATTTGCTTTGTACCCCCAAATTCAGGTGCAGTACGAGAATGTACCCCCAGAAAAACGTCATTGGAAACACTGTTGTTTTCATATTTTGCACAGCTAAGTGAATAGTTTTGGTTCATGTAAACTATAAGGTACTTGCTTCACTTTCAGATTATTAAATTCTAAACACCGTGGTAGAAAGGTCTTCTGCAGTTGCTTGGGACGCCTTTTTATTGCTGTTATGAAGCCAAATTACGCTGTGTAAGTTCAGTTATCGTAACAGGTAGATTTTAGTATAGTATATCATTGTGAGAGCTCTACCACTCCACTCTTCAGGATTTGAGGACCTAAAATGGGAATGATAGTTTTCAGGTATAAATATTTAAGTACATTGCAAAAAATATGAAAGAAATTTAATTCCTATAAAACGAAGAAATACTGTGTTGTTTTTCCATTACTTATATATAAATTGGGAAAATCAATAGATATTTATACAACCTCTTTTTTTTATCCTGTTAATCTTCTCATCCTTTTCTTGTGAAATTACAAAAGTTGCGTTGAAAAGATGAACTCCTTTATGTTTAAATAAAATTGTTGACGATACAAGATACGTAATGTACTAAATGTTAATGTTTTTACAAAATTATATCTGGTATTTCAGAAAAATAAAAAATATTATGAATAGTATATATTATTCGTTATATCAATATAATTATTAGAAACAATATTTTTTCCAAAGACATTTCAGAACTTGGAGTGGCCTCTGATATTGAAATCAAATGCATCTGCATAAACTTACCTGTTGTAATATCTACTATGATCACAGTGTTTTCACAAACACAATTACTGGTATAGTGTATAAATATTGACCTGTCAATGGTTAACTCTCCGATTACTCTCCGTATTCGGTGGTACTTTTTATAGCATGTCGCTTAAGAGGTTTTGAAAGTTTATCGGTCACACCGTATACGACAGTTTCTGTGGTATACTTGCGTTATTTCGAGACGCTGGTTCGAAACCATCAATTCTTTTTCCTGTGTTTTGGAATTCAGGATGAACATGAAAAAAAAAACATTCAGTCTTTTTTTTGTACTTATACTTGAATGTGTAGTTTATTTATCCGGCAGCAGCGGAAAGAAGTGTGCGCATTTTCAGAAAAAGTGAGAAAAAAAATCGCATAAATCATATTAATCTTGTGTTGTTTAGACTTTTGTAAGTGTATTATTTTATTATTCGGTTTGCAATAAAAACACAACGACTGCAAGTAAAAATGCCACAAGAAATTCAAGCACAAAAATTCAAGTAATTTTCCAGGAGTAAAATATTTATCAAAATTAATTGGATTTGATAATTACTTTGATGAAAAAGTGGCAACAATGTGACTCGAACCTGCTTGGCTTTGCACAGCATGTGCCCTATCTCTAGGCCATTAGATAAGGTTATCAATAATGTTTTCTCTACTGGTATCAAAACCATGCAATATAGGTCAAACATTTTAACGACATCATGTGATTTCTTCCGAGTACGTATACGGCAACACACGAAAGATAATGAGTGCCAAGTCAATATTTATAAACAATATATTTGTTTGAATAACTGTAAACACCTTAGCGAAACTGCCTCTCTCGGATTTCAAATTTTTACATAGAGTTAATTAGGAAACTTTTTTTCAATAAATTAAACAAACATTTGGATTTTGAAATCTAGTTATTATCTATAAATCTAGGTATGTTAAAATCAGATATGCTTGTCATTTAAACAAAATATATTTAATATTTAATTAGATATCTTAGAAAAACAGGTGTCCCTTGGTATCGCAAACTATCTATGCATATTGCAAATACACACATGTAGTACACGTTGAC
Source organism: Solen grandis (assembly GCA_021229015.1). Lineage (NCBI taxonomy): Eukaryota > Metazoa > Mollusca > Bivalvia > Adapedonta > Solenidae > Solen > Solen grandis. The sequence goes on along the minus strand of CM037781.1, from coordinate 53,141,586 downwards.
AGGGTTAGTATATTTATAGACATTGTGTACAAAACCATATTTTTTTTAAGTTCAGGTAAGTGAAAAGTATATTATAATTTATTATAAAAGATATAATAAGTGTGTTTCATCTTCTCAGGCATGTTTCTGTATGAAAAAAACAAACAAAAAACTGTTTAATAAAGTTTTGGTAAATAAAATACGCATTTCGTAATAAAAGAAATGCATTTTTGTACACTATGCAATATGTGTTTCACAATCATGTCACTATTTTATTTATTTATTTATTTATTTATTTGCAATGAATGTGGTCAACAAAGCAATTGTTACGGTAAAATATGGTAAATGTATAAATGTATTCCGTGATAATTATCAGAAGACGTAATAACATGTCCTATTGTAAAATAAATCACTAATTTATATCTGATGGACATGAATCCTTGTTAATACCCCCACCCTCAAATGTGCTTAGCATAATTTTTAGATTATATATATGACGAAAGACGACCTTTGACCAACACATACTTCGTTGTGCTTCTGTTAGTCCGACCGAACATACAGTTTGTTTACATCTAAGTCTTGAAACAACAAATCCCATAAACATAATTAAGGGTCTGATAAAACAATAAACATAAAATTACAGTATAAAAACACTAATTAAAAAAATTGTATGAAATAAAAAAAAAGTTCTTGACAAATTATCATGACAATCGAAAGATAAAGGTTAAAGGGTTGAATTTAATTTATTAAGTAAATACTGCCAGAAAATGATCAATAAAAATACCGCGCCTCTCTCCCTTTTGCTTTGTCATATCTAACAAAAGTAACGAAAATATGTTTTATTTGGACTAATTACCTTCTCATTAACCACATAAATAATACATACCTTGGTTAATTATGATCGAGGGGTGTTTAAACTGGTCTTTGAAGAAAACCACTACACTACCTACTTTCACAGTGGAACTTGATTCATTTAAAATACGTTTAGCGGCGGTCGCGATTTGAGAAGCAGTCTGTAAACCATCTGCAGTGATCACGTTACGTAGTGTTGGTATCTTAGCAGAAAGAATCCTGCTAATCTCGATGCTGTTCCAAGCAGATTGGAGCTCTGTTGTGTAGAAGATCGCAATCTTATAATTATTTCCATCTCTCTGAAGCAGGAAATAATCGGAGGCGTCTTCGATGTGAGTAAACTGATGAGTTCCTTTTTGGGAGAAAAACATGACGTCGCTTTGCTTTCTGTATCGTTCATTATTTTGTTTTGACAAAACTTCTGCGTTCTGACTGTTCTGTAGATCTTCCAAAAAAAAATTTTTGAAACTGAAATTTCTTCTCGAGATCTGTTAGTGTATCGGTCCAAAACTGACGTTTCTGCTCTAGTTTGAATCCATTCAATATCCTCCAGACAAACTGCAGGGAAATTCCGTCGGACAGTAATTTGTAGTAAAATATTTTCAATTCATCTAAAGCAGTCGCATTACACCGTGAGACGTTAGCAAATACTTCAAGAAAAGTGTTTTTTTCTCCTGGTGCAGTATATGTGAGGAGCTCTGGCAACCAATAAATGTGCTGAGGCATGTTGCTTTCGTCAAACCTGCTCTTAAATATTTCGATATTTTCATGAAAAAGTGCTGTAGAATTGGACTCTATTAGATGCTGTAGTTCGATCATTAGTGCATAGGTAACGGCAGCGACATCCTCTATTTTGTCATATTTTCTGTTTAGGAGAACTTGATTTAAAACTTCAGTTTTGACTGAATTAATATGTTCTTTAATATTGTTTACAATATCGTCCAGATTACCTATAGTATCACTACCACTACTGCCTTTATCAAATAAGTCCATAAGACCATTGATAATACTGACAGCAGTATCAGCGAACTCTAGGACTTTAACTACAGCAAAGATAGGAGATGTGACAGTATAACAGCACGCGCTTAGTATAACCATTAGAAAAAAACACTCCTTTCATATTTGATATTAGTTGCTCAGATGGTTTGTAATCTCTGTAACGTTCAGTTTCTTTCCATACACTTTTTTCTGTCTCCTCTAAAACTGAAAATAAACAATTGACATTTTGTTAATATGTGTCTAAAATTTCATGACTGTGGCTTAATTCTAAATGGAAGTTATCTTGAAAATGTCAACAGTGTCAGTTGAAGACACTGTCAATGTTTCATTTTTAGTGTAGTGTTAAGAAGATATTTTATGATACTCATACCTCCGTAGAAATGAATATGTAGTAAGGAACTGATGTCGAACAAACCACAAAAAACCGCGGAACCTATGGAAAGCATAGACATTGAATTAAATGCATCAATTACTTTGGCAAAAGTCCATGCAAGAGTTAAAAGTTTAAAGACCGGAAAAGCGAGCGTTGTAGATATGATATTAAACGCACACATTTGGAACTACTTGTTTTACTTCATCAGACGTATATTAAATCATTTATCTTAGTTTTAAATGCTGGCTTTGTACCAGAAACATGGAAAAAGGTATATTTCAATCGATGGGAGATCCTAAACCTGCTAAAATTACAGATCATTAACGTTATAAAGCTATGCAAATGTTTGTCTAAACAATACTAAACTAGCGTTTACAGAATTGTTTGACTAAACAATACTAAACAAGCGTTTGCAGTATTTGTTACAGATAAAAACAAAGCACTGAAGACACCACTAGAGTTGTGTGTGTCTCTGGTAAAAGACGGTTTAATGGACTGCAACTTAATAAATACTATGAAATCTTATCTAACCCTTCATTCTTGCCGAGCGCTTGTATAAAATATCTACTGCTTGACCG
>CM037781.1:53088705-53138705 GCA_021229015.1 Solen grandis | reverse complement strand
AGTCGGGTATTTCGGATATTTTTGTATATCAATAACACGGCCTTCCCACGTTTTGAAAAGCATATGACACATTGCAACCACATTTTGTCACAATTTATGTCTATTCTGCACAAGTATATCAACACATTTACTAGTGATAGAAAATCCTCTCTTACCACATAATGTAACAGGACGTAGTTTAATATACATACCTTTCAAACAGATTTATTTCTCCCAAGGTTTAAATGTACACGGTTTGTAAATATCAAAAGACGGAAAGTTGGGTTTAAGTTACATGGGCAAACACTTAAAATATGAAAATCTTTACAATTAGGGGATGAAATGCAACAGTATCCGAGAATCGCCGATATCCGGAAATACCCGACATCGCTCTATATGCGAATGTTACGATTATCTTTTTCAATGTGTTAGAGAGCACTGTGCAGAAAAGAGGTCAAAGAAAATAAGATATTCCACGGAAGCAACATCTTGGACGAAATTGGAGTTTGATCATGCATAATTGGATCAGATTTAATTTGTTAGTTTTCAGACATGTTAATCAAGAAAAACTTGATCTAACACATCAAGTAAATATATAGACATGAATGTAGCCCAGCGTATACTTAAATATCGATATAATGCTTTCGAATACATAATTTTCACACGTGCATTTAATTGCTTAACAACCCATGGCGTCTGCTGCAGAAAGTCGCGTAGGTCACTACACATGAATACACCGGTACATAAAAAATAAAAAGATGTTCCTATAATTAAACAAATAATAATAATATACTACATAATATAAATCATGATTCATAATTAATACACATACGAAAAATGTTGAATTAAGAGACACGAAGAATAATTATTTTTCAAAAAAAAATAGCTTAGAGTGATTCGTTACGATACATCTAATGTGATGTGCGATATACGATTTACGATATACCATTGCTTTACGATATGATGCGATACGATCCCGTTCATTATGCCTAATACGATTGGATGCAATAGGATACGATTCGATATGTTACGATGCGATTGAGTATACGATGCGATACGAACGATATACGCTATTTTTGACAACTGATACGATAGCACCACGTATGATGTCGAATGACGTCATGATGAGTTTAGCATCTTTAATCGAAAGATAGTGTTTCTTAGCGCTACAGTCATTAGTTTGTTGATGCAAAATATCATCTCATTGTCTAAAATCATTTCCGTTTCCAAACAAATCGTAAAGGTCCACGCCTTATGTCAATTATCAATTTTATTTTTCGTCAGCCTTGAATATCTCAAAAACGATAAATATTATATGGAGACAATACAGCTATAATGTGAAGTTCCATGAAAGACCTTTCGGATGATATGGAAACTTTGAAGATCGGGATTTAATCAGTTGAGTATTATCAGAAAAACGAAAACTGTGTTACCCAAAATGCATTTAATGGCTTTTATCTCATACACTTATGACTTTGTTAATTGCAGTATGCATATTTTCTGAAGAGAGAGAGCGATTCCTGATCGTTCTATTAGTGGTAAAATTAAAACGATTGATTTAAGATCAGTAAAGTTATATGGAGGATAAGAACGACATGATCATATTGTTGTCGATCGTCAAATTATAAAAAAAAGGTTTTAAAGATACGTCCACTTATAAAGCATGCAAAATGATCTGACCATAAATTATTAAGTTGTCGATATCTGGAAGAAGTAATTGATATGAACATCTTTTCGCTGTTTTTTTCTTTATATATATATATATATATATATATATATATATATATATTCTCACTGGCATAAACACAGACATACAAACATACATACATACATGCATACATATATATTCACATGCATACTCTTGATTAATGGAAACAAATGAATATAACATTAGACTGCTAGAAATTCCACATATGTAAAAGGAAAAACAACACGTACATGCTGTACAGGTTGTTGGGGATATACTTGGACTATAAAATGTTAAGCCAAGATGTATATTTTGTTGTAGATGCAAGAGGAAAAAAACAAAATGTAATGATTTTAATGTGTTTTAAAATGTAATTCTATCAAACATTTTTATGCTTTTTTATTATCAAAAGTCACGTAGATTATGAGATTAAATATAAGATGTAGTAAAACTCGTGTTATTTTAATACGCGTTATATATAGAGTGATTGATATAGTATGAAAATGATTTTTGTGTGATTTTATAATTATTATTGCAAGATACATAGGAGAGAACGATAGACTGATCTTTGAAATTTCAGATTTTCTAAATGAAAAAAGTGAACAAGGGCTATTATTATTTTCAGAATTTGGAAAGGCATATGATACATTAAATTAGGATCTTATATTTGAATGCCTTTAACATTTAAATAATGAAAATAGCCTCATAAAAAGTATTAAACTGTATAATACTGAAATAGACAGCATTATGATAAACAATTGAAATCTTTCAGAAAGCTTTGAAATAAATAAACGGCGTTAGAGAGGACTGTCCGTTGCCTTCTTCAATTGTTTTTAATATGTATTGAATTTTTATCAAATCATATCGCAAATGACAGAGAAATTAAGGGAATTGAACTAAACCAAATAGAAATAAAGCACACGTTATTTGCAGATGACGCAACATTTTTTCAATAATGGACTTTTTCGAGAGACTAATATATGTAATAACTCCATATAGTTACATGTATATATTCGGTCTGAACCTTAACAATTACAAATCTTTTCGATTAAGAGCAGGTTCGTTTTAATATTCAAATATTGAATTTTGTAAGGAAAATAAATTTATAAAGGTGAAGAACAATAGGGATTGATTTTAAAAACGTACCCAATGAACTATATTTACATATAAGCTGCATTTTTAAAAGATGTGCTAATACGCATCAAATGTAAATATAACCCAAACTCGACTAGCCTATCAAGTGATCAAATAAAAAACTTACGTAGGGCTGAAGAATACTTAAGGCTTGGTTTATTTTACTGCGAGTATTTCTATCAATGTTAAGGTGCAGTCAACATTTTGGAACCTTGCAAAGATCTTACAGATGATCTATTTAAATAACTCCAGATCAAATGTGGACCACGGTTATGGGAATATTAATACAGACATAGAAATAGATTTAAATAAAAACTGGGAAATGTGAAAGTTCAATAAATTCTGATATAAAGGAAATATTTCTTTTATACATGTTGTTCCTTCAAAATGAGTAGTTTTTATATACGTCATTCAGCAATTTTATAAATATCATACCAAAACATTTGATATTCATCTACTTTAAATTTCCACGATAAAGGGAATAAAATTTAAAATAGTTAAAGAATGCAGTTGAGATGTGAATATAAAAAAAATGCATTTCGCACTTAGGTTATTCATCAGAGATGTGAGTTATATTCGTGCTTTTCGGTGAAGGCTCCAATGAACCATCAAAATGTGCAATTCATTACTTAAATAGCGGTTATTCTTTTTATTCATGTCCAGATTTTAAGCTGGTTAGAAACAAAGCAAAGACATTACAACCCTAAATAAAGTATTTAACTAAATCTTGATAAAAAGAACTTAAAAAAACGTACTGAAATGAATGTTTAGAAATTTCACTGTATGTATTATTAGATTATTACACTATAAACAAGGAGTTATGTATATTGTCCTTATGAATGCGTAAATGCAAAGATCAGATATAACGAGTATTTGACTGAAAAGTTAAAATAAAAGACTTGCCTCGATGAAGATCCTGGTCAAATTTTGCGAAAGGACAGGTGACTATACGGTAATATTCCTGAATTCGAAAATTGTTGCTTAAAACATCTACGCAGGTTTTCTTAGACTTACACGGCAAAGAATAGTGTCCAGGTGAAGACGCTGTGCTCTTGTGACGACGATAGCGATCTGTGTCAATTGATGTGAAACGACAGGTGGATGTAGCTAACAAAGACCAGTCTTCCTACCTGTAATTCGATGTGGAAACTTATGTATGATGGGTAAACTATATATTAGACTAAAATGGGATTTTTATAACTATTGATTCTCTTAATTCAGTGACAGGGAAACATATTAATTTTCTACAGTAGTATGGGTTAATATTTATTTAGAAAATCATAAAAAGAAACTATATTTAACTGTACAACACAGTGTATATCATACGAAACCTTGTTGTGACTGTTATTCTAACTCAATCTCACAGAAAATGAAGTATAATTAGGAGCACTATTTTAATTATCATTTACAGTATATTTAATAATGTAATAACCATCACAATTTATGATGTCACGTCTGAAGCATTTTACTGTGTTAGGACAGGTGTACAAACGTGAATTTGCTGACATTCCTCAATATCTAGATAGAATCTCAAAAGGCAGTCCCAACGGTCGCAGAAATATTAGTTGTTCAAAGTTTTTGTCGCCTAAAACAATGCACAGGTCAGTCTTATTTTCTTGACTCACTTGCAAGGGAGAAGCCAGGCACAGAGTTGCGTTAAATTACGACGTAGTGTGATATATTTACAGAAAACAGCATGTGATGCAGAAGATCTTTTTATATCCGACTTATTTAATATGGGGAACACAGAGCAAACAATGTTGTTTTCGTTATCCCTTATTCAGTCTCTACCAACTCTGAAACAAAATAATTGGTTTTATCTTAAACCTTAAGCATACACAACTCATTCCTAATACTCTTAATTATAAAATGTGTGCTGAATGTCCGAATAAGGAAAGGGTAACTCAATTCGCTTTTACGCTCCAGATTCGATGACCTGACATAATAAGGTACAAAAGTCGCACGTCAAGAATTTCGTTGTCACTAAATCATTCACCTTTAATTCTGACTAGTTGTTTCAATTATTATGAGTTTTTAAATGTGTTTTAAGCTTGGTATTTCAAATGTTACATTAACACTTTGTAAGTGTCTTTATAGGTCATAAATTATGCTGCCTCACTGCATACAATGTCATGCCGAAGGCATGTGGCATTATATGACATCCGATCATATTATTCTGATGTCTGGTCAAGCAGTCCTTACGGAAATACTGATGTACTCTAAGAGCCAAACTCATCAGCTATTACAGTAACTGTACCATTTTTACCAATACATGATTTTTAATGTCGCAGCCTGGTATCGATTCCACTATATACCGATTACAGGGCAGACGCTTTAATCAGTCGTCCATTGATACCAGTATAATATGTAAATATGAACTAAGGCACAGCCTCAGCGCGGGCGAATTCAGGAGTACTAGATCTATTCGTTCGGTATATGTATGTTCTAAGTAGATAAGAACACACTCATTAATCTAAGGATCATCATATTTACCCAGCAACCCGTTTCGAATGCTAACCGAAAATGAAACAAGAGGGCCATGATGGCCCTGAATCGCTCATCTGATTATAAATGAGCAACATACGTTGGATTTTTCATATTGTCCTACTTTTTGACATCACATGATCCACTTTCGAGCTTGTCCAAGGTTTTATGGAAGCAAATATTCTGACCAAGTTTCATGAAGATTGGGCCAAAAATATGGCCTCTAGAGTGTTAACAAGGTTTTTCTAAGATTTGACCTCATGTCCTACTTTTTGACCCCACATGACCCAAATTCGATCTTGTCCGAGACTTTATGGAAACAAACATTCTGATTAAGTTTCATGAAGATTGGGCCAAACATGTGGCCTCTAGAGTGTTAACAAGGTTATTCTAAGATTTGACCTCATGACCTACTTTTTGACCCCACATGTCCCAAATTCGAACTTGTCCAAGACTTTACGAAAACAATCATTCTGAACAAGTTTCATGAAGATTGGGTCAAAAATGTGGCCTCTAGAGTGTAAACTAGGTTTTACTAAGATTTGACCTCGTGACCTACTTTTTGACCCCACATAACCCAATTTCGAACTTGTCCGAGATTTTATGGCGAAACATTCTGACCAAGTTTCATGAAGATCGGGCCAAACATATGGACACTAGAGTGTTAAGAAGCCAAATTGTTGACTTCGCACGACGCACGACGCACGTTGCACGACGGACGCCGGACGAAGGGCGATCACAAAAGCTCACATTGAGCACGTTGTGCTCAGGTAAGCTAAAAAAAAAAAATAATAATTAATAACGCTACATACTGGGACAACACATTCAAAGTATTTGTTTTATCATTAATATTTTTAAATTTAAAACAAGCAATTGTAAACTAACAATTCCGTGTCGCTTGTTGGTGTCCATAAATAAAGTCCTGCCTCCAGTCACAATACATACATGCTTTTGAAACATAAACAATGAAAACAAGCAGAAATTAAAAACTTTTCCAATTCATCAATGTGGTTCCATGTCCTATTTTTTTGCATAATTTTATTGAAATAGTATCACATTGAAATTTATTATAATCAAATATTCAAATATACAAAAAAAGCAGCATGATTATCTCCCACATGTATTATATCATTATATTCAATATCATGATTATTGAAAACAGACTGCCATAGCCATTATACTTTGCTAATGTTATTTGTCCAGTGTTATGTATTAGGTTTTTATCTTTTTTATTCTAAATAATCTGCAGGTAAATTACAGGTATATGCCCCCTATAGGGCCCCTCAATCCCCTCTACCATATTAGGTGTTTATTTTCTAAGTAGACGCTTAGGCAACAAACCATTTACCTGTGCTACGAAGCGGGTGACTGCTCATCACTGTGAATTGTTTATAAAAGCTAAGGCAATGAGCTGTGTTAAATGCTGCTATACTGACTGCATATTTGAGAGAATATCTCAATATCTGTTATATAATATTTATACTGGTATATTCATATGCGAATTGCTTGAAATAAATCGCATGAGGCGGTATTTTTCCAAGGTTACGATATCTATTTTCGTAAGTTTTGTGGAGGAAGGGAGTGATACCGGATGTCTGGCAGATAGCTGAAGGTTGCCTCACCACGATGGAGAAGAACTCAAAGTCCATACAGTAATTTAGGACTATATCATTGCTGAGTGTTGAAGGCAAGATATTCTTTTCGGTGCTGGCAAGAAGAATCGGGAGCTACGCAACTGCACACAGCTACATCAACACCCAGTTCGGAAAGAGGTGTACCAGGATTCTCTGGATGTCTGGAACACACCTCAGCAATAACGCAGCACATCGGGGAGGCTCAGGTTGACAAGAAGGGTCTTACGGTGGTCTTGCTGGATTTAGCGAACGCCTACGGGGTCAATCCCACACAGCCTTATTCAGTACGCTCTGACCCACTTCCATCTACATGTACCAGAGAGAGTGAAAATCCTGGTGTTCAGGTACTACAGCAACCTACTACTGAGGTTCAGCACTAAGGAATTCACGACAGAGTGGATCAGAGTTGAGAGGGGCATAATCACCGGGTGAACAGTCTCTGTCATCCTGTTCGTTTTGGGAATGAACCTCATCCTAAAGGCCGCAGAGGAAGAGGCAAGGGGTCCCAAGACAGCACCATAAGAATGCCACCAAACAGAGGCTGTATGGATGACATAACCATAGCTACACAGTCTCACATACAGACAGGATGGATCCTGTCATCACTGGAAGACCCAGTCTCATGAGCAAAGATGAAGTTCAAACTGAAGAAATCCAGATGCTTGATTATCAGAAAAGGATATGCAACTATGCAGTGCACTATCACCATCCAAGGAGAGGCCATTCTAAGCATTGAAGACAACCATCTCAAGGGCAAGTGATATGATGCCACCCTGAAGGACAAGGATGCAATTACTGGGATGAAGGAACAGAGTGGACAGGGATTGAAGAAGAATTCTTCACTTCCAGGCAAGTTCAAAGTGTGGATGTACCAGAATGGCCTAATCGAAAGACTCATCTGGCCTCTTATGCAATATGAGGTCCCAACAACTACAGTTGAGGGTCAGGAGCGGGTTATTAATAAGCACACCAGGGCGTCTACGGTCAGGGAAAAGTCAGGGCAAAATATTTTTTCAAGGTCAGGGAATTGTCAGGGAATATTGGGATTTATGCCAAAAGTCAGGGAATTTTGAATTAACAAGACTATAAATGATGAAAACGTAAAGATTAAAGGCTAAGGCACTTTCTTCATTGACACAATATGTTTTACTACATTTTAACTTATTCTTATTTTTTTATTCCTTGCTAGGTCAGCTATATTATTTGTAGTTAAAATTTGTAACTGATATAACTTAGTATCATATGCATTGCTTAATATTTTAGATGTGTTGAGCAAACTTACTGTACAACATTAACATGTATGTTTTAAGTTGTGGCAACTAAAACCATTCTTATTTATTTGTATTAGTAAAATTTCATTCTATCTTTTATGATTGACCATTTATGATTTGTAGCTCAGTTATCTCAGTGGATAAGAACACTGTCGATTAGCAAGCCAAAATGGACAAATTACAAATGTTCTTTTTAGGCACTTCAAAATATTATAATATAAAAAAGACTTGTATCATTAAATTTTGAAGTGCCTTAAAGACTTATATCAATTTCTTTTTGAAGTGCATAATTATAAAGAGATATGAAACTTATTATGTTAACATGTATTTTTGTCCATTTTGGCATGTATCTAATTTCAAGTACCACATCCAACAGTATAGATTAATTTTGTAAATACATGTACATGTATGTATGCAGAAAAAGAAAAAAAAGATAACAAAATCAAAGAAAAAGAATTAAAGAACAAAGTTAAAATTACAAGGATTAAAACAATGACCATTGGTAATAAAAAAGGTGGTTTACAAGGGTTTTCTGTAAGGGAGGAGGAAGCCAACAAATTCCCTTGTTTTATGACATGCATTAAATTTCAGGCACTCATCGAACAGTACAAATAATGTATGTATGTAGAAAAAGAAAAAAAATAATCAAAGAAAAACAAAACAATATATATATATATATCGTTCTGGAACGATTGCATAAGATGTAATATCTAAAAGGCTTACCGAGGCATGACAAGATGCAAAAGCTACATGCACAAATAGGGAACATTAACTTTGTTGGCGGTTTGTTGTCTATATCGGTTTAAGATCTGTGGATTATGATTAGCAAAACCTGGTTTAATTAATATTTACAATTCAAATTAGGGACGTTCATATGATCTATAAATACATCAAATGAGAACGATATTATTTGGGTAAACAAGATGTCAGATCGACAGCTGAATAAAATGCCTAAATTAAACACCCTGTACCCACCGGGGTCCCCCAGTCAGAAAGTGCGTAGCATCTGAAACCATGTCGAAAAAGAAATTGGCAGACGAACACAGAGGGTAGTTGCTATTGACTGTTTTGTGTATTTGTCTTTTTTTTCTTTTTCTCAGGAATAATTGAAACAAATATTGTCGTTTAGTGTTTTAAATGATATGCAACATAAAAAACTGACATATCACACTTTGTTTTGAATCTAAACATTGTTTTCTACCTATCATAAACAGCAAGTGGTAAGAAAGTCCACCCCGGAATTGGGTAGTCGTGCGTTCAATTCCAGCCAAGTCGATAAACAGGTATCGGTATAGCACCCTTGCTTGCTGCAAAGAATAATAGGAAGGTCTTTGACTGGTTTCCCAAGTGCCAGGATTATGTAACAGGGTTGGTATCATGCCACTTCTTAACTACCGCTACCTCACGGTGAAGCAACACTTCGACGTATAAAATAAGGAAACAAACAGGCAGCACAAACTCGGAGAACCATTCATCTGACTTCATCCTCCTTAAAGATGAGTACCGGTAAATAATCTTTAATAATTGGGTATATGTGTAAAGAGAGAATTGGGATTCTAATATACCTATCTAATGCATATGCCCTAAGACCATACTGAAGTAAAAATCCAGCAACAAATTCAAACAAACTGATACTTTTTACACGAACTAACATTTTTAAACAATACAAGCTTATTGACTAAGATTCCCCTCATGTAATGCCTAATGCAGTTGCCTTTTATCTAACCGTGATCCAGGGTAAAAAAAAAAGGTAAAGTGCAAACTGAGAGTAGGTCACGTTCCGCCACGTGCCAGACCATGTATATGTGTACATGGGTCATTGTCTAGGGCGACTTGCAATTATCACGTTAATAATGCACATCTTTACAAGTAGACAGATGTCAGGAAGATTGTTTGTTGGCTCAAAAAAAAACAAAACATTTCTCGTGGGCGTCGACAGATCAGGAATTAGATTAACGTCACATAGGAGGTTGACAAGTTAAGGTTTTCCCATACTAATAGCCAAACATTACACCAAAACATAAAGATATAACTTGACAATATTAGCTTAAAGATGTCAAACTATGCAATCCCAAAGATCATATTGACAAGATTACATAGTGATTAGTTCTTTTAATTACCTCCCCGTAATTTTGTTTTCATGAATTTTCTCCTTTGAAAAATATGAGCTATTTCCCGCTGAAAACTTAAAAACAGTGATTATCTCCATTTTCCTACGATGAAATTTGTATTTCTTTATGAAATTTGAAATAAAACCACAAAATGAGTTTGTCTCAATGCCATTGTCATTTATTTTCACAATTAATTTGTTTATTTCCCATAGGCTCCAATGTTAACTTTAATATAGATTATCTGTTGTGGCGGTAAATTAATCAGCCGAATATTTGCGCTACAACTCTATGTTTTTCATTCATTTCTCTCTCTCTCTCTCTTCGTTTATGTTTTATACACAATTCATGCCGACATATATGAAGGTTATGTTATGTCTGTGCTATTTGTATATTTAAATCATTACATATTTCCATAATTAAAATTATTATGTTCATACAAATCATGTTTATTAAGTTTCATTTATATTTTGCTATTTTTTTGTTTCTTGAATAAGTATAGTATCTAGATGTAAATTCGTTTCAGAACGTCGATATCTGGCACGTGTCATGTCTAATTAGTTTATTGCAATTTCAATGTCTGACACCTTTAATAGTTTCATTGATTGTACCTTTGGTCATCTAAAGCGGGATGATAAGTTTTGTTAACCCGCTTTGTCAGTTTTATGGCTTTTCAGTGACTCCGCCCACAAAGGCGTGATTAGAATATCTGTTTATTCTGTAATTTGTTATAAAAGTTGTTGATTTTGATTGTAAGAAAAAAAAAGTTTCTAGTTTTAACCACCGCCTTGTGCAGAAGTGTGTAAGGCCAACCTTTACGTATTTGATCTCAAAAATCGTGCTTTAAAATTTTTACAGAATACTGTATATTACTAATTGATTGGATATATCTGTGTTGAAATATATTTCTTTAACAAACAGTGACTTTGTGTATTTTATACAACAAAAGCGTAACCACGAAGAAAAGTATTACGGACTACCGGATCTTAACTTAATAATCTTATTTTCACCGGGTTACCATATCAACCCCAAATCTAATAAAACTTGAAAAAAAATCTCGGGGAAACATTTTTATTTTTAGATGTCTATAAAGTGACAACAATTTGTAGAAATATTACAATCCAATGGCCAGATATCAAATGTGACAATTAGGGCGGGAATACCTTGAACAACGTCATGACGTCAATGATATCCGATTCATGGAACGTGTTTTAACAGGAAGAAATTTGCAATGCAAATTATTAGAATCCTTATCGCAAGGATGAAGCAAATATTTTATTAACTATTGGGACAGGTGCGAGTTTTATTACAAGACCCGGCGTCAGTTAACGTTCGCAATTCACTTCAAATTCAACGTGGTTTAATGGATGTCGCAAACCCATTCGAAAAGGATTCATATATAGTTCTTTCTTAGAAAACACCATACAGACGCTTACTTCCAACAAATATAATTTGCATTGTATAATGTTCTTATTATCTTTAGTATTTGTACCAAAATTACGCAGTTTGTGAAATGCAACCGGGTAAACATTACACAATGTTATGTAATGACAGATGTTAAATTTATCTTGAAGAGTTAACATTCGATCTCATGCAGAGTTGACTCTTACAGGCTGTGTTTCGTGTTTTTTTTGTTTTTTTTTGTTTTTTTTTTTCATATATTTTCATTATTTGTTTGCTCGTGGTAAGTTCACCAACAAGGGCGCACTGTTTTAATGGCAACATTCGAATAATGTGATGAAGGGCTGGTATCTTTTATAACCCTCCATAATGCAAGGTGCTGGTCCAACCCAATAAAGCAATCTCATTACAAGTTGCAGGTTATTTGCTTTGTGAATTGCTGTAGAAAGGCGTAATAGTTAATTAAAATTCGGAACTTCATATCTTGAAAAACAATGTATAAGTGTTTTATATATTTAAGCAATTTCAAAATGCAAAAAGACGAAGACGCGTCGTAGTGAAGACGCGTCTGCACGTAGATTCCAATCTGTTTTAAAGAGGTCATGTGTGTGACGTAGTCACTCACAACTAAAGTACCTACATTCTGAGTGTCCGTTTCTATACATTTAAAACCGATTAACCTCTCCATTTTGTGTGAATGACCAAACGATTGAACAGAATTCTACAAAACAGATAAGCTGAAATTCAGCCAAAGTAGTGAAAGCTCAATTTTGAGTAAAAATAAATATTTACGGGACACAATAATTGTATGTAGTATAAAAGCTCGGAAGAACTATTTTCCCTTGGATGTTGCGTAACTCACTTTACCACGCAGAGGAGTATAGTTTCTTTCGAATGCAAAGGTGGCTCATGCCTGAATTTGGAGGTTTCCGTTATTTAGTGGTGTTTCAATGGTCCATATTGAAAGCTTGATTTATGTTAAAAACCCGTATAACCTCCTTATAATCACATCTACTTTCTCCGATACATCAGAAATATCTCCAGGGATTATTTGGTGCTCTATAGAATGGCTGGCACAAGTGTTTATCTGCTATCCGAAGTTACTAAAGACACAGTACGGAGCCACAGCATCAATAAATAGAAACTGTGCCGTCGCTCGGTAGTACAAATCAAAGCGCTGATAGTGCTAAGAGAACAGTACTGTCTCATTTCTTTTGTTTATCACAGTAAATTTAATAAACGGAAGTCAAATTTTCGCACAATGCCAAAAAAAAAAAACCGCTTTAATGTTGCTTTAACATTGTCATTAGATGAACGCACCATTTGTTTCAACAGGCTGATAACAATTAGCACATTGCCACTCTTACTCCTCCTATATTTCTATAGCCTTCAATGAACAATCGTTTATTATTCTAATATAAGTTTAATATTTGAAAAAAAAAGTTACAATGCATATTTGCAGTTTTTTAACCCTCTTCCACTTGAGACACACACAACTTCAGTGCCTTCAGCGCTTTGATTATAATTTCGGCTAAGCAGCTGCTAGACTATATTCCATTGAATGACTCCTTAAGACAGGTTTCACTCTTAGGGCGTGGCAAGGTTGCAAATAACAAGACTTTGTTAGTATAGTAAGTAATACTGTCAGGGGGTCCCCCTCCCCCAACCCCGAAGAATTTGCGCCAAATAAAAACGAAAACAATGGGAATGGTTTATTATCCACGAACTGCACTGAACTTTCAAGTACGCAAATGGTTGTTGCACGCGATGTGTTATGACAAACACTTCTTTAACGTTTCGTGAAAATTCAAACAAAGATATGGAAGTTATGGAGCAGACACGAAGATGTAGTCTACGAATACCAAAGATAACTTCTAACAACTCCTGTGACCTTGATCATTCAAGCCTGCATATGGTTGATGCATATGACACATCTTGTGTCATAACAAACATTTCTGTAAAGTTTTATGAAAATCCAAACATAGATATGTAAGTTAAAGAGCGGAAATGAAGCCTATGAATACCAAATAAATTTTACCAACTCCTGAGACGTTGACTTTCAAGCGTGCATATGGTTGTTGCAAAAACACATCCCTATGTAATTGCAAATAATTTTATAAGGTTTATTGAAAATGGAAGTCATGGAGCAGACACGAAGATGTAGTCTATGAACACCAAAGAAAACTTTTAACAAATCCTGTGACCTTCACCTTTCAAAGTTAGAATATGGTTGGTGCACGTGACACATATTTGTGTCTGTAAAGTTTAATGAAAATCCATCCAGAGATATGGAAGTAACAGAGTGGACACGTAGATGTAGCCTATAAATACCAAAGAGAATTTCTAACAACACGGGTGACCTTGAACTGTTAAGTGAGTATATGGTTGATGCGCGCGACACACCTTTGTGTCATAACAAACTCTTCTGTTTTATGAAAATCCATCTATAGATATTGAAGTAATTTAGTGTCCACAAGGATGTAGCCAATAAATACCAAAGATAATTTCTAACAACTCCAGTGATCTTGACCTCTCAATGACGTATTTAGTTTAGTTTAAACTTATTTATTTTACGTCGATTGGGAAACAAGTTCTTACAAATTATACTAATCCCTCTCGACGGTTCCTGGATTGGACCAGTACTTTGCGCCTGGGAAGGTCATGAAAAATTCTTGCCTCCAACAGGGTTCGAACCCTCAACCTTCGGATCCGTAATCGAATATGTTACCTCTGGACCATGGCGCCCCCGTATTTGGTTAATCGTGTGGCACACCTTTGTGTTATGACAAACACTTTTGTAAAGGTTTATGAAAATCCAAACATACAATTAGAAGTTTTATCTCCCTTGATTACAATAAGGCAGGTTGCCAACGTTCTTAACACACACACACACACACACTATCTTTATAAAGTTTTTTTTTTTAAAATACAGGTACTGCGTCGATATATATCAAGATAGAGAGAGAAAGGAAGACTCGTTTAGTGACTAATGTCTTAAACCTAGCTGTCATTATTACCACCAATACAGTAAATCTCATCATGTAGTCATTTTTAACACATCGCAATCTTTATCTACATTATTGCCGTGCATAATACTGTAACGTTACCTTATTTAAATTTAGTTTAACGAAGACAAGCGATACTCTAAATGGCTCTCGTAAAAAAGGAGACAATTCTCAAAGGATTTGCAGTTACAAGTAATAGTTATTTACCGTTGTCATATACAATGCTGTAAGAAAAGTATTTTGAATGCTCAAATAATGTTGATAATGTTTTCTATCAATTAGGACATTAATACTAATAATAGATAATACCATCCAGTGTAATTTACCATATTTCGTATACTCATGCATTGTCAGTAGAAGTTAATGTTTCAAAGACCATGTTGGAAATCGATTATTTGGGACGGTTGAATAATCTTTTCTTTATGTTTTGTGAATAAATGTAATTTATTTTCTGGGCCATTTATAAGCTTCAATCCTATCATCAGTAGTTATTTTGCATCAACTTGAAGTTGACAGGAGGATACATGGCTTTGACTACTAGTAGATATATCAATGAAAATACGAGAACTGTTTAAGCAGGTGTATAGTTTTGACCAACCGTTGCATGATACTGACGTTGACATCGGAGGAATAGCCTATCATCTTTTCAAAGTTCCTGGAAAAATAAAGCTGTTTTAATTTCCCTTTTCCCATATGAAATATGATGTGACAATAAGAAAACTTTTATGGGCATATAGCTACACTATTGCTTAAACATGTATACTGCCCCGTAATTGTGTTCTCATCATCCAACGGCATACATGTAAAACTATGTTCTACCAAAACCTTCTACGCAAAATGATTTCGTTCCTGCAACTTATACAATGAAATCGATTTGAATTTGAATACATTTCATTGCTGAGTTCGTCCTGAATATGGTTTGAGGAAAAGAAATGTGCGATGGTGGATTTTGGGCTCTGCAACTTTAGTAAATATTCAAACATTTTAAAAAAAGTAGTTTTGAAATATATATAACATTAAATACAATTGCTAATTTCAAAGTACAAACTAGGCTAATTGCTGCCAAAACAGCATATAGAGGAAAATATTGTTGTACATTACCATATCTGATACTATTCAATCATAATAAGAGACAATTATATCCAGAAAAAAATATTTCAAGTTCATGCCATGTGCCATTTATATGATGTCTTGTTTTAAAACGTTTGTGTCATTGTATGCACTAAATTGAAATAAGAAAGAGTAATATAGCAAGCAATAAATATTTATTATAATTACTAAGTTCAAACTGCATAGCAGCATCAAAACAGTATAACAACCTATCTAATATGCGTGTATGCGTGTAAATAATTTGTTCAAAACTAGTCAATATCACTCAATTGTATTCAAACATTACCTATTTCAAATGAATGTATACCAGAACAATTAAAGTTATTGCAACTTGATGTAACTATCCACAATGGGTCGATTCTAAGAACTTGTTATTTCTGCCATTGATTTCTGTTTTATATATTGATTTGAGGGTAAAACTATAACAAGGGTTATACTCTCTTTGAATATAAAATTCTAAGTGTTGTGGGTGGTCTAACCTACAATGACGTTTAACACATCAACAGCTTGTGGCTGTTTGACAGTCACTTGGATTTGGTAATCTCTTCGTAAAAACTCATTTATATTGTTTGATACTTTTTGGTATAGGGACCTTCTTTGGCCGAGAGGGTAAAGTCGCTGACTTTAACACTCACTCAGCCCTTCACCGCGTGGGTTCAAATCTCGGCAGGGTCATTCGAATTTTCATGTGAGGAAGCCTTCCAGCTGGCTTGCGGTAGGTCGGTGGTTCTCCGTGCATTCGGGTCTTCCTCCACCTGTAATTAGCTGGACGTCTCTAGATGACTGAAATACTGTCGAAGCGTCGGTGAACTCAAAAAGTCAAGTCAAGTCTCGTAGGTATACCATCTGTCACACACATTTTCTATGTTCGATTAATCATAGTATCCTCGAGCACACAGTTCTGACGCACCTAAGAAAAATTTTATTTGCCATTGTATAGTAAAACTAAATCATTTATTTATAGTCTTACATTGCTTTCAAGTGGCTGACATCGTTTTTTTTTCAATGAAATATATCACTATTGTGCATGCCTGTATAATTCAGTGAGGCTGACTTGAGAGTACAAGGAAACGACACATCTATTTTGTTTTATATTTAATCATTGAAGCGTGTAAATAAAATTTGAATTTTCGTGTCAGAAAAAAGGTATGCGGGAATGTTGGTTGCACAGCTGTTATATTTCATTGCTTCGCTGAAAATATGCCAGATGAGTAAAAAGACTTATTGAAAAGGAGGTTTTGCAGGTGTGTTGTAAAAAGTACATATATAAAAGCCCTGCATCAATAACTTGCCACATTTTGGCTTTCTTACGCTAAAAGGGGTGTTGACAAACAAAACCTGTAAGAAAGATGTCACACGGAATCCATTTAATATCCACACGATACATGAAACCTATCCTAGTTATTGTTATTGCAAATGGGATTCTCTCTCCGGTCTCACATTTGTTCAAATATATATATATATATATATATATATATATATATATATATCACTTACAAACACAAGGCCAAGTGCCATTTTCATTTTTGTATAGATATCTTGATTTTAATTCGGTCAGTGTTTTTTTTACAAATTTACGCTTACTTACTTTCGATATTTTTGAGTATGATAAAAATACTTGGATATTCATATTCCTCTCAAATACAATACAACTCACAACATAGACTATTACAGGTGTCTATTTTAATTATTTCAGGTCCGCAAGAAAACAAGGCCTTGACAATGGCACTTGCGTTACTTCCAAGGTAGTCTCAAGGTAGCGTGAAGCAAAACAGGAATCGCACACGTTGATCCGTTGTACATCCGGTTTTACAGAAAGATATATTTTTTTTCACATTACCGCGTAGCTTAAGTATTTATCATCTTTTGTGATATTTAAAGTTCTTAGACCCTTAAAGATATTCCGTCCTATAATGTAGATATTAATTCATGTATTCGATGTTATGTACATGCATTTTAGTGGACATTTCAAACTAAAATAACCTCGTGATTTATAGGCAGATTAGATTTACATGATTATGCTGTAAGTCTAAAGGTCACGGTGGTCCAGTGCGGGTGTTCACGGACTATGGGTGCGATAGTTGCAAATTTGATCCCAGTTTGATAGGAGACTTTTCAAGACCTTCCAGTGGCAAAGTACTGTTACAACCCACCCAGGTATCCTCGGGAGGGACATGTTTCCCTCTCGACGTAACAATAATAATCTTAAATATTGAATTTAGTAAAATCAGAGAGAAAAGAATAACAAAATACAACATGCATAGAACATGCTATTTTATTATTATAAGGTTTAAATCAAGTTAATACACACCGTCCCCAGTGGCCGAGTGGTTAGAGCGTCTGCACCAGGAGCGGAAGGTCGTGGGTTCGATCCCCGGACGCGACATACCAAAGTTATATCATATGGTACTAGTATAGCTCCCTTGCTTCGCGCTCAGCATATAAGGGTTGTTCCAGGACTGGCTGGCCCGGTGTCAGGATAATGTGACTGCCACATGTCCGCGGCGTGATACTGCAGTGTGGCAGCACTATAGAAATCGTCTCTAAATGACTGAAATACTGTCGGTGGGACCTCAAACTCAACAAACAAGATAATAAAATGAACAGCGACAAAAAGCTTAATACATATCACGATTAGACCCACCATGCATATGTCAAAACTCATTTGAATCTTTGATCCTTTACGCTTTAACAAGTTTTATTGGATGTCTTGTAAGAAACCGCGTGACCCTATATAGCTTGCTATATTTCAAATCTAATTTGGTTTACACAATAATGTTCTGTATATGTATTATTGACTAACCAGTTTTCGTAGTATAACCAGTTTTCGTGGGGTCTTTCATCTTTACACCGTTTGTGATATGACGAGCTGTTTTTTGTGTCCCATATAGGCATACTCAAAGCAAATGTCATATTAAGACACCACGTGACTTCGACGGTTCATGCAGGTTAATATCAAATGATACACGTTCAATTAGCTAAAATCTTAAATTCGTGTTTAAATATATTGTTGGTAAAACTTGTCTGAATTACTAAAATTTGCAAAAACCAAAAATTCAAACATTCAGGTTTAGTATTTTTCGCAGGCAGTAAAATAAACGTTGCCATGTGCCCATATATTAAGTCATGTGGTGTTTTAATTTTAATAAAAATGTGGCGGCCGTTTGTTATATATTTTCGGAGGATAGGAAATAGCTTTTGTGGGTAGCTTCTTTTAAAAAGGTATATAAAATACATGTTTAGTAATGAATATTATTAAATATGTTTCAATTATCAATCTCAGTTATCATTTGAAGCTGTCATTTGGTTTTTAAAAGGAAAACTTTATCACCAAATGGGGTGGGTGTAAGGCCAGCGATTTTTCTGAATAAATATCAAAACATTTTTGAGGCCGTGGATGACAGTCAGGGAAAGACAACATTAACACACAAGATCAAGGCTCTTTTATTGTTAGCTGTTTACGACTGACATCAATCAAAAAAGGTAGAATTTTGACGCATATTAAAATGATACACAGAACTTGTAAGTAACTTTTCATGATGTCACCGTTGACCTACATAGGAATAAACGCTGCTCCGATTTTAAGATCGCATATCTTTACATACAATATATGTAATTGTTTCAATTAAATGATTAATGATATCTGATATGCATTTATTAAACAAACTCGCTCGAAGCACGAAAACAGTCAGCCGGCGAAAAGAGACTGTATGGTACTTAAACCAAAAGGTCTCCACACCTCGTACTTTCCGATGATATTTCTCGGACATGAACAGTATAAATAAAATTTAACCCAATAAAATGATACAACAACCAGTGAGCGTCTGAATAAAAAGAAAAGTTAAGTATAATAAAACCAACAATATATATATATATATATATATATATATATATATATATATATATATAACAAAACAAACTAATAGAAATAAGCCTAAACCGTAAAATGTGAAAACTTCATATGAATAATATGTAATGACAACAGTTTCAAGTTTTTAAAAAAAGAAACACTTCAAATATCAACGACATCAAACGAATTTATGTATCCTATTGAATGTATTTCTACAGTAAGCATTTAAAGGAAAGTCCCTCGAGACTTAAAATATACTACTGAGCGTCCATTCCAATAGAGCATATACAAATTAAAAAAAATCAATTTTCGAAGTTATACCTAATGTACAGTCTCACATTATGTACAAGGCGATCGCTAAAGTTATCTTACATTTTATATAGGGCACGACTGAAGGGAATCCAACTTTGACTGTCCAACATAAAGGCTTAATTTCACCGTTTTCATGTATTTTCGAACACCTGTTCAATCATCGTTTAACTTAAAACCAGTGAAAATCACAGGGACTCGAAGTTGCATGGGGCGAATCATTTCGTACTTAGTGGTAACATTAAAAATAGGAAGGGAGGACACTGTTTTGAGACCAAATTTGGCGTTTATATAACGAAATTCAACATTGAAAATGGACTAGGCTGTTTTAAATTTCTAAACGTAAATGAGTAACGATAATATCGTTAATTTATTGTTCCAATCGAGCTTGACAACAGCCGGGGAAACCCATTTCCGGTTTCTTTAGAAGTGAATATAAAGGTAAGTTTTTATTGTTCAATCAAAATGTAAACGAATCTGACATTTCCCGGGAAAACTTCATTAAGTTACTTAGGTCCAGAATAGCATAAAAAAACGCGGTCGAAAATGGGCGCAATGTAATAATTGTTGGACAAGAAGGTACAGGGAAGACATACCTACTTACACAGTATTTGAATTAAATATGTTGACCAATGAGCGCTTACATTTAATTCATTAGAAAATAAACCGAAAGTAGCCGGTCCCGACTGTTTCCAAGCTCGATTGGGACATTAAAAAACACTTGTTAGTCGTTTATAAGAGTGAAACAACACAGGAAACGACACGATTCTATATTTCTTTTCATTTCAAATGCATATGAACAATTTTATTGATCGATATTCATAAAATAGCCGAAAATAGTGTCCTCCTTTTCCTATTTTTAATGCAACCATTAAGTACGAAATGATTCACTCCAGGCAACTTCGAGCCCCTGTTGTGAAAATCAAATCAGACAGTAATCAAGCAGTAATCAAAGGTTCGAGGAACAAGCAATAATATCATTTTTAAAACTATTCCTCAAATAACCTATGTATAATCAACAACAGCTGTATAATGAAATAGTGTAGTGTAGTGAAATAGAAGACCCAGTAGTGTGGTTTCCACCCTTTACAATTGTATTTTCTTCTTTTACGGCCAAAAGAAATTTTATTATCTTCTATAATAGTAAGGGATTTAGTTCTTGTCTGGGATGTTAATTGAAAGTTTGTAAAATGGATTGTTAGCCAGATGGTGTCGGAAGCTTAGATATCCCCTGACGCCACGCAATCGACTTCGGCTGTGCTCTCGAGGGGACTCCCGTTTCTTTTCAAATATTTGAAAGATGTGTTGTCTTGTTTATCGTAAAATAAATACTATTTGGATAGAGGAATAGAAAGAAGAAAAAATATTTTAAAATTAAAGTTAAATTTTTTTCTCTTTTTTTTTAATTTGTGGTAGAAAAGAGTACCGACCACTGTCCTCGATAGGTGTAATGCTTTGTCCATATAAGCAACAATTTAATGGAACAATGACGACAATTAGCTAAAATGATATAACACAGCGTACAATAGAATACAAAAATAGTAGTGAAAACATGGTAATACCAAGTATTTATAATACACATATAGAGTACATATATATGCAACACGAAACGGTACATAGAGAGAGACTACACAGTAAACATGGTTCACCTATATATGCGATTTGGTACCGATGCCAGTTTGATTATGTGGTACATAGGGGAATTTCTTAACATAAAATTTTTATTTTTATTTTAATGTTAGATATTATTTTTCAAGGGATGATGACTGGTACAGAAAGTAAAATAATCTCTTATATTTTACGGGGAAGGAATATTATTCATGATTGAACCAAAATTGAGTAATGTCAAACTATCAGATCGGAATTCGTATTTTATTGAGGTATATCTTAAACTTTCTTTGCTCCCTTGATTTTTTATTGTTATAGTGGGAAAAGCGATAAGCTAAAGATGATGAAATTAGAAAAAAGTCACACAAAAAATCCTCACTTTATTTTCTTGGGTGTAGTGAAATTTTTGATACGATTTGGAGCATAGAATTCGATACAATTTATAATTTATATCGTTCAACATGCTTTGGAATAAATTAAAGGGGAGGGGGGGGGGGGGGGGGGGGGGGGAATTCAACAAATATAAATATCTATGGAGACATCTAAAATGACTAAATATGCCAAAATCTATATATTCAAAAGCTAAATCAAGACCAGAATAACATGCAAAACATAATTAAAAATCGTTTTGAAATTACTGATGAATCTAATTCATAGATTCGTTTTTATATCTATGACTATCAAATATCAGCCCCATTGTACACTAGTCTAAGTGACATCTAGTTGTAGAAAAGAATGTAAAATACTGATGAAAATCAAAATGGTATTTTTCCGTGAATGTCAATATTTTTAATAGAGACAAAATGCCACATTTGTGGACAAGTTTATATTACATTTATATTCAATACACATGTACATGATTCATAAGTCTGCTTTAACAAAAGAGATAGCAAACCGACATAACAGCAAATATAAAGACTGGAGCTGGACCTGTCGAACTACTTTCCGCCCCACTAATTTTAGCATCAGCGGCCGAGCTGGCATCGTATGGGTAGATGTACACGTGAAACTCCCCATCAACGGTTTCTTCGTTAAATTCAAGATGTACATCTTTGATAACAACAAATGCGACCGGGGAACCTGAAATAACGATAAGTGAAGTTGTAATTTGAACAGTGATAATCTGTTGGGCTGAGGTAAGTAACTTCCGAAGAACCATATTGTCTGTATTGTGATTCAGTTTGGTGAATAGTAAAATTTATTGTTAACTTTAGCTACCATAATTATGGTGAGCTATTGAAAAGGCTGTTACATGTAAGTTAAGATAGTAAAAAGTGGTGGTAAAATATATTGAAATGTTATAATAAGACGACATCGCATGTTGGTGTCTTTGAACACAGGCATCCGGCTCGTAATCCAATTTGACCTATGTTCATATTCTATAGAGACAACGATAACATATCCCTCTACCGGCTCAATCCGTCGCCAATATTTTGTTACAGTTCAGTTCAACGTATTTCCATATGCCAAACTTCTATCGAAATTACGATGAATTACAAACACTTTGGTATACTTACCATTACCCAACACCGTTGATTTTTAACATTTTTTTAAACTTGGAGAAACGCTGTATTTTTTCTACTCGAATCGATCGCTTCTCAGAAGCTTCCATAGAAAACTTTAACCGCCAATAAAGTGGAAAAAAAGACCATCCGCTGAGAGCCATTAAATATTTCTTGATACAAGTTACGTCAATATACTGTTTAAAAATCAGCGACTTATATGTTTTTAAATGGACCTGGTTCAACAATTATAATTTGAATGTACTATTTACAACGAACGTTTTCATTGGCTGATGTCTGGTGATCGCGATCGATTCGAGTAATAAACAGCGATTCTTGAAGTCTGAAACATCGTACAATTCAACGGTACGGTCACGGGTAAATATACCAAAACGTAATTAATCGAACTTATATTGATATAGGTCTCACAGATGTAGGTTAAACTGTAATGAAATTATCGTCGACGGAACAAAGCCAGTGTACTTTGCCGACTGAGGGAGTTGTTTACTTTAATTACTTTGTCACCATATATATGAATGAATACATGTCAAATTAGTTACGGGCAGGGTGCGTTTTTCTTTGTATACGTATATATTCTAGGCACAGGCTAAAACGGTTATCTATCAAAACTATGCAGTGAGTGTTTCATAATTAGACGAATCGTCTTCCCTACAAAAATGCAATTTCATTATTTTGTTATACAAATTTTCAAAAGTAAAGGATCTATTTATAAATGTAATACTTTGCATTCCATGTCATTGTTATTGACAATGGACGTTCTAAAAGTCATGTTTATTCGATAGTATAAATGACGACAGAAAACTTTGGTCAATAAATGTTTAAGTCCTTTTCTAGTAGCTCAACCGACTGTACATTCTGACCGCCGAGATTAAAAGAAAAGTGAAGGGTCTGAGAAAACAGCAACCAAAAACCGCGCTGAAAATGTAAAAGTAGACAATCTGTGACACGTTTTGTTTTTTTGTTTTTTTGTTTTCTTTTCTTTTAACAAAAGATAATAATGAAAAAAAAAAAAACTGACAACAGAGATAAGATGCAGAAATTTCATACTTAAGCAAATGTTACCTGAACAGGAAAATGCATCTAAGAGGGAAAAATGTATAGCCCCAAACAACCCTTTTGTGATGCCATGTAAACATTTATTTGGACACATTATCTTGGCATTTATACCATTAACTACATAAACTATACATACATGGGTAAATTATGATCGAGGGTTCTTCACCATGAGCTATAAAAACACCATTACACTACCTACTTTCATAGTAGTGCTTGAATTACTCATGATACGTTTGGCGGCGACGGCGATTTTAGAAGCCGCCTGATCATCATCTGGAGAGATCACGGCACGTAAATTTGGTACATCAGCAGAAAGAATCATGCTCATCTCGGTGCTTTTCCAAGCAGATTGGAGCTCAGTTGTGTAGAAGATCGCTATCTTATACGTTTTTCCAACTTTCTGAAGCAGGAAATAATCGGGGACGTCTTCGATATAAGTAAACTGATAACTTCCTTTCTGGGAGAAAAACATGACGTCGCTTTACTTTCTGTATCGTTCGTTGTTCTGCTTAAATAAAACTGTAGCGTTCTGACTGTTAAGTAAGTCCTCTAAGGCTAGGGTCGGTAATTGTTTCTCACATTCAGTCTTTTGGGATTGAAATTCCTTCTCAAACGTTTTCAGTTGATTGGTCCAAAACTGACGTTTCTGCTCTAGTGTGAAATTAAGCAATGTCCTCCAGACAAACTGCAGGGAAATTCCTTTGGAAAGTAGAAGTAGTGTATTTTTGGGGGTGCCCATCATTACATTATGAAGATTTTACCCATGGGGGTGCCCATCTTCACATTTTGAAGATTTTACCCATGGGGGTGCCCATCTTCACATTTTGAAGATTTTGCCCATCCAACCCATCTTCACATTTTGAAGATTTTGCCCATCACACCCATCTTCGCATTTTAAATATTTTGTCCATTTTCACATTTTGATTGGAGTTCTTTTTCACAGAAGCATGTTACGCACATACAGTGTAAAGCACACTGGTTAAATGGAGATAACTGTTACAAGTGAATTTTATTATCGCGCGTGAGTTATCCTGATCGTGTTATTTTTTTAAGCTCTACATATAAAACAGAACTGTTCTTCTCATTTCCATCATTACTATCTGAAACAGCGCATTAGAAAATATGAGCAAGAAACATATGAACAATGAAGAAAAAGATAAAATTTTACGAAGATATTATTTCAAGGAAGAAAATCCTGCTGCTTACGCAGGACCACAGAAAGTTTTTAGGGTTCTCAACGAAAAATATCCTTTAATATTCAACAGAAGTTATGTAAAACAGTGGTTAAGTGATCAAGATGCATATTCTCTACAAAGACCAAAACAACATAAATTTAAGACGGCAGCGGTACGCGTTACGAGCATTGGTGAGCAGCTTGACATAGACCTGCTTTCTATGGCTAATATTGCTGAGAACAACGATGGTGTTCGATTTCTGCTACGCGCTATTGATATTTTATCACGAAAACTTTGGGTTAGACCGCTGAAAAACAAAACGGCGAAAAAGGTTTTAAGCGCTATGAAGAGCATTCTAAGGGACATTTCTCCCATAAAAGTAAGAAAAATTCGTGCAGATAAGGGGAGTGAGTTCTCCAACAAATGGTTTAAAAAGTATATGAAAGATATAAACATCTACTTTTTTTACCACGAATAATCCCCCGAAAAGTAATTATGTTGAGAGAGTTCAAAGGACACTGAAAGAAACGCGCTATAGATAGATGAGACATAGAAGAACATACCGTTATATTGATGAATTGTACAACGCTGTAGAGAGTTACAATACAACTCCGCATCGTGGTTTAAACGGTTTGGCTCCGAATGATGTCAACAAGAACAACGAAGCAGATGTTTGGGCACAAATGTACTTAAAGAAATCTAACAAAGCAAGCAGCTCAAAACCTGTTTTTAGATTTAAGAAAGGAGATCTCGTAAGAATAAGCTTTACGAAACAATCCTTTCAACGATCTTATCAGGAACAGTATACGACTGAAGTGTTTAAAGTGGCGGGAAAAATTCTTAAGCAGGGAATACCCATGTACAGAGTAATAGATCTAAAAGGTTAACGCATTCATGGTTTGTTCTACACCGCTGAGCTGCAAAAAGGTTAATAAAGATGAAAACAGCTTATGGTTTACTAGCACTTAATGGTAATTGGAAAGTTGCGCTTACGGAGTTTTATGCTGTTGAAGATCTTAAATCCAAAACGACGAAATCTAAATCAGGGAAAGCTCTCTACATTTACACTGACCTTTGTAAAGAATGTATTGTGCATGGTGCGGAGCAGCCATTGTTACGACGATGAGATAAGAATAAGAAAAATGATTGAGATTTTATGCTAGCTACGCCATACTACCTACATGTAAAGAGGAAGGAAGTAAGAGAGTTTGAGGTATGTTTAAAACAGGAAGACGGCAGTTTTTCACAGATTTGGGTGAACCACTATATCTAACGTTTCACTTAAAACAGTATCCGTTTCTTTAACAAATAATGAAGTTGTATGTACCGAATCCGCAGAAGTGGGTAGATTTTTTTGACCGCGTAAGCAGCGGTAAAACGAGTTTGAATCAATTTGGAGGTGGAAGGAAATTATCAGTTTTTCCTGTTGATGAATCAAAGGTTGCTGAAAACAAAGTTTATCCTATAAAAGCAGTATTACCAGCTGAGCAAACCACGGCACAAGCAAAATTGGAATTAGAGAGACAGGATATAAATCCAACAACAGTTGTGAAGTTACACCAGTCTTCTTCTAGACCTCGTGGGATCAAGCGCAAGAAAAACCAAAAGAAGTCAAAAAAAGGAATTAAGCAACAGCGCGGTAGTGGTATAAAAATCAATTAAAGAAGAAGAAAACATCGAAAAAACGAAGTAAAAACAAAAGCTTCAGTCAAAAGAGGGGTATACTTGAAATCACATAAAAAGGTATATGTTCAATGAAGAGAAATTTAAAGAAGGGCTTGTCTCAGAATTGGCTTTGTTTGACCTTCCAAGTACACAGACTAGCGTTACGGATGTTTACTATGATGAAATTCGACCCATATCATAAGTCTCTAGTGATAGTCCGTTTGAATTTAAGATAAGTGGTCAAATTTCAATGGATTATCTCGACTTGAAAAATTCGCAGATTTATGTTAAATTGAAAATCGAAAAGGCAGACGGCACTTATATAGCGGATGTGAAAGCGGACAAGGTCGGACCTTGTAATATTTTTCTTCAATCATTGTTTACAACGACAGAAGTATCATTGCAAAATAAAGCCACAATTACGTGTAACTACAATCCATACAGAGCTTACATTCCTACACTTCTAAACTATGGAACATGTGCAGTAGCAAACCAATTGAACACACAGCTGTTTTTGCAAGATGATGCCGACTCTCCAGGGGAAACAGATCCAAACGGTAACAACAACGCGTTTTATAAAAGAACACAATTATTTGCTATTTCTAAGCACGTCGATTTGCAAGGACCTATCTTTCATGACTTGTTTTCTATGGAAAGATATCTGATCAATCAAGTGGATGTAAAAATCAAGATGTATAGGAGCTCTCCTAACTTCTGCCTGCTGAGCGGAGACGATCATAACTATCGCGTAAAAATTGAAGATATATATTCTTGCAAGAAAAATTAAAGTCAACCCCGCTGTCATATACGGACATTCAAAACTTTGGGAAAAGCAAAATGCTCTTTACCCTTTTAATAAAGTCGAAGTGAAAACAGTGAGCATACCTAGTGGTTCGACTAACTATACATGGGATAACATGTTTAAAGGAAGACGAGCGAACAAAGTAGTTGTAGAATTTGTGAAAAGCAGTGCAGTAAGTGGTAATTACAGAACGAAGCCATTTAATTTTGAGAATTGCTCAATTCAACAAATAGTTCTATACTGCGACGGATTACCGGTTGGAGGTAATCCGTTAAAAATGGATTTCAACCCTATCAATGACATAAGTATTATGCGCGCGTACGCTAATTTGCTGATATCAAGTGGAAAGTGGAGACAGGATGAGGGCAGTTTGCTGGATAGAGATCACTACTTGAGCGGCTCAACCTTGTTTGTTTTTGAATTAGAACCCAACTTTTCCCAACACGGAGAGTACCTTTCACTTGTAAAGGCGGGAAATGTGCGATTGGACGTAGTCTTCAACGCGCCTTTAACAGGTAAACCTTTAAGCATTAAATATCTAAATGTGACATAAAACAACTTAGATAGTGATATTTTACAATTAATTACAGCAAAATTGTTTTCTTAAAAATTCACAGACTGCATGAAACAAGAAATAATTTTAACAATCTGCATAATTTATTATAATCTATAATAAAACATTTTCCAATGCATGTTTCAGAACCTGAATGAGCTGCATTGTCTACAGCGAGAGTCCGGGCTACTTCAAAATAAAAAGAGAACGTGATATTATTCTATCATAATGAATGATAGAATGTGATCCTATTTTAAACGGACGTATTATTGGTGTTTTTGCTGCAGACAAACTTCCAACAAAAGTCCCGCACACACCATATGGTTTCATAGCAAACATGCAGGCGCATGATAAACCAGGCGCGCATTGGTGCGCCTTCTTTAGTGCGGTGAGAGAAAACGTCGATTTCTTTGACAGTTTTGGTAGATCACCCAAACAAAATAGTCGATTTTTTCAACAGTGGCTAGAAAATACAGCAAACACTGTACGGATAAATGATATTCAAATTCAAAGCGATAACTCAACATTGTGTGGATTGTACTGCATTTTGTTTCTCCGTTATAGACTTCTTGGAAATGACTATCAAGACTTTGTTAACATTTTTGATATAACAGCCTTAGCTTCTAATGATTATTTTGTAAGTGTTCAATCATCAAACGCTTATTGTCAATGTATTGGAGATAAACTAGAATGTGTTCAGAAAGGCTTATAATTATTCAATATAACGGGAAATGTTATTTTATGTGTATATGTATCAAATGTATAATCAATAAATAGAGTAAACAGATTGTTTTCTCTTCGTTATTATATACATCTAATGCAAAAGAAAAAAAACGCATGGCGGATCTATTGAATAAAGGTTAACACATATTCAAATTTACACATTATTATGCAGGAAGAAAGTTAGATCATATTCATAAATATGTATTTATATATCAGCACAATAAAATCATGAAAAATTTAACGATCAAATTTTAAAACATGGAGTAACTTTACATTCTCCGATTGTAAATGAGCGATCCTCTGCTGAAGTTTTCGTTTTGGGAATATCACCATCGTCTAACAGATTTTCACTATTAGAATCACTATTTTCACCAATTGCTATTTTAAAGTGACCATATGCGTTACTCCTCACGCTGTCAATGAGATATCTTTTATCATCAAAAGCAGATAGTCCAGTTTTCTTAATCGTTTCACCGAATAATTCGTGTTTGTGACTTCTAAGGAAAGACATGGAAGAAAGCATACTGGTTTCATCGAACAGAGTGCTTTTATAATATTCATGTTTAAGCTGATTTTTCACTGTCACTTTAGCAATGCCCTTTGCCTTTTTTATCGCTGTCCCATCACACAAAAAGCTATACATTTTGGATCTAAAACCTACAAATTCTGAAATGGCTTTTCTATTGGTTTCGTCCTTCATTTTCCCTATTGTCTTTTTATTTTTATCACAATGAAGAAAATGGGATTTGGGATAATCAGACGTGTCGAACAAGTCTATTGAGTCTTTTATATCGTTATAGATATCTTCACTCAAACATGAATACATCAGGCTATCAGTGTCGGTCATCTGCAACTGAGCGTTGGTGTACTTCTTTTTGACATAGTTGTACCAGAAGTCATACATCAAACATTTGCTTAGATCTGAAATGCAATAAAATGTACATTATAGAAATGCAGCGATATATAAAACATAAAAGCGAGAAGAGAAAACTGAATTACGCATAAAAACAGATATAGCATTTCAAAAGTAATAACACGATAATGTATACCTAATATACTCATTCCGCAGTAAATTGGTTTGAACATTTTGACTTTATTGTTGCATAGCTCCACCGCGACCAAGTCTTCGTTAAAGATGGAAGTCGATTTATAGGAGAGTTAAGACGTGACTTTGATAAGTCTTGATTCTGTATGTACCAATTCAATTTGTTTGTGTAGTCTCACATTTTCCATAGTCTGAAAAATAATATAAATATGAATTTGTTGAATCACTATAAAAGAAGATATGACAGACATTAACAGCATATAAAAGAAGATATGACAGACATATTAACAGCATATAAAAAAACAATCACGGTAACTTACTTTTCCAAAAATAGAGACATTAAGGTGTTTGTAGAAATTCTTTTGGAATGTAGATGTAGCCTTCTTTCGCATCTCTGTATTTAATTCAATGTAGCTCTTCATCCATGCTGCTTGTCTAAACTTTAGAATCCGATGAATAGCTTTCAGTTTCATACCAAGACGCAGATAGAGTTGCAAGTTTCGATAGTGAAGCACGTAATTGTCCTTATATACCAAAGTGGTTAAGAGTTTTTCTACTTTACCTCTGCTTGGAAATGGATCATCCTCAGACAAACCATGTAGCTTTCTGAGGAGGTGTTGTGCATAAGGAGAAAGGCTGTTATTTGAAACATGTTTTCGAACAGGTGCTAATTTTAGACAGTTGTGACTATCATGTAGAGTTTTGGATAGTGCAAAGCGACCTCTAGTATGTAGCCAACAGGCCCATCTTCTGAAACACACATTACATCAAATGATTGAATGTCCTTTTCACTCATGAACGTAAATTCACCAACTGGAAGTGTTGACAACATGCTCCAAGAATAAAGATTATTAGCATCAACAAATAAGATGTATTCCGTAGTTTTTGCAGGATCGTAGTCTTGAAGGTAAAGATTGTATGCCTTTTTGTAACGATTAGAAATCTGAGATACACCTCCGCGTATGCCGTCTTCAATCATCAATATTTTGTCAATGTCTGTCAACAATTCCAACTGTTCATTCGGCATTTTGAGACTAGCAGACCAAGAAAGACCAGGTGAAGTGTAAAAGTGACTAGGATCAAGTTCATACTGTTTTAGAGTTCGGAATGCTTCGAAGATGTCAGACAGTAAGAGCACATCCGTTTTCAAGTATAGGTCGTGGTATTCTCCTAAACATGTCATGTTGAATGGGTGAAATATTCTAAGCGCATGCGCATAGTCTTCGTTTGAAATATGTTCTTTCTTGGTGTTAGAATAAAATTTATCTCTGGAAGGTAATTCTGTCTCATCAAACTTCTCAAAAGAGTCCATGTATTCATATGGATACACACCTTTTCGAACGAGTAGTTTAGCTTTAGCTTCATCATCAACTTCAGAGAGTAAATGAGTAAACGCTTGTAATCCATCTTGCGCTAAGTTATCAACCAAGCTTTCCAATGACGCTGGTAGAAACTGAAGGCTATCAATAAACCGCAGGTTACCGAGGGATAAACTGACGTACTTTTCAGTGTTTTGTGCGATGCATGATAGTTTGCGGTTTTTGAAATGTTCAATACTTTCACATATAATGTGAGCATCAAAATTTCTGATATATTAAAATATTACCGGAATGAGAGTTGCCTGTTTACAATTCAGATTACAGCTGTTACAAGCAGGTCCTCTAATCTCTCCTGTGAGTGATGCCTCACTATTCTTTTATAATTCTTGTCATGTATAGTAAACTGTTTTTTACAGAGGCAGCAGTGTGTAGCATTTGTAATCAGGCTTCCGTTTTCTTCAGTTATCTCCATAGGCTGAATTTCAGAAAGAATCTCGCGTAATTTTTCTTCTTCCTCTGACAAACATTCAATAAATCGCTTAGCAGCATCTTCACCTCTGTAAATTAAAGAGGGTTTGTTGTAACGTTCATCCTCGCAAACCACTTTATATCCAAACCCGCACACTTCGAGTTTGCTTATAGGTGAAATAGCTGACTTACAAGGATTTGGTTGGCAGGCATGTAATCTTTTATTAACAGTCTCGAAATCAGCATAAACACCGAAAGGCAC
The DNA here is from genome assembly GCA_021229015.1 of Solen grandis. Taxonomy (NCBI): domain Eukaryota; kingdom Metazoa; phylum Mollusca; class Bivalvia; order Adapedonta; family Solenidae; genus Solen; species Solen grandis. The sequence goes on along the minus strand of CM037781.1, from coordinate 53,106,534 downwards.
TTTAAGAGTTTTTTCGTAATCTGTGAACTCTAAAACGTCATTTTTACCAGGAATGGGAAGTTCCACTTTTTGCGCGCCATGACGTAAACAATACTTTTTGTGTTCAAGTAACAATGTCTCCTTGCTGAAACCATGTAAGCAGTAAGGACAGAAATGTATCTGCGAGCGATGTGTTTTAGTTCGAGATAAAAATCGATTCAAGTCCGTAATCAAACAGTAGTGTGATTTATCTATTTGTTTCAGCAACAGTAAATTTACATGATGCAGCCGAATGTTATTCGCTGTTATTCTCAACGGAACAATTGAATTGTCTTCATAATTAAAAATGTTAATCGAAACATGTTTATTTTGATTTTCCACCTTTTGGATTTGCGTTAAGCTAACAGGATAGCTCACGTCTGTCATATCAATTTCATGTTCATACTGAAAGTAATGCTCTACGCATTCTGGTTCTACGGTTGTCGGGTGAAGAGATGCTAAAATGCAATAAAGGAAGCATCTATCATCCTGATTTCGAATATTTAAGACACTGCCACTTAATGCCAGTGATTTTGGTAAGGTTATAAATGAAGAACCATTTAATGGTTTGAACACAACGGTATTGATTCCAAGTTTTATTACACGCTTGACATACCACCCTGAATCTTCCCGTATGAATTTCTCCAGACTCGCATACATTTTCTGTAATGCCTCATTCAAATCATGTTCATTAAGATCATCTGCTGATAAAATCATATAAGTTCTACTTCTGAAATATGGTGACGTAACGACAATTTCTTGAGCATCATCGCGCTGCATCTCTACTTGCACGCACAAGTTCCATTTCACCCCGCCCAATGCAAGCACGCGAGATTTAAGAAACGTTGTTACTTGTTCTCTGATATTTCCAAAAAACGTAAGAAGATCGTATCTTTCACTTCCTGAAGGTTCTATATATCTGTTAACCACAGCATTTCTCAAAGCTGATTCATAAATGTATTGTTGATGTTTATCAATATTATTTTCATCATCCTCGTTAACTGAAGAAATATCATTAACAACAGCAGAAGCACCAGCGTCCTCTGACTGCCTCTGCGACGGAATATTGGAGGTTTCATTTTCATATAATGCACGTGATGTTGTTGCGCTATGCCCGCCTTGTTGATTGAGAGGATGATGTTGACTAACATGTTGAAATAAAGTATCATAAATTTCAAATTCGCAATCAAAGTGTCTGCATGAGAACTGAGCTTTAACGCGTTTCTGATAAGCGTTTTTAGAAGCACAAACACGATAATGACGACGGAGATGACATTTTCTACTAAAGTTTTTCTCGCAGACATCGCAAGTGAAATAAAGTGGCTTTTGGTTCCTCTCCTGAATTTTTTCACTACGTATGTTGTTTCTTCTATCCCGGTGGCTACGAAGCGAAGCGAAGTTTTTTCACAGACTTCGCACTTGTATCGTTTAATGTGATCTTGTATATGCTGTGTCAATGTTTTTAAATTTTTATACACTGTAGAACAGATCACACATTTAAACATTTTTTTTATTTCACAATAAGTTTCGTGTAATTGACATCACTTGAGCACTACTTTCACCATACTGGCCTTCACATTCTGTATTTTACCACAGTTAAGCTGATGCGTAACGTGTTGCGATTTATATTCAACTTAACAGTACAAGGTATCGTTGGAATAATTTATGCGGTATTTTCAACTAACTAGGGATATTCGCACGAAAGACAACCCATTTAGAGAGGAATTCTTGTAGGTTTTTTTTTACATTTCACGATTGTAATCAACAGGAAATTACTATTCATTTACATTTCTTAACAAAATAGCCGGATGTAAACTATATAAATTCTATGAAACCGGATTTTCTCTCTCACATTACATTATACTTTTAAGATTAATGACGAAACTTTCAAATCTAACTGGTTTACATTATTCTAAACTTATTAAAGCACACTTACCCATTCAAATGATATAGTAAATCCACTTCTTTTTCGCGCCCTTTTCCTCTCTGTAACCTTTTAGGGGTTTTTTTCTGATGGAAATCTTTTTGTCGTGTCGTTTCATTTGCATATACGAAGTTAAATTCCTATCACTAAATGGCATTTGTGAGAGTGGTTTTTCTACATACATGTTAGGCTTTTTCACATTTTCTATATTTTTCTCATCCGTCCTATCGTTTTCACCCTTCCTATCACCTTCACTCGTTTTTTCGTCTTTTTTTATTGTACTCGTTTGTTTTATCATTGGAAATAATTTGTTCTGTTTCTGCAATTCGATTAGACAGTAACTTAGCTTTGTTTTCCAATAGATCTTCTGAAAGCCCGCCACTTTGTATCTTTTCTCCACTTTCATTTGCATGCCGAAGCAAATGTTCATATTTTACTTTTTGGTATGAGTACTAGTTCACGGGCCTTTTTTTTTCTCTCTCTCTTCTTTTTAGCTAATTTCTCTTTTTATGGTGGTTATGAATGGTAGAATGAATTTATAATGCTTCAAAAGTAATTATTTTCTTTTTTTGAATGAAATCTCTTTAACTAATTGTCGAATGATTCTTTTCCGTTTAGCTAAACTACTTTTGTCTTTTTCACTCAATAAAAAATAACCATGTATCAGATTATATACAATTTGAATGAATGCCCTTAACTGCGACTTCTCTATAGTTTCTAACAATACTCTTTTTTGTTTATGTGAATCGTGAAGAAACAGTAGTATAAAATATTTTTCCTTTTTAATCAATGAATTCATGATATCCTTTCAGGTTGATAAACTATCATTAACTGTTCTGGTAAAATGTTTGTTCGAAGTTTATATTTTGGATCTGAATTAGGTGAGAGATCCACTAAAAGATATCTGTATTTTTCTGAAGTAGCCTTTTTATTCGCATCCATGAAAAACTTTACTTGCCCAGGAAATATCTGCCGGCCTAAAGTTTGCATTTGCAACTCATCTCGGTTGTTTTTAAATAAAAAAAAAATAGTGTGTGTTTAAACTGATAGTGCGAAATTCGCGTCCGAGGTAAAATGCATTTTGGCAAATGAGAAAACAAAAACATTTATAGTGATGCGCGTATTTGCAATAACTATCAACCACATCTTTACTCTTCGCGCTATCACTCATCATATCATCAATCACCAAGATATTTTCTCCAGGTTCATTCATATACCAACTCTCGAGATCGACTTTTGTGGGAAGACCCTCGAAAAAGATGATATTTGGTATAAACTTTTTCATTTCAGCAAATAGAGGCTGATCAACGCCATAATAATAATGTATGGCTTTTATCGTCTTTGCAAAAGCTCCGTCGCTGTTCTTCAAAACTTGATATACAAAGGTACTTTTACCTACATTGCTAGGTCCTAAAATATAAGACAGGGAAAGATTTTAGAGCGCTCGGTTTTGTGTCTTAAATGGAAAAGTCATTAAATGTTTTTTTCTTGCAGAAGAAAAATCACTAACCTATTACTGTTGAGTTCGCTACAACCTTTACGACGCTCTTCATTTTAAGACGTTTATGGAAATGAAGTCAGAAACAATCATACTCTTCATTTATATTAGAATGATCTTAACAGAGGAAGCATAATGGGACCTTTTTTCAATAAGAACAACGACAACTGTTTTTACATCCGCATATTGTGTTTATTATTGACATTCTCAAACATATTTTCGAGATATATATCGATTACAATTTTACATGCCACGACCATTTGAGAACATAAGCATACATTTTTTTTTCAAATACAAAAGATTACAACATTAACAAAACATTTTCACTCATAATGAATATAATTTTCATACATAAACAATACAGTTTGTGCAAAGAGAATAGTGTACAACGTTGTCATAGCATTTTAAATAGCAAAATATGAATGTAAATTTAAAAAAGAGAACAATTTATAGGTTTCTGTGTGAGTTTTACATTGTTTTATCGCTGAAAAAGTTATTATACACATAGTATATATGTACAAATTACGTTAATGTCTAAGAGTTGAAATTTCGTTCTAACATCAACAGCTGATAAGTCATTTTTATGATTTTAGCTCTCTAACTTAAAGACTTCATATCCGTTTCGCGCCAATCCTTGCAGTATATTTTCATTTTGAACAATTCTTTCACTTCAGGAAGCACATCAAGAAAATGCACTGCTTCGTTCCATTTCATCAATATTTTAGTTTCATCCACCGCGAGGAGAATATCATCAAAATATAATTCCAATTGTTGCTTATTCGTTAGAATTAAACACGCGTGATCTCGCTGCGATAGACAAGAATTCTGACAGCCAAAGCGCATCTTCTTGAATACAGGAAACATTTTGCTTTGTATTTCTTTAACGTAGAAAAAGTCGAAATATGACTGTAGTAATGACACTTTATTTATTTCCATTTCATTTGTCTTCCTCGTATACAGTTGTGCAGTTTTGAGTGCGCTCTGCGTCTGAAATGTTTTTTTCAAATCCAATCAATTTTATATAGACGCAGTCAGGCGACCACCTTTCATGTTCTATTGTAGGCACATCAATTGCAATCCACTGATTCACTCTCACACCACAAACGAAACATTCGACTATATCTCCTTCTTTACAGTAAAAGAATCCCGCTGAAACCATTGTGCATTTATTCTGTTTCATCTGTTTCGGCCACGTTAGAAAAGTAGATAGACGATCTTTATAGTTCGCATAATTACACCATTTTAAACTGCAGCAGAAAAGTATAGTTTTATTCGAATTCATCTCACCACTTTGTTAGATTAACAGTGTTTTCACCAGCTTTCGCAGTCTTAATATGAGGTTGGATGGCAGACTCGGCATTTATATAATGACATTTGATTATTGTGAGAATGCATGCATGGCGATTCAACGTCAGTTTTGTTGAATTTCTTAGATGCAAAGCCTGGATTTGTATGACGTTCTTTTTGCGTTTCGGCAGTCCTGTCTTCATTAGAGGCGTACTTGTTATAATCGCTTAGAAAACTTTCAAAGTCCCAAAGATCGTTAAAATCGGCAACTTCCAAAACTTTTTGGGGAATGTTATTTATTTCCTTGTTTTCTTCATCTTGTTCGTTTTGAAAAAGACGTTGTTTCACGCTTCCCTGTGCGTCTGCAGATTTAGAAGGAATAGGTACCAAATCAGTGCAACCTTCAAGAAGAATGTTTCGATGTTCATGTTGACATTTTTTTATTGTATCCCCCTTTATCTTGTAAAGATCCAGTTCTGTTTGTATTTCAGGTATTTGAGTATTAGGGATGCTGCTAGTAAATGTAGATTCAATTACATGTTTTTCCCGCTTACATTGCAAATCGTTCGCCGGGGAATGATTTTTCTCAAAATGTTTCTTCGTGAAATGCGACTTACTGCAAACGTGTCTAGAAACAGAGAAGTCCGTCATCCATTTATTACATGTTGAGCAGTATATGTTCTTTAAACCACCCTTCTTTAAACTCATCATATTTTAGGGCTACAACAGCGAAATTAATTTTCAGTTTCCACAACACGGTTTCTGTAAGCAGTCCCTGTACAGCGATAAACTAACATTTAAGTGTCTTATTTCTACGAATATAAAGGGCGTGTAATTTCAACATTAAGTTTATGCAAATGAAAGAGTTATATGCGTTAAACATCGACCGATAATGTGAAAGAACAATATTACGTGCAAAAATTATGTGAACGTCCTGCTTACAGTTATTATATTCAACAACCACTTTAAATTACTCCACGAAAAAGTAATCCTTTCTCTATCTTATTAATGTTCATTTACAAACGGGTTATTTTTTCACTTATTTCCTTAGCTTGACACGAATTACACATTTGATACCATGTAACATCTCTAAATGATGTTGAAAATATTACACATGTATTACCTGCTTTTGTCTTATCAAAACATACGCAACAAACGTAAACATCTAACTTACAAACTTTACATTTAAATAATTTTGTTCCTTTGTTGATTGAAAATTTGTGAAAACCTAATTCACAGTTCATTTTAATTAGCACCTTAAATAGGTTTGTTTATAGCAAAATTTAAGCAGAGTTTAATTAATATCGCAACTATCTCGAAAGTCTTTAAAATACATATATAAAAACTGCCACACTCAACAAAATTGCATGTCACTAGTATTTGTTTCAATAAGGATTAAATCGTACGCTGGTAGCGGTAAATGGTTTTCTTGTTCCCATTTTGATTCTGTTTCTTAGATAGGAGAGTTAGTTAGAATCGCTTAAGTGTGTCCATGAATAAACGTCTCAATATTATTCTCACTTCGTGTTAAACTCTCAGAGAAGAAAGAGTAAAAAATAAATTGTTGTAGATTACTCAACCGACGGTGATTCTTGAAAGATTAGACGGCGGTAAGGTAATCAGATTTCCCGTATACAAAAGGTATTCAAACGGATATTCAATTGCTTAAATAATGTTATGTACAGATAAAGTAATATCAACTGTATTTAAATAATGATGTCTAAGCATTTAAAAGCACTCAAAAAGATGAGGTAGTTTATGTTAAGTAAATAGTTTAAACCACAATAGCACGTCACAAATGTATATATTTTAAATGTAATTTAACACTAAATAAAAAGAATCTTACAAAGCATTATAAAAGGAAAAACAATTGTTTTAGATACAATTTTAATGTTAAAGTGAAACCAACAAGCTTACATATCTTTATAAGCACATTCAGTTGAATTTAAATTATTTCAGATAGAAAATATGATGCCGCCAATGCCGCTCGCGTTGAGTAAACTACAATGACAATTAGGAGCAGTTGTTGGTGTTTGAATGTGTATGTCCATGTGCTAGTATGTGATATAAATTATTTGTAGAATTATTTTGTGGAAAAAAAATTTCTTATCTTTATGAAAGTTGAGCAAGGAAGTTTTTTTTATATGTCGTTGAAATTATACTTATATGAACATTTATGTGTGTCTATTATAAATACAGATAACATTTCCTACATCTTTAAAACAAAAAAAAAACAAAAACAAAAAAAAAGTGAGAAAAAAAATCATAACATTTACAAATACGTTTAAAAAAATATATAAAAAATACACCCGTAACATTCACTATGAGTGATAATTTGAAAAAAAATATATATATACATATATATATATAAATCATTTGACACTAATCTTAACAAAACAAAATTATTGTTGATATATTCATCCTGCTATTCTAAAAAAAACACACACACACACACACAGACAGAGGAGAAAAAACATTACACCCGTAACATTCACATTGAGTAAAAAAACAAAATTGTCATAATGAAAAGTAAATGTCAAATTAAAATTGTTATAAAGCATTTGGCACTTACCTTAATAAACAACATTATTGTTGATATATTCATCCTGCTATTTAAAAAAAAATACACCCGTATCATTCACATTGAGTGATAAAACAAAATAAAATTGTGATAATGAAAAGTAAATGTCAAATTTTAAAGCATCTGACACTATCTTTAACAAAATAAGGAAGACAAAACATGATATATTCATCCTGAGTGTTGAAAACAAAACAAAAAAAAATATTTCCTATTACCCTGAAAAAAAAAACCCCACAAAAATTCTCCATTTAACTAAATAAATTTCAAAACGTTTTAATAACACGATCAGGATGGTTAACTCACACGCGATAATGAAATTCACTAGTAACAGTTACCTCCATTTAACCAGTGTGCTTTACACTGTATGTGCGTAACATGCTTCTGTGGAAAAGAACTCCAATCAAATTGTGAAAATGGGCAAAATCTTCAAAATGTGAAGATGGGTAGGATGGGCAAAATCTTCAAAATGTGAAGATGGGTAGGATGGGCAAAATCTTCAAAATGTGAAGATGGGCACCCCCATGGGTAAAATCTTCAGAATGTGAAGATGGGTAGGATGGGCAAAATCTTCAAAATGTGAAGATGGGTAGGATGGGCAAAATCTTCAAAATGTGAAGATGGGTAGGATGGGTAAAATCTTCAAAATGTGAAGATGGGTAGGATGGGCAAAATCTTCAAAATGTGAAGATGGGAAGGATGGGCAAAATCTTCACAATGTGATGATGGGCACCCCCAAAAATACACTACTTGTAGATTATGGTAGAAAGTTTTGAATTCATCGAAGGCAGTGACATTACAGCGATATATTTTAGCGAATATATTTGCCGAATCACGTCGCTGTCGTCAAATCTTTTCTTAAATAATTTTCACATTTTCAAGATAAAGCCTTGTAGAACTGGACTTCATAAGTTGCTGCAGATCAACCATTAGGTCATGAATACTAATGACAATATCTTCCATTCTGTCATATTTTCTGTTTAGCAGAATTTGATTTAAAATTTCAGTCTTGACTGAATTAATATTTTCGTTGAATTCATTTATATATTCGTCCCACTTATCTGTAGTATGATTATTGCTACTGTCACCTTCCAGTAAGTCTTGCAGACCATTGATTAAAGTGACAGCAGAGTCGGCAAACTGTATGACTTTGAATACTGCAGATACGGGGGAGGTGACGGTAGAACTGCACCCGCTTAGTACTACCACTATAATGATCAATCCAATTATATTTGATGTTTATGTCTACTTTAAATTTGTAGCAGTAGCATTTCCAGATATTCACACATAACAACAATCTGTTATTGTTTACTCTGCATTGTTACTGTCCTTCGCCATAGAAATTTCGATACTAAGATTTTCATTAAAGCATATAAGTCTATAATTATAATATCTACATTTCTCATCCTCCACAGATATTGTTATAATTCTAAGCGCATCGTGTATTCATATTTATATAATAGATAAATTGGGATTCTAAAACACGTTTAAAATAGAACACTGTAATGCATACGTGACAACATTGTACAGAATCAATACTCCATTGATAATACTGTAACCATGCACAGCCCTAATGGTTTATTGATGTCAAATTGACACATGTTCAGAGAGATCGTTTTTCGATACTAAAAGCAGCTCGATCACAGATGGCCATCGACTAAGAATTTTTTTTAACTATATGTGAGTATTATGCCTGTCAATGTCCATCTACAGATATAAGTTCACCAAATTCAATGTTCAAAACAATCTCGACTTATGAAGTTTTAACTTCAATTGAAATATTTATCTTCTACATTTAAAGAACTGTATTCCTTAAAACTAAAAATAACGCCAACTCAATTTCTTAAAAAAAATACCGTAACGATTTAATATTGTATTATTCAGTTTGAGCATTGATCACGGTCTTCAAAACCAATTTATCAATACACATGATCGATACCAGTTATTTTTAGTTTCCATTCAAAAAGAACACGATAAGTGAATAAGTTACCTGGTAAACATAATAGCATACACAAATACATTTCTTTCTTTCTTTTCTCTCTTTCTTTCTTTCTTTCTTTCTCTTTTCTTTCTTTCAACTTTAATTTTTGCCACCTACGAAATCCAACACATTTTCCGATGTAGTCTAAATAATTATGCTTCTAACAATACCGCAATTACACTTAAACTGTTAAAGTTGTTTGTTTAAAAAAATATCAATTAATCCACTTATCACCACTTTAATCATTTACAATGTGTCACTATCTAATTGCCTAAGTATTCGCCAGCGAAAACTTGGAGGCACAAACATGTTGTGATTCTTACGCTTGTTAAAATAATAGACTAATTGTGATTCTAACGCGTATCAAAAAATTGATCACCGCTGATTATTAAACAATCAATCAGGGAAAAAACTAAGGGATAAATTACCGCAGGGCTTACAGTTATCGTTCTGATTACCTGCCAAGCTGGTACATGTAGCACTGTTCGGATTTCAAAGGTAAAATAACGATGATATAACCCTATATTTACAAAATTATTGTACGGCATTCAGAATTTAGATGTTCCAGAATTCAGAGGTATTATTTACATATAAACAGAAGGGGAATTTTGAGACCAAGAAAACGTTAAATACCAGTGTATGGGTTCAAAACCCGTGTAAAGGTTTAGAAACGATGAATAAGTTAAATACCGGTGTATGGGTTCAAAACCCGTGTATAGGTTTAGAAACGATGAATAAGTTAAATACCGGTGTATGGGTTCTAAACCCGTGTATAGGATTAGTAACGATGAATTAGTTAATACCGGTGTATGGTTCAACCCGTGTATATGTTTGATATCAGTGTATAGGTTTTATATGGTTTAACCTATACCGATATAGTTCAATACCAGTGTATAGGTTTAATATCAGTATATAGGTCTTATACCGATGTAAAGATTTAATATTGGTGTACAGGTGCAATACCAGTGTATAGATTTAATATCAGTATATAGGTCTTATACCGATGTAAAGATTTAATATTGGTGTACAGGTGCAATACCAGTGTATAGATTTAATATCGGTGTACAGGTACAATACCAGTGTATGTGTAGCCGGCTACAGGTGATTTATCACTAAATACCTGTAGCCGGCTACATATGTGTTTAATATCGGTGTACAGGTGCAATACCAGTGTATAGATTTAATATCGGTGTACAGGTGTAATACCAGTGTATAGATTTAATATCGGTGTACAGGTGCAATACCAGTGTATAGATTTAATATCGGTGTACAGGTACAATACCAGTGTATGTGTTTAATATCGGTGTACATGTGCAATACCAGTGTATGTGTTTAAAATCGGTGTACAGGTACAATACCAGTGTATGCGTTTAATATCGGTGTACAGGTGCAATACCAGTGTATAGATTTAATATTGGTGTACAGGTGCAATACCAGTCTATGTGTTTAATATCGGTGTACAGGTGCAATACCAGTGTATAGATTTAATATCGGTGTACAGGTGCAATACCAGTCTATGTGTTTAATATCGGTGTACAGGTACAATACCAGTCTATGTGTTTAATATCGGTGTACAGGTACAATACCAGTGTATGTGTTTAATATCGGTGTACAGGTACAATACCAGTGTATGTGTTTAATATCGGTGTACAGGTACAATACCAGTGTATGTGTTTAATATCGGTGTACAGGTACAATACCAGTGTATGTGTTTAATATCGGTGTACAGGTGCAATACCAGTGTATGTGTTTAATATCGGTGTACAGGTACAATACCAGTGTATAGATTTAATATCGGTGTACAGGTGCAATACCAGTGTATGTGTTTAATATCGGTGTACAGGTGCAATACCAGTGTAAAGATTTAATATTGGTGTACAGGTGCAATACCAGTGTATGTGTTTAATATCGGTGTACAGATGCAATACCAGTGTATAGGTTTAATATCGGTGTACAGGTGCAATACCAGTGTATGTGTTTAATATCGGTGTACAGGTGCAATACCAGTGTATGTGTTTAATATCGGTGTACAGGTGCAATACCAGTGTATAGATTTAATATCGGTGTACAGGTACAATACCAGTGTATGTGTTTAATATCGGTGTACAGGTGCAATACCAGTGTATGTGTTTAATATCGGTGTACAGGTACAATACCAGTGTATAGATTTAATATCGGTGTACAGGTGCAATACCAGTGTATAGATTTAATATCGGTGTACAGGTGCAATACCAGTGTATAGATTTAATATCGGTGTACAGGTACAATACCAGTGTATGTGTTTAATATCGGTGTACAGGTACAATACCAGTGTATAGATTTAATATTGGTGTACAGGTGCAATACCAGTGTATGGATTTAATGCAGGTGTACAGGTTTCATACAAGTCTACGGAATTAATACTATTGTACAGATATAATACCAGTGATTGGATTTAATATAAGTGCACGGATTTAATACCCGTTTATGGTTTTATTCAAGTGTTCATATGATACACAGTATAAAGGTATAAAATCGGTGCAAGCGTTTCATACTAGTGAAAATTTTCAACACAAGTTTATAGTTATATCGCCGGTGTACGTGTTTAATACCATACACATTTGTCATTCTGATTTTAAGAATCTTACCTGAACGTTTTATTGCACATTTCTTTAGGCAACTTTTGAGGCTTCATATATATATATATATATATATATATATATATATATATATATATGGACTATTTTCCTTTATCATATAAAGTGTATAGTTCTCCGTGTTACAGAGTAAAGTAGAACAATATAGGATAACGTTCACATTACGGTTTAGTTCTATTTCTTAGACTTAAATGTAGATATCCAAACAAGTATCCTATGCAACATGAACGTGTATTTTCTTTGAATTTTTAAACTAAACTCTACAAAAATGCGTCATTTGAAGGATTTTTTTTATTTCTATACTTCAAAATGGTTAATTTTCCTGGCACCTCAATTTTCCTTGATTTTGTGGAAGATTTTTTAACATTAAGAACGCAAGAAACCGTTCATATAATGGACGGAACGTTTTCTAGTACATAACTCCACAAATAAGTGTACCAACCAAATGTCATTGGGTACATAATCGACGAGATTCAATGTCAACAAAAATATTTTACCATATTAAGTAGGAAATTAGAAGGAAACGATGGTCACGTGGTAGGTTTCCCTGACTACATATGTACAGGTTGCAAAGTCGATCCAAGTTTGGAGCAAGACTAATGAAGACTGTCCGGGGTACAAAGTACTGGTACAAGCTAGGAAACCTCGGGAGGGATTAAATTTCAATTTAGTAAATCAGGAAGAAATTAATATAACATACAACTTATATAAAACAGTTTATTGTATTAATATAAGTCCTAAATCGAGAAAAAATGAACAGTCACTAAAAGCTTGTTAATCTACCATGCAGATGTCAAATATTATTGGAACCCATTTTCGTCTCATTGATCCTTGGGTAGTTTACTTTTTTACAAGTTTTATTGGCGTTGTGTAAACCTTTTATTACAGGGATCTTCAACAAAACATGGGTAGCCATTTTCATCATTATGTTTTCAGATATTTCAAACGATCCAATTCGGTTTAAACAATATTCTGTTTATTCATATATGGTTAAGTAACTAGATTTCGTGGTATAACCAGTTTTCGGGGGTATTTTACGTTTACATGTACACTATTTTGGCGGGAGAACGTTATATGATGCACGGGATTTTATGTCTTATTTAATCAAAGAAGATGTCAAGTACGTACTAATATTTTAATCAAGACATCATGTGACTTTGTGCTCGGTAATGCTTAAGATGCACGTCAAATTAAAAATTAAACAATTTAAGTATTTAACTCGTGTTTAAATAGCTAGTAAGTAAGGCAAACTTGTCTGAATTACTTATATTTACAAATTTTAATCCGAAATGAAATATCCCAATCATTTTATTTAAGTTACACATTCCATCCGTGTTAAGTATTTTGTTTAGACAGAAAATTAAATGTTTCCACGAGCCCAAAGTCTTATGGTGTCTTAATTTGAATAAATATGGCGACCGCTTGTAACGTTAATTTTCAATGTTTCAATGACCCACATCTGTAATGATTGGAAGCTGTCATTTTGGTATTAAATGAAACATTGCTCGTTGAATGGGTTGGGTTCAAGGTCAGCAATTTTCCCGAATAGAGTTGTAAACGTTTCATTTTTAAGGACTATGTCAATGTGGAATCATGACAACATTAAATCACTACGCTGGAATTTTGATGCATATCAGATCGATACAGAATTGCATCATTCCCGAAAACTGGTATGTAACTGTTCATGTTGTAACCGGTGACTTACATAGGAATGAACGCTGCTCTAATTTTAAGGTCGCATTTTTTTTACAGGCGATTATAAATGTGATAGTTTCAGCACTGAAGATCAAATAGATAAAAAGTTTAAGAATATTTGATATGCAAATACAGAACGAAATTTCTAGTACCACGAAAACATGTTAGACCACCATAAAGAAAATTTGACAATACAAGATAAGGAAACATGAGAAAATACTATGAAAAATCTAACAGACAGACAGACTTTTATGCAGATTTATACAATAGAGTACATCATCATATATAATGTCACAATTATCTGAAAATAAACTAGATAAGATATAGGTAATTAAGAATGGAAATAGAAATAACCCTTTGCATTATATTAACAAAATATCATATATGTGTCATCTAAAATATGTTTACAGTCAGTGAGACAAATCGTTTTGAATATCACGGAGAATGGATAGTATGCTAATACAAATAAGTAAATAAAGATGAAAATACTACACGATTTCCCGTAAAGTAAGTGTAGAAATTATATATAAACTTACTCATTCTGAGATACAGGCATTTCAATATTTCTTAGAATATTATCTCTTCTTTCGTGAGCTAGTTTGAGATATTTATATAGATTTGAAAGAGTAAATTTGTTATTTGTATTTAAGAGTTGAAAAAAATGTTTGTATTATTGTAATAATATTTTTTTATATACTTCTTCCGTAAGTCTAAGAAACGGTTGCACTTAATTATAAAGTGGAATTCATCTTCTATGACATTTTGAGATTCCTGCAAACAAAACTGGCAATATCTTTGATCTCTCGGTATCTTTTCTCTGAATCTTGCTGAATTGATTCTTAACAAATTCGAAAAAAATGCATAATTTAGCTTGTTCTTTGCGTAAACGCTTAGATACAATTATTGACAAATATTCTTCAGGATTAAATGAACGCTTAAGGTGACTATAAAAATAAAGTATCCTATTGTTATTAATATCAGTAAACCACTGTTGTTGAAAAACGTAAAATACACGTTGTTTAAATACTTTTACATACAAAGGTAGGTACATGTACACTTTCGGGATATATCCATACATCTGAAAAAAACATATTCATCTAAAAGACCTTTAACTTTCTGGAGCAAACTGTCTCTTCTATTAATGTTATAAAGACTGTTATAATGTAGTGTTTTAGTAAAATATTATCTGTGTGTATCAATTTACACACAATTTTATGATTTGAACATATCTGTATACAAAGAGTGGGAATAACATCTACGAGTATTGAAAATAATCAAACACCAGGGATGCAAGTGAAGATTAAAAAAAAGGACAAACACACACAAATACACACGTAGACAGGATATTACATAAAATAGAGAAATCCAATCATTTACCGGCTTGGAACTTGGGCTTATAGCCCAGATGGATTGATACTTGAAGTTATTTCTCTTATACGAACAGTATAAATAAAAACATCCCATTAAAGTGAGACAACTTCCAGTGAGCACCTCCATCAGAAGAAAAAAATATGTATGATGAAAACAATAGAAATTATATATTTTATCTATAACAATATTTAGGGATGAAAACCATGGCAATAAATAAATGTCAACAAACATCTTAATATGATTTTTTAAAAATATTTACCATGTGCATCTCGAGAAATATTAAATTTCAGAAGAGAACCCCGAATTTTTCTTCCAGCACATTATTTCGTAAGTTTAATAAGTGATTTTTGCAAATGTACCCAGGCTTCGGAAATGCACATGTTTAGCGATGAGAAAAATAATGCAAGTGTTTACCTGAGTTGTTGATAATTGTTATATGTTCGAAAACATCATGGCCAACGACACCAAACGATTTTATGTGTTCCATGGAATTGAAAGTAACATGTTACAAGAGGGGCCCATGAAAGTTTAAATATATTGCCGAGCGTCAATCCCAAAGAACATACAATGAAAAAAAAAACGGAGTTATACCTACTGCACAGTTTCACAATATGAACCTGGCGACTGATAAAGTTATCTCACTTATAAAGAGCATGAATGAGGAGATGCAAACACAAAACATTTAACAATGACAGTCCAAAATAAAATCTTTAATTCGCGCCGTTTTCATGTAGTCATGACCACTTGTAAAATCTTTATATACAATGTAAATTACGCAGTTATCAATGGTTAATATGAAAATTTAATTAAAACTTCTTTATAAATAACATATGTATAATTGATAAATGATTATATATTATACAAATATATTAATAATATTTGTTATATAAAAATGTCCACGGTCCAATTTTTAACTCAGACATGAGATTTCCCAGGCTAAGAGATCAAATACTCAAAAGACAATTTTAAACGATCCAACTCACCTCTTGGATATTGGAAATTTTTCAAGAAAACAAGAATATATATTCACGCAAAGCGTGCAAAATTCTATCAAAGATCTATTAAACAAAGATAGGAATCTCCTGTAACAGACAGAGGAAAATATTACTTTCTCACGTGGCAGATCACAGAATTTTGCAAACTGTCTAAAATATATGGAAAATCGCAGAGAAAAATAAATTTCTTATAAAAGTATCATTTTCTAATGCAAGAAAATATTTTCAGTTTTATTATCTTTGAAAACTCATAAAAAAATTATTTAAATTCAACTAGTATACATGTAGTAGAAAAACAACAAATTCTATATATTTTTGTTCATGCAGGGGGTTCTGTATTTTACATTACATTTTATTTCTTTGCTAATTTTAATATATTATTTTTATTTTAAAGGCAATGTTTTCTTCTTTTGTAAGATAATAATTACTTTCAAATATATATGAAACTTGCAAACGTGACATTGCACGACCTTGATAATCTGCCGAGTGATTTTGAGTGATTTCGATTACTAGCCAATCTGTGTAACTATAGGTCCTTGATTCTATTACCAAACCAAAAGTGCACTTATTTCAAAGAGTTTTTGTATTTAGCTGCTAATTGCTAAATCTTATTTAAATCTGTTTTAAGTGAAATCTATACTATGTGTTTTTGCGTCACATGGTTATTTGTAACTATGTTGTATTTAGTTTTTTTACTTTTTAACAGTTTAATGTAAGCTTATGCTCGTGGTGTTCATTCGGTTCAGTGAATTGATAAGTCACTTGCAAATGCAAAAATCCTTGCTATGTACAGATGAATCCTAGAGTTTATTTACTTAACCAATGCATTCAACTCATTAACTCAACTTATTGGAAAATAATACATAATTTTCAATAGTTCGTTCTTCGTCGAATGTCTATATGTAACTATTTTGTATTTAATAAACCACTATTAACATTTTAATGTAAAAAATAAGTTAATGATTGGCAATGTTAAACACAATAATAATCAAAACCATCGAGTGAGAGAGACGGGGTGTGTTGTTTATGTGTGTGTATGTGGGGGGTGTGGTGGGGGGGGGGGGGGGGGGGAGAGAGAGAGAATGTGTGTGATGTAAACGTGCAACTCCCCATTTACGGATTTTTGAAAATAAAAGGGAAATTTAATACTTTCCTCACTACGTTCATATATAAACCCGGGAAAATCTTGTCAGTCCTAATACATCTAGTGCTTCAACTTAAATATATATCTCACACCAAATCCTAAATCAGGTAGCAATGCTTTCTGTCTGCAGTTGTAACCCAGACTTATAGATTTCAACATTTCGTATTCCTCACTGCTACCCGATCAACTACCTCACTACTACACCTCAACAGATATCTGAAAGCTTTCTGTGTAAGATCATGACAAAAAAACTCTACTCCTGAGAATGGAGTCCATCTTGCAAATTAATAAACAATAGGTGACAAACAGACCAACAAACCGTCCTCTTCCTTCTGCTGAACATATGCCTTTCTCCATATTGACATCTAAAAGTAACTTTTTCACATATATATACAAATATCTTGTCACCAGAAAAGTCAGAACTCACTCATATGCAAAACCTAAAGTCGTTCTAAATCGACCGTTAAATCTAGTTAAATATTTGTATAAAATACATAAATATTTTCAAAGAAATAAACATCCTACATTTGCTTCTTTTTACATTGTAATTCAAAGTTATATTTCTACCGTAATATGTAATGAAATGCTTAACAAAAAGATTTTTTTAATTGAAGTGTCATTTTCTTAAATGTTTCTGATGTATCACCAGGTATTAGCTTCATGATATACTAGTATAGTGTATAGTGCTCACATTCTATTCCA
>CM037781.1:53038605-53088605 GCA_021229015.1 Solen grandis | reverse complement strand
GATTAATGTGAGTGCAGGACGAGTGTGCCGAGTATTGGCCCTTGAATAAATTAAAAGCAAAATTCACAAAATGATAACCAGAATAGAATGATTTTGTGTCACCTGTTCTAAGCAGAGGTGTCACATAGGGATCATTTTTCCGTCGTCTGTTTGCCCGTCCGTCCACACTTTTTTCCGACACGCTTCAACGGGTGAAACATGTGTTCCAAATAACACTCTTGCCATTTTGCCTTACATGTGCAGGTTTTGACCTTTAAAAAAAGCTGTGTCGAGCATATTTCCAAAAATGTATGAGCCAGTCTCAAAATTGTACGGGAATGTTTCTCAAATCTTGCAGTTTAAGAATATGTTTGTAATTTCACCAAACACTTACTTTAGTAGGAACTGTGCGCATATATCTCCATTAGTTTATGAGAAACATAGCCTGTACCTTGTTACGAAGGCTTTAACATGTGTTTGGATGTTGGTACACACTGTATGTGTTACCCTATTTAGATATATTTGGAATGATGCATGTCTACAAATTTCCACATAACTATTCCACCTTTCTGGAACCATTTTACAGAGTTGGATAGGCATACACAATTTCTCAACTAGTTTGTAGATATTTGTCTCATTCGGCAGGAGATATCAATTTAATGAATTTACTTGTTTTAACATCTTAATTATATTCTTGAATGATATTCTAATGCACAGCTAATGTAAATATATAATCCGACTATGTTTATTTCATAGACGAAACGCCTTCTTGAATCAACTAAAATGTATAAATGAATAATTCGTAGCACAATATGTCAGCGAACATTAATGAATTTACATGAGTAGTGTAGTGAGTTTGAAGGACACGGTGGTCACGTTGTAGGTTTCCCTGACTACGGATCGGGATGACTGTTGTGATTTTGATCCCCGCTTTGAGCAAGACTTTTTAAGACTTCCCGAGGCGCTAAGTGCTCGTATAAGCTAAGAATCCTCAAAAATGATTAAAAATGTTCTCATATCGACGTAAGAGCAATTATATCCGAACGAAAAAACAACAACAACAACAAAACAAACAAAAAAACAAGAGGGCCATAGAGGCCCTGGATCGCTCACCTGTGTATAGGGCTACCCAAAGGAACATCTGTACTGTAAAACATTTTGAAATCTGTCCAGTAGTTTTGAAGGAGATGATATTTAAAGTTTTCATTATTTTTTTTCTTTCCGTTGCCATTGCAACCAGAGTTCTAAATGGATCAAATTTATTTAAGCACCTTTTGTGAAGATTCACCCAAGGATCATCCCTGCCAAGTATAGTCAAATTCTGTCCAGCGGTTTCAGAGGAGATGCCGTTTAAAGCAAATTGTTGACGACTGACGACGACGGACGCAGGTTGATCACAAAAGCTCACCTTGAGCACGTTGTGCTCAGGTGAAATGAAAGCATATAAAAATACACAATGCATATTACACAGTTTATTTCATTATTCAATGTTAAGATAAAGATATTATAAAAATGAAAAAGCTTGTTCAATTATCACGATTAAACCCACATCTACACATCATTATAAGAACCCATTTTCGTGTCATTGATCTCTAGCACATTAAACCCTTTTACATGTTTTCTTGCGTGTCGTGTTTAAGTTACCACATAACCCTATTATTCACAGAGATCGTCAACGAAACCTGGGTAGGCATTTTTATCACTACGTTTCCTATATTTCAAAAGTTACAACTTAGTTTATACTTTATGTTATTGTTCATGTAATCAGTATCAGTAGTTGACAATAACAAAATCACGTGGTAATGAAAGGATCGAATAACAAACAATAAAAAATTTTAACTTCTCAATAACAAATGTATAATTGACAAACTATTACATAAAACTTATACAGACATACAAATCAAATTGTCAGGAATCCATTTTATAATTCACATAGTGAAATATTCAAACATAAAATATCAATTATTAGGAGATTATAAACAACCTAACACAATTCTTTTAAATAAAAAAATCAATAGAAAGCAAACTTCATATATACACAATGTGACTGGTAAAACATCCTGAATAATTTCACCAAACCAATGCGCTTCACTCAACACATGTTTTAATTATCAACTTATTGCTAAATGTATCTAAAAACCGAAGTAAAATATGTCTACTTTTAGATAGTTCTTTTTCATTATTTTGTATTTAGATTGCATTTTTAATTTAATGTAAAAATTGATTTTTATGTTGTGAAATGTTTAACACAATAATAATCAAGTTAATAGTGTGTTTGTATTTGAGAGAGAGATGTATGTGTATGTGTACTAGTTAAACATATAAAATATTTTATTTTTGTTATAGTAATATGTGTAATACACAGTTTGCAAAACACTATGTGTACATTCAGTCCAATGAACCGACAAGTCACCTAAGAAAATCAACAAATATATGTACAAAAATTTCTTATTTCGTTCTGCATATGCTAGCAAAAGTTACTACTGGTTCACACAGATAACGTTGTTACATTTTTTTAACAATTTGAAACAATGGTATCACAAGATTACTTGTCTTTGGACAAATAATTATCGTTCAATTAATATGGGAGTTTAAACTGAATAAATATAACTTCCTTACTATGTTACAGATAAACCCGGTCCTAATATATCTAATGTTTTATTTTAAATATATATCTCAATAAGTTACACCAAATTAGCTGCATTCTGCCTGCAGTTGTAACTCAGTTGTAACACGATTCAACATTTCGTATTCCTTACTACTACCCATTTCGAATGTTCACTACCTTAAATCTTACATCTCACTAAATGCATAAACATACTAGATTTGCATACTGCAAATGCAACGGTTTTCGTGATGATCAACAGTTTCAAACCTGATCAGCTAAGTTAAAATACCAGAAAAACAACAAAATGCAAAATGGTTTATATATCTTAGTGTTTTTCTTCATTGGTGAATTCAGCTGTGACCAAGACTTAAAAAAAAAGAAATGTGATGTCCCACTGAGCCAGACCCCCATCTGCTGTGATCAGACCTGCTAATTGCTGGTCATCACTGCAGGGAGTCTTTAGCCAATATAGTACCTATATGTTACGGTAAAACCTCTGATGGGTTGATGCATAACTAAATTACCTGCTACAATGGAAGTGAGATAGTAGGTTAGTTTTACACAAAGCAATAAACATTTAATAAATGATAGTGATAATATGTGGGTTGTTTAGTTTATGATCCCTTACATATTCTTTATTACATTTATTACTTGGAGTCAATTTTGTAACTGCATGATTATAGGATCATACGTTTATGCATTTATTAAAGAATTAAAGTTTTGATATTGAAAATACAGAGATACGCATTTTTGTAGTTAATTGAAATGATCCTGAAGGACATAATTCTGACAATGAATGATCTTTTTGTTTTGTATTTGCTTTTGCTAGAACGTTTCGTAACATTTTATTCAACAGAATTTCTCTTATTGAATAAACAAGTAATAAACTTTGTGTTGATTTCTGACATATAAACATGTTTTGAGGGTAGAAATGAGAGAATGAAAGTAATTAGTGATACATAACTTATTTCAAAAACTAATGTCCCTTTTTATGATAATTTTTACAACTTAAATAAAATAAGAAAGAACAAAATTAATGAAAAATAAGAGAAAGAAAGAACAAAATAAAGAGGCAAAATAAATCAATAGAGAAAGAAGGAAAAAAAGGAAGATTTATATTTGCTCAAATAAAAAAAGAATAATAGAGAACTTTTAGGATCATTTCTGGTATTAGGTATGTTCACAACCTAATCATACAAACTGTGAATGACTATATACAACCCAATGTAGCTACATATGCACTGTTGAACAATACCTGTGACAGACTGTGGCAGAGTGCCTAATCAAAAACAGATGCCCACACAACGGCGGGTGGGTGAATAAAAAGGGGGCGGGGGGGGTCACTTATATAAGGGTTTTGAAATGCCTTTAAGCATTCATGTATTGGCAATGAGCCAATATGATCTAAGTGTGACACATTGAACGATTTGATTAATGGTGATCATCACTGTGCGCTCAAAAAATGTCTTCCAAACTGTCCCACTTTTTATACTAAACAGTTAAAAATCAGGTGGGACAGTTAGGAATCCTGCTAATTATTATGAGAACAATAGTTCTCAGTAGAATAAATGATTTACAATTTATTTGTTATCAAAAATTTTGGTAACGTAACAAGCCATTTGGTTAAACCTATATCAGCTTTCACTCTATGCCTCAAAGTTCAGTAATGCACTAGAAGGAACTTTTGGTATGCTAAAAGTTGTTTAAAAGGTGGATGTTTATACATGTGCTTAGTTGTTTTGCTATCCAATTCAACAGTGAGTGTGTGGGATATCCAATTCAATAGTGAGTGTGTGGGAGGAATAATAATACATGTAGAATATAGACACAATTCATCATCTGATAAAGTTTGTTTTTAATGTGCTGACTTGTACATGTCACAGAGGATTTTATACTACTGGGGTGACAGACATACCGCCGACAATCCCTTTCCCTCCATCCGCTGTTTCTATATATAAATATCTCCTTGATGACATCTTAAAATGAATAATTCTTATATGCCAAATAAAATATATTAGCAATTATTTTAATACCAGTAAAACTTGATCTCCAAAATATGCTGAACCTTAAATCGATCAAATTAAACGTTAAATCTAATTCAATTATTGTATCAAATAATTTCATGTGTTCTAGACCCTACTTATAAACAAAACGTATGAAAATAATATATGTTAAACATGAATGAATATGTTTAACAAAAGAGATAGCAAGCCAACATAAATACAAACACAAGGACTGAAGTTAGATCTGTTGTAATACTTTCAGCTCCATTGACTTTAGCATCAACTTCCGAAATTGCATCGTTAGGATAGATATACACATGAAACTCACCATTCACGGTTTTTATGGAGTTAACCAAAAAGTCAAATGTACATTCGATTCCAGTTTTATGACAGTATTCAAGTTGTACATCTTTGATGACAACCGATGCGACCGGAGAATCTGGATAACGATAAAAGAAGTTGTGTTATATACAGTGGTAATTTTGTCGATATGTGGATAACCGCAACGTTGTATAACATGTAATAAATTATTGTCTGAAGTGTGATTAAATGTTGTTAAGTTTGGTTAAACGTATTTAATGTAGTCCGGTTTAGATGTGACATATGGTAAAATGTGGATTAAAACATGTATAATGAAATATCGTATTTTTAAAGATAAAGCAAAATGTGGAAATAAGACGACAGCGTATGTGAACACATTTCTAGTGTTTGTTTACGCTTGGTATAATGCATTCACATTGTTTTCGGTTCCAGTCTCATTTGTACATTTTCTAGACATAGGTAGTTTTAGAAACTATGCATCGTGTGCTTCAAAATAGCCAAATCCCCATTGCTTTGAATATGCAATTTCATTATTTTGAAATGCGCATTTTTCTATGTGATGCTTTCATTCCATGTCATGGCGAGGGTATACCGTGATTGTTTTTATATTTGTGATTAGCATTGGAAGGCGTAAACACAAACCCTTTATTGAAAATAAAACAATTACCAACGATTTACATCTATTGAGGATGCATCCTTAAACAGACCTCACCCTCTTGGAAACAGGTTTTTGATGACTGATTGTTTATTATTATAAGTGACGACTGAAGACTTTGGACCACAATAATTTAGATGTCTCTTTTGTGGCCCGACCGATCGTACATTCTACCAGTAATCAAAATTTAGGGTCTAAGAAAACAAAGCAAAAACGACGATGGACTTGTAAAAATACGTTGTATTTAAATTATAAAAATATTATTTGGAAAGTACACATTACATGAAAATAAGAATAATTTTAAAATTTAAAGTTTCAGGATTCATTATAATATTTTAACAAATATTACTGAAAATTAAGATGCATCAAAGAAAAAAAATAACTACCGCAATTTTGATCCTCTGCTACGAAAAAGCAATCATTTTTAATTTGGACATTAAACTTTACATACCTTGGTTGATTATGATCGAGGGGTGTTTAAACTGGTCTTTGAAGAACACCACTACACTACCAACTTTCACAGTAGTGCTTGAATTACTTAAAATATGTTTAGCGGCGGCGGCGATTTGAGAAGCTGTATGTACACCATCTGTAGTGATCACGTCACGTAATGTTGGTATCTGAGCAGAAAGAATCCTGCTCATCTCGTTACTGTTCCAAGTAAATTGGAGATTGTAGAAGATCGCTATCTTATACATATTTTCATTTTTCTGAAGCAGGAAATAATCGGAGACGTTCTTCGATATGAGTAAACTGATGAGTTCCTTCCTGGGAAAAAAACATGACGTCGCTTTGTTTTCCCTGTATCGTTCGTTGTTCTGATAGGATAAAACGTTTGCGCTCTGACTATTTTGTAGATCCTCTAAGGCAAGTACTGGTAATTGTTTCTCGCATTCGCCCGTTTTGGAACTGAAATTTCTCCTCAAGGTTTTTAAGTGTTTCGGTCCAAAACTGACGTTTCGGGTCTAGTGGGAAACCGTGCAATGTCCTCCACACAAACTGCAGGGATATTCCACCGGAAAGTAGTTTATAATAAAAATGCTTAAATTCAACTAATGCAGTCCGCATTACATCTAGAGTCTTTAGCAAATATTTCGAAAAAAAGTGTTTTTTTTCCCCTGACGAGGTATATGTGAGAAGCTCTGGCAACCAATAAATGTGCTGAAGCATGTTGCTTTCGTCAAATCTATTCTTAAATATTTCCACATTTTCATTAAAAAATATTGCAGAAATTGATCCCATAATACTTTGCAGTTCAATCATAAATGCGCGAATAACGTCAACAACTTCTTCTATTCTGTCATATTTTCTGTTCAACAGAATTTGATCTAAAACTTCAGTTTTGGCTAAATCAATATGTTCTTTGACAGCTATTCCAACCTCGTCCAACCTAATAATGATATGCCGATCGCTACTGTTTCCATCATATAAACTTTTAAGTTCATTTATTATACTGACAGCAGAGTCAGCAAACTCAACGATATTAACCACAGCAGATACAGGATATGTGACAGAGTTACAACAAGCGCACAATATGATCATTATTATGGTCAGCCCATTCATATTTGTTGGTGTTTTTTTTTTTTCTGTGTATATTTTGTGTATGCAGTATGCAGCAATCACACATTCAGATATTGATAATGATTCTTTCTGGTTTACTCTTTAATGTAATTGTCTCTCGCCAAATATTTCTTTAAACAGTCTATATTTGTTTAGAAGGTTTGTGTTCTTCGAAAAGTTCTGTTGCTTTCTATATATGTGTGTTGTTGTTTTTTTCCTGTCTCCTCCAACACTAAAATTATATAATCCTGCAATTATTAACAAGCTCATTCGTGAAATTTAATATTTGTTTTGGGTGAAAAAACTTATGAAAAAGCAACGTATTTCTCCCATGTAGACAAAAGCCCCAAAACGAAGACTAAAATCTGCTGGGACAGTGAACTCAAGTAAACAAACAGCAGCTCAGGAACGACCCCGTGACTTCCAAACTAATTATACAATATGTTGATTTAATAATTACATACATTATTATATAGATAAGATAATTTTTAAAAAACCCTTTACATGGTGATTTTGAAAACTTAAATTTTAAAGATTACAAAGCAAACAAAGTACATGTATACCTTTCAATGAACATGCATACTAAACAAGTCATGTGAAAAAAAAATAACAATTTGTATGATATTGAAAAATACTGCCAATTTTTATAAACTAGTATAATACCTACCTTTCTCATCCTCCGCAAGGATTAGTAAATGAATCTGTAGCCAATCAGGTATTTATATAAAGGGTTGACTAGAGCTATGTAATAGAAATGTTGCAAAACTATACAGAAGGAAAAAGTTTGGCATAACATTGCACAAAAGTAACATTTTAAAATGAAAGTGTTTCCACAATACAGGCTTATCGACTGAGATCGTGCTTCAATAATCACGCTGTACATGGGCACAACAGTAATGACTAAAGATATGTGGTTATTAGTCGTACAAGTAGTGTATGAAGCGCATATCCCCTCCACACACACACACACACACACCCTTTTTAGATGACATTTTTGTGCGAGTTACGTGCGAGTATCGTCAACTCGTACAATGATCTTGGGTATTTCGGGTACTTGTACCAGGAAAGATTCCGAGTCCTTGCACGATTGTCTATTTTTGAGGTCGTACGAAGATCGTGTACAAGTCGAAAGTTTTTCGTTTAAATATTTTGGGATCGTTTCTTTATGCCTACGGGCATACAACGCATACGAGAGACCGCCGAAAAAGGAAAAAAAAACATTTTTAAAGGGCGTCGAATTAGTATGTCCTTAATTCAATATCAGGTTGCAGACGGCAAAAAGACATCGTCATGGCGTCAGAGACGTCCGAGATCTGGGAGGTTTTACGTTGAGAGTAGAAGAGGATCCCCCTACATACTATTATAACTATCATCGTTAGCATTAGACTTAAATGCACTGCTGGCATTGTCATAAATGGAGGGCATACAAGATATAGGTATGAGATTGTTTTTTTCCATACGACTCGACTTCAATTCACAATCACCATTCACTATTTTCATTTTTTTAACCTTTTCATGAACATATTTACTAATAACACTTTCTCTTTCGGAAACACAATAAAGCTGCTTTATTCCAACAAATAAAAATTGTGCTTAACTTTTTGACTGAAGTATATGTTCCAAAACAAACAAAAAAACTACTCATTTAATACTAGTCTTTTATTGTTAAATACAGCCGGGTAAATATTGAAAAAGGCAACACAATGACAGGTATTAAATAGACTTGAAATAAAGCTGGAAGGGATTGCGTTTGATCGCATGCAATATAGACTTTTTGCTTAGTGTGTGGCAAACACAAAGTAAAATATTGTTTATATATATTGACCTGGCACTCATTATCTTTCGAGTGTGGACGTACACGTACTCGGAAGAAATCGTATGATGACGTTAAAATGCTTGACATAAATAGTGCGGTTTTGATACAAGTAAAGAGAAGATTATTGATAAATAATTCAGCTAATGGTCGAATTGTAAGGCACATGCTGTGCAAGGCCTAGTCCCCTTAGTTCGATTCTCATCGTTGCCACCTTTTTTCCATAAAAATCATTTAAATTTCAAACGAAAGATTAATAAGCTTGATATATATATATTGCGGAAAATGTTGTAAAAAGGCTTGTCGTCACTTATATACGCGATATTGACGAACAACTAAAGTTACACATTCAAGAGTAAGTTCCAAAAAAGGCTAAATGTTTTTCAATTGCATCATAATTTCTAAAGAAAGAAAAAGAATCAGTGGGATCCGAACCGGGGTATCGAATAAACAACCACATCACGATTCCAACGCTTTTGACTATTGAGCAACTGTTGTATACGGTGTGCTATACCACTAAACTGACAACTGTAGCCAGGCTTTAGCAAAAGATACTTACAGAAAGGGTAGGGGGCGGGAGTCAGATTTTACCCCTACGTGCATTTAAATCAAAAAGATGCAAACATAAAGCAAAACAAAAAATCCTTCATTATTTTATTTATGTATAGTATCATCTTTTTTCATTTCATTTTTTGTTTTTAATAAAGGAAAACAGATAATATTCAATATTTCAAAAATATTTAAATCAAATAATAATAAAATAATAAAAGATAATTTGTATATTTATTTGATATTACAAAAATAAAGAAAAAACATAAATTTGCAACATTCCTGTACAACGCGCTGTTTTCAAATTCCTAGCATGTCTGCCGATTAAACCTTTATTTATGTATCATAACATTAAAGTTTCAGGTGATTTTAATATACTCGTATCTCAGTCTAATCGAATGAGTCGATAAAAAGATTCACTTAATGCTGAGCAGCTCACTTCTGGTCATTTCTACTCTAACTAATTTTGCTGAGAATTCATCTTCTATCGCTGATATTATGTTGTCAACAATTGCAACTACTTTCTCTCCAGTTTGGTAGCTGATACATTTGCACCAGATCTCATTCGTTTCTATTTTCCAAATATCAATGTCTTTAAATTTTCTTAACCAATGTCATCAACATGAAAGCGTCGAATATAGTTATTGTCGTCGAATATGTTTATTCAACAAATTATAAAAATGACCTTCGATCCACTGATTGCGAATCTATATTGAACAAAAAAAATAGAGGCTATCTGTCTTTTTTAGGTGGATATGGATGTATATCTTACCAAGTGGTGAAAATAGTGCATATTTTCACGAGCGCGTATATCACTTCGAGATGAAATATAACCCATATCCACTCTACACAATTTTCTTTTTATTTTATGCTAACTGCTGCTACATTTCCGTAAGATCCGTAATAACACAAAAGCGTTAGGCCGAAAACATAGACAGAATATCAAAATAAAGTTATTAAACAAATTAACTCTAAAAACTAAAACACCAAACAGTGATTCAAAACAGTTAACAAATAAGAACAGATTTTCACATATGGATATAAATCTTATAAACTGTAGGAAAGAGAAATAGGGAGAATCAGTGTGCCAACGTGCTTATTTTTAGCAGTCCATTGACTCAAAAGATTGTGTCCATCTTTTCTTGTTACGACCGTTTTAAGCATCTTAATATTAGATTTATTGGCAGAGCTTAAAAATTGATCAACGTTTATAACATTTACTTTTATAAACAAAAAGTAAATGCGACATCATTACATTGAAAACATTAATTTCTTAACGAGTTTTTAGTTGTTGTTTTTTTAAGCAACGCACCGCACCGTTGAACACATACAAATACATACAAATGTATATGCAAATATTTGGTGTGTTTGTATGTCTGTGTGTGCAAGATCTTGTGTCCCGGTTGTAACTTTGTTCCCTATGGTCGTGCTTTAAAATAACTTGGAACAAGTAATCCTTAGGACAATGTGTCGTGAATAAGAATCAGGATACTAGTTTGAAGTTCAAGGTCACAGCATTCGGTAGATCTGAAAATGTTGGCTCGGTTATAACTTTGTTGTGAATAGTTGTGTTTTGAAATAACTTGGCACGAGTGATCTGTTGGACAAGTTGATGTGTCGCAAACAAACAGCTGGTAGTTAGCTTGAAGGTCACAGCACTCGGTTGACCTTAAAATAATGTCTCGGCTGTGACTTTGTTGTGAATGAACATATTTTTAAATAAATTAGTACAAATGATGCCTAGGATAAGGCGAACAAGAACCAGGTCGCTTGTTTTGAAGGTCAAGTTCACAGCACTTGGCTGACCTTTAAATCCTATCCTGGCTGTACCTTTTTGTGAATGATTGTGTTTTACCTATGCACAAGTGATACTTAGGACAAAACAATGTGTTTTAAAGAACAACCAGGTTGCTAGTTAAATGGTCCAGGTGAAATCAATCAGTTGACCTTGAAATTGTATCCGGGCTATAACTTTGTTGTATATGGTTGTGTTAGAAAAAATGATTTTTAGAACCAGACGATAGGTCACAAACAAGAACCAGCCACTTGCTTCAAGTCAAGGTCACAGCAATCAGGTGACCTTAAATCATGTTCAGACTGTAACTAGTTTTTGTGTTTGTTCGAGATTTAAATAACATTTCACAAATTTTCCCTAGGTCTAAGCCGCGTGTCGCACACTAAAACATGGTTGCTAGCTACACGGTCAGGGTCACAGCACTCAGGTGACAGTCAAATGTGTCCGGGCTATCAATTTTGTATATGATCTTATTCCAAAATAACGTAGCATAAGTAAACCCTAGAAAAAGTTATATGTCGCTTGCACAAGTTCCAGATCGCTAGCACGCAAGACTAATGTCAATATTACAGCACTCGGTAAATCCTAATTTGTACAAGCAATCGTGTCCTGGCTGTTACTTTGTTATGTATGGTCGTTTTTTGAAATTAATTGGCACAATTGATCCCTAGGACTCGACGATGTGTCGTGAACAAGAACCATATTGCTAGATTGAAATTCAAGGTCATAGCACTCAGTTGACATCAAATGTTGTCCCAGCTGTAACGTTGTTGTGAATGGTTGTGTTTTGAAATAACTTGGAACACGTAATTCTTAGGACAAGACGATGTGGCGCGAACAAGAGCCATGTCGCTTGTTTGAAGGTAAAGGTCACAAAATTTAGTTGACCATTAAATGTTGTCACGGCTGTAACTTTGTGTGTTTCGTTGTGTTTTGAAACAACTTGGCACAACTTATTCTGATGACAAGACAGTGTGCTGTAAACATGAACAAGTTTACTTGGTTAAAGGTCAAGTTCACATCAGTTGGTTGAGCTTAAAATAAGTGCAAGCCATCGTGCCATGACTGTTATTTAGTTGTGTATGGTTGTGTTTTGAAACAATTTGGCACAATGGACCCTTAGCAAAAAGCAAGAATCTGGTCGCTAGCTTGAAGGTCAAAGTCATATCACTTGGTTCAGGTAAGGGTTACGACGCTCATTTGAACTTAAATCCATCTTATTTATATTTCCAGTTTCTCATTCTATTCACTAGCAAAAATATCAATTAAAGAAACAAAATGGCTGGTACATCATATGGACATATTTCTAATTTTCTCTCTTTTTTAATCCTGTAAATATTTCTGTCATTCGAAATGAAATATGCATAGAAAATGTGGTGATATAAGGTAAAAGTTCTACCGTATATTCGAGTTATTCTGTGTCATGCAGGTTAGTAAAGGGGGAACAATAACGTATTATATCTTCGTTTTAGTTATAAAGTCCCAGTATCTTATAATGGTTTGAGCGAAATCCGAAAGGACCTACACCTTAAAACCTTCTGTGTAATTTTCATCCCTGAAAGACCCCGAGAAATGCCTGTTTACGCGAAAGATACTTTAAAGAAAAAGTTGTAGCTTTCTTGTTCTGTATTTAGCGTATAACAACGTCAACATAATATTGAAATACGATGGGTGTTTCAGAAGGTTCGTGGATTTTACTTATGTCTTCTACTTCTGTATATTAAAAATTTAACAAAGGTCCACGAACCGAGACATCCATGATTATAGTGCACAGAATGTTTCAGAACACGTTCCGCCCACATGTCTCACTATATTATCATAGTGTGCTCCGGAGTGGGGGGAGGGGGGTTTCTGTATGATTTCATTAGGTATTTTACTTCGTTGACTTCTGAGGTTAATAAAATCTCTGTTGAAGCTTTGGTCTTATAAAATATGCGATAAAATATTTTTCCTCTTGTAATTGTTCAGTTAAAACACACTGGGAAATTTATCCAATTGTCGTTGATATGGATAACAATTTTAAGAATATTGGTAACGCACCTCTATTGTCCAAATAAACCAAGTATTTACTTCAGATACCTTAAGAAGATTTGTCTAACTTGCTTATTTTTAAACCGTTTTTACAATCGCTTATCATTAACAGGTTTATCCCTTCGTTAAGGACGTAAAACGACATTGGCCATTAATTTTGAGTCAAAATGGACATGATGAAAGAAAATAAAACAATTTTATACCTTTGATGTTAATTTGCACTCCCTTATTTCAACAAGTTTACGTCACTTCTGAAAGAAGAAAAGGTGATATCGGCTTGATTAAACATGATAAATAACTTTGTGCTCCACGTCAAGCTGTAAGATTCATGGATTCGGAATATCAATCAAGAATGCGATATATCGTAAATTAAGGTCAAACTACACCTCGGTCATATGATATTAGATCTATACACATATATAACATATGGGTACGAATGTGAGACATGTATCAATCATACAGATGGTGTTGATATTTGTTTAAATTAAATTGCGATTTTCAAAATTATAAAACTGTAAGACATAAAGTTGAAGTCAAGACAATGAGAAAAAACTTGACTAGTCAGGGATTAAAGAAAATGCTAATGGTCTTAAGTTTCCAGGAATAACTGGTTTCGCTCTCTGATTGGCTGACTTACCTACATCTGTTGCTACCAAAGTTAATTTGTTTATTCTGATTTTCAAGTTGGTACTCATCGTTGTTATAAGAAAGAGACTTTCGTGGTATTCAAAACATGATTTTATTAATATAGAGAGTGAATAACAATAGATTTTAACTGCATATCTCAACTTACATTCAGTTATTTTTGGGCACATTAAGAGTTCTTTGTTTCAGTAATGTCCTGATTATTTACTGTGGTATGCGTTTCAAGTTGCCTTATTATAAACAAGGTAATTGTTGCCACTATGGTGGTTTATAGCTAGTGTTTGTGTTTGTTATATTGCGTTGCTTACAATAAATACCACTAGCCGTGGAAATTTTGATATCAGATATTCATATACTATGAATGCAATTTTGTGGCGTAAGCCAGTGATCCGCTACACATGAAGTGCAGCAATTCACGCACCACTGGGAATTAATACTAATAGGTTTATGACAAATAAAAGTATGTCGTCTTTTAAAATGTATTCGGCCCTCAAAGTAAAATGATATATTAGATCCATTTGATGTGGAAAATCAATAAAAAAGAAGGTCCAAATTACAGGCCACTTAACTTTATCCTTTACTTATCTAGTTTATGTTTAACGCATGATTAGGGCTTTCAGTCCTTTGATATTATTTGCGTTTCGTATTTAGTTGCCACTGGATGTGGCACTAGTAGTAATAAATAACATGTAGATACCGATTAGATTACTATCTTGCCATTATGCCACATAGCGTCAGTGTCAGTGTTGAATTAGTCCTTCATGAAAGATGAGAACTCAAATCCCACCAACAATACTTAGCGCTGAGTAATATTTAATCTCTTAAATTTGTAGAAACACATTTTACCCGTCTTTTTTTTTTTTTTTTTTTCAAAATATTGAAGTATGCACGACTTGATTGGCTAAAAAAAAAAAAAAAAAAAAAAAATATTAATTTTATTTTTTTTTTCTAAGAATCAACTAGCTCCAATGATCTTTGTTAAAATTCGAGCCAGATATTGAACTTTTTGTAAAGCAGGGCGCAAAGAGATAACGCGCTTGTTACCTATAAAATCAATATACATGTACCGCTATGCGAAGACGACGTATAATAGACTAGAATTATCAATGAAAGTGATTAATACACCCGCATACCGCTTTGAGGCAGAAGAAGGGCTACCATTCCTACAAAATCCTTGACACAGTATCTGCCCTAGTCATCTAATTGGTATTATCGTGACAAATCATCATTCTAAGTGTTAAGGTATTACCAGTAACAGTTAACAAAACATATGTAATGTGATTGATAAGTCGGTCCCTGACGTGAAGAGCGTGAATCCTATAAATTTATGTCTTTCACCCTCTTCTCTAAAGATCGATCCACCAAATGGATATCCAGGGTTTTTCTATTCGTTTGGATACTGTTTTTCCTCCCGTGTGTCGTTGCGCCAATCACAATGAAATCCTGTTTCAAAGCCATATCTCAAAACCTATAAAAGCCTAAGTCACAAAACAGGAATGTTCAACAGCATGGATTTTTTGAGTTTGTTGTTCATCCAATATGTTATTGTTGCTGAACTGTATAAGCCGGTGTCACACAACTTTTAGGAATAGAATAGTCACCAGCATGCAAAAATAGACAATGGGGGTTTCTTTCTGTTTTGCCAAAACTGTGCAGAGGATAGGCCTTTGTATGATTTAAAATAAAAAAGCCAGAGAACTTTAAAACTTAAAAAAAAAAATGATAACCAGCATACAAGATTAGACAACGGAAGTTTTCTTTGCCTTTTGCTTTTAAAATGTACAGATTATGGCCTTTGAAAAATTGAAGAAAAAAATCTTCTTGCGTACATTGCAAAATTTAAGTACATAATTATCGCAATATGATTTTCTAAAGCAACGATGTCATAAATTTGAGAAAAAAAAAATCCATAAAGAGATTTGTGTCACAGTAAACTGTAAACTCACATAACCACATGAATGTCAGCGATATCGAGTTGGGATCCCTTGTAATATTGAATTTCCCCTTTAAGGATGGATTTTAGTGCACCTAAAAGAATATACGTGCATAATTATGCCCCATCAGTTGCAGATTAAGGCCTTATTTCTAGCAAAAAAAAAAAGAAAAAAAAAAAATAGGGCATAGTGGAATATAAACAGTATAAATTAAAGTGTTCAGATGTTACCAAAATGGACACATTAAAGTTAATAAAGCATGTTCAAACAATTTTAGGAATACCATTTGAACCAAACCAAACAGCGCCATAGAATAGAAAAGGAATATTGAATTATAAATGTAATGTGTACGGAGAAAATTCACAATAGAGCCTAAACACCTAAAACATAAAAACATTTATCTCAATCACATTCCGATGACTCCTTTTCTTCTCAATTTGTATTTGACTTACCTTTTTTTTCTAAAAATTATGAAAAGACAAAAATGTTCATGGGTTTGAAAAAACGCCCAAGGCAGCTCGTTCGAGATGGTCATCAACTTAGAATTTGATTTTCAATTATATGTGTTTTTTATTCTATAAATACCCATCGACAGCGCACATCCCCCCAATGCAACCAATTATTGTAAAAAGGGTCGTT
This sequence comes from Solen grandis, assembly GCA_021229015.1. NCBI lineage: Eukaryota > Metazoa > Mollusca > Bivalvia > Adapedonta > Solenidae > Solen > Solen grandis. The sequence continues at coordinate 53,072,073 of CM037781.1, read as the reverse complement.
TTCCATCAATGCACACGAACATGTTGCGGAACGTGCCACATGGACCGCAAGCCCGCCTGGATCCGTATTAACTTTTTTTTTTTCGTTTTCCCCCGAGGGGGCATTTACGAAATTACGTTTGCCTGTGCAATGTGACTACATTTGCCGAGTTTATTTTCAGGAAAAAACAATATTTCAAAAAGTTTTTGGGGTTTTGAAGTCAAAATCTGGGGTATTCTCTCCGTCAAACTTTTTTTTTCATGGGCCGCCGTGCCTAGTATTTGGGTCGTGATTACTACCATTTAGTCCCCCAACACGGATTCGAGTCTATTTCTGGTCTTTGGGGTTTTTGTTTTAAGTATGGATGTCGGTTCCCCGCAGTTTGGGAAACCATGTATTTGAGTCCCCTACATAGCGGTCTCATATTGATTTTTTTAAACATTTTTTGTATGCTTTGACTGAACATTTTTGGGGTTTGTTTCGTTTAATATTGAAAAATCGCTCCACGGTGAATAAATTTTAAAAGGGGATTTTTTGTTGTGACAGCAAAATTAAGGTAACCTGGGGCAGAACGAGCCATACAATAAGTAAGTTCTCTATCCTCCCCGCTTATAAAAAAGTTTAAGTTAAGTTGGTTGTAAAACTATTTCGCGTTTTTAAAAAAGGGATATTGGAGTAAATTCAAATTTTGCACTCATTATGGATGTCAAAACAACTTGTTTAATATAGATCGTTATATTAACAAACGATCGATAACAATATATATAGTTTTTGTTCAAAATGTCTTTCTCTGATTGCTATAATTTGAAATACTTATCAGACGGTAAATGAAATGATTTAAAAAAAAGATTAAAATTAAATTTATGCTCTTTTTTGAATTTTTTAAAATATGCATTGAATTTTTTAGCACTTAATTTCATTAATGCGATCAAGTACAGTGTTGAAAATGAAATTAACTGCGGTATTCAAGTAGCCCAAATAAGTTCTGCAAAAAAATTTATTGTATTTAAAATTTTAACCCATGGGGGTGAACAAACTCCAAAGTTGTCTGTGTTGTATGTATATCGGTTAAATAAACTATGTTTTTTAAAAGTCAAGGTCGGGGTAGGGATTAAACGGGACAAAGAACGGGGGGGAAAAACGCTGTACAGTCTAATACCGGGTCCATTTTTATGCCAATGTATCGGTAAAGGTTAATGGATAGGTTTAATTCGAATTGTTATAAGTTGTTAAACGCTAAGGGGGATTGACTACGGGGTGGGGGTTCGAACCCAAAATTTTAAATGGGGTTTTCAAAACTTTCCACAGGGAAAGTATGGTAAACCTTGGGGTTTCCTCGGGAGGGATTAAGTGTTTCCTTCTTCGTAAAGGAAAAAAACTTAAAATTTGAATTTAGTAAAAACAAAAATAAAAGAAAATCAAAATACAACATGTATTTACAGTTTAAATTTTTTACTTTTAAGTAAAAGCAAAAAAAACAAAATGAACAGGCATTTAAAAAATGACAGGGAAAAAAATCACGATTAACCCCCCCAATCGAATCGTTATGGGAAAACCCACTTTTTGTATCGGATTTTTGCATAGTCGTGTTATTTTAGCGTGCCCTATTATTTTCAGAGTCGTCAACAAAAATGGTAGTCATTTTTAAATCATTAATTATTTTTAAAGATCAAATTTTGTTTTTTTAAAAATTTTTTATTTTCATGATGGTTGACTAAAATTTTTCGTGTACAGATACCTGTTTTACCTTTATGTGTAAGCTGTTTTGATGGAAGAAGAGTTGGACGCGTTTGTTTTGGGTCCATATAAAATAGAAATGTCAACATTAAAAAATTTAAATCAAGCATTACGGGGCTTATGGTTTATGCGGGGGAATGTTTACGGTGAGTTCTAAATTAATTTTAAACGCATGTTAAAAAAGTAGTTGGTTGATCAAATTGTATGAACTATCATATTTACATATCTAAACCAAAAATTCCAGTAGTTATTTAAATTTCTACTTTTTTGCGGGTAAGTATTTTGCTTAGGGCTAAAGGGGTGCTTTTGGTAATTTAAAAAATATGATTTAATGTTTAAAATGGTAAATTGTTCCAATTACCCCTCTTGTAAGCGCGGGCTGTCTTAATGTAAAACAAAAACAAAACCCCGCAATTCCCCAAAAGGGATTAATATAAAGAAAACACCCCATTAAAGTCAGACAATACAGTAAGCACCTGCATCAAGAAAAATATTATGATAAGAACCCAGCAAAAAATTTTATCTAGAAAAATTAGGGATTTTAAAAAACGGGAAAAAATAAAATCAAAAAACTTGAAATTTAAAAAAAAATTTTATCCTTAAAAAATATTTTATACTCATTTTCTTAAAACAAATCCAACAAACCCGACCAAAAACACCAAGCGTTGAAAAGTATCCTATTAAATTTTTTTTAAAGTAAAAGAGTTACTTACAAAAAATATTGCCCGAGCTTTCCAGTCGAAAGAGCATAAATAAAAAAATCAATTTCCGGGAAAAACGTACTTTACAATCTTACATTATGATATTGCTACTGACTATCTCACATATTTAGGGCATCAAAAATAATGATGCTAAGGAAAATATAAAGCAGTGACTTTCCAAAGACCCCGGTTCCAGAGTCCCGACCACCTGTCCATTAGCGTGTAATTTAAAAGCAATACAAAGCCAATCACGCCGTAAACCAAATGTTAGAAGAGCAAGTGATATATTTGAAATTCACATTTTGTATTATCGACAAAGGATAACCTATATACTATATATAATAAAAAATGTGAAATGAAAATTGTCAAAGGTCAAATTAAATTAACATTTTATAAAAAATCCAATGCACTTCTTGAATATGAAAAATATTAAAAAGAAAACAAAATAAACTCAAAACAAAGGGACATGTTTGAATTCATGCTATTTGTTTAAATCAAATAATCATGTGATAATTATATATAAACTTAATTGCTAAATCTTATATCAACAAGGACAATGAATATCTAATTTTTAATATTCATTTTACTCACACATGTTTTTTTATGCAAGTAAATTAGTAATTAATTTACATGTTTTTGATATTCAAATGTGAACACAAAACTCATTTTGCATGAGAAAAACAATTATAATTAATATTAGTGTTCGTGTATTAAGGGAGATAGAGGGGGAAAGGTAAAGTGTTTATTTGTGCGAATTATGTGACATGTGACAATTCCCGTAAAAAATGAAAGGTTGTTTTTTTTTTTTATCATAGAACACTTCAAAAAACCTTATCAATATATATATATTCGGTCCAATGCACTGTAAGCCCCTTTTAATTCCTTATTATGTACAGTTGAATCCATATACTGTCTGTCATTATAAATCTAATCTTCATCTGAATGTATTAAATAATTTACACTATACCAAGAAAGCACACCTATCTGCATGAATTTGAACAACAGACCGAAATTCTTCACTCTGTATTCTTTTACTACTCCCCCCCCGGCTCATATGTTCCCTACTAAAGCTTACATTTTACAACCAATACCGCAATCCTTTTTTTTCGTAAATAATGCATTTTTAAACACGTGCATCAGGTACAGAAAGAAATACCAATTCATTACGCTTTACATTAATCATGACCATGACTAAATGCCTACTTCCTCGGGTTGAACAACAAATCCTATACTGTGTCCATATATTTCTAAATCTAATCAACAATTGCCATAAAATGTCTGTATAGTTTCAAACAATTGAAAAATGCTATATTATTCTGTCATTATTGTGTTAATATCCGGCAAATAACATGTAAGGAAAAAGTTTATCATCTTATGCCCAAAAGCGAAGAATTTCATTTCACTAAAGTCGCATCTTTAAAATGTCCTATGAACTGTCCATTAGTCGTAAGCTCCTCTCCGTTGTTATAACTAGTATATGAAAGCTTCGAAGCTCATATCATCAGATGATATCCATTTTATAAAATAGAATGACAATACATAAGAATATCAAATTACATTTTCATTGAGCTTGTCAGCATTTATAAACATAAAAAACATAACCGAACTTGTTAACAAACATACTAAAATTGTTTCTGTTTAATATACAAATACATGATTCAAAAATTTGCATTAACAAAAAAATAACAAGCCGACATAACTGAAATATAAAAGGATTGATGCTAGACCTGTCGAAACACTTTCAGCTCCACTAAGTTAAGCATTATCCGACAATTGGCATCGTCAGGGTAACGTACACGTGATACCCTCCCCCCATTTACGATTTCTTTTTGAGTCGACCACAAAGTTACAATCAATACCCAGTTTTATATGACAGTATTCAAGCTGTTCCATCTTTGATAACAACAATGCGACCGTGCACCTGAAACAACGAAAAAGCAGTTTGTATTATTTTGGTCCAAGGTGATGGAAAAAAACTATATTTACGTTAAATTTTTTGTTGCAGTGGTTAAATGAAATTAAACTTGTCAAATGTTTCTAAATTACCTGTTATAGTTGTAAAAAATATTAAAATGCGCTGAAAAATGAAAGTACACAAAAATAAACTGAGGATTTGGGTTCGAATTAAAGCAGGGTCATCTTCTATCAGCAGTTATATATGGATCCATTATACAGATTTAGAAAGAAAAAGGTATTTTTTAGTTTATTCAGAGTTCCCATTCACGCACAAATGTGCGTAATACACGGTATGATTTTATAAAAAATCGCGTACGGAATTTTACCTCGTACGTGGGGAATCATGCATAATATATGGCACGAAAAAAAAAATCACCCAAAACGACAAGTAAAACGTTAAGTTTGGACAAGTTAGAAGCAATAACGACAAGTGTCAAATAACTCCATCATATATTTAAAAAAATACGAAACTAACGCCTGAAATAGCAGACTCACCTCTGTACTTCACATGAGAAAACTTTCCCGCGGATGAATTGAGCCCTTTTGATTCGTCTGATGCAATTCATGAATATATATTTTGAATCCTCCACATGACTAGACCTGGCTGCAATAATCTCGACAGGTTCCGTTAATCTGAGGAATCTTTTCGATAACGTAACAAAGTCCTATTACTGGCAAACAAGCATCGTCTCGGAATGGTTTGATCACATCTTATGTCACCAAACAAAAAGACTACCGAAAAATGTTCGTCGGGTAATATCTACTGGTAATGAATCAGATAATCGTCCAAAAATGAAAACCTATATTAACAAAGCCTAAAAGGTTACAATAATAGGTGGAATATCCGAATTTTCCGTGGCTCCGGTTTAAATGAAGAATCTGCAAAACAAAGTTTTGCAGTTCATGGGAAAAGTATGCCGAATCATATAATGAGGCCTGATCGCTCGCCGGGGAAATATTGACTATTCATATATCAGTCAACTGAATAAAAATCATGAAGAAGTAACGGCAAAATAATTGCCCGTAATCCCACACAAAAACTGTACCTGTGGTCCAAAATTTTGATGTCAAAGCTATAAAACTCAGTGACCCCTAGGCGGGGACCAATTTATACCCAAGGAGCCATGATTTGAAAACTGGTTCAGGTCCACAAGGTCATGTTAAAATTCAACAGCTACAACCCATGAACTTATGGGTTTTCTGACAAGATCTTTAAAAGATTCTCCATATAAGTCTATGTAAAATCAAGTGACCCCCTGGAGCGGGCCAATTTTCACCCCAGGCCCAAGATTATAGAACTTGGTACATGTCTATAAGCCATAAAAACAAACGCTAAATATCTAAACCTCCAGGCTTAGTGGTTTCTAGTGTTTTAGTTGTGTGTGACCGTCAGTCACACCAGCTAATAGTACCTACATTTCTGGAACCCCCTCGTTTTTTCTCCATTTAAAAACCAAATAACTCCTCAGCATGATTCAATATGAATGGAACGTTGCAATGGTAACTCTATCACATATGAATGCTAAGATAGAGCAAAAATGTTAAAAAATTAATGGTGTGTCAAGAATAAATGCTACAAGCGACACAATCGTTTGGTGAATAAAACATCAAAGAATTTATTATCTATGCTGAATTTGCTGATGAATATTGGATTGTTTGATCTCCCTTTTGATCACGTAAATGCCGAAAAAGACGTAGAACCTGTCATTACTGTAAATGTTTAAAATAAAAATAAAAAATTGGGCTTACAATACACATTCATTTCACCTCATTACAGCACTCTTAGCGAGTGCCCCACCCCTAATAAATACAACACTAAATATATAGGTGGTAACGCTCCGTCCCGAAAATGGTACTCAGGCAATAGACATTTGTGCGATGGCACGCTTCGTCCCCCTAACCGTCATAGCTTGCAGTTTTTAGGTGATTCAATTTTGTTTACATTATACCTACTCCGGAACTGTCCATTTGGTTTTTTATTTTTACATACTTTTTTTTTTTTTTAAGAAAATGCACGTGGGCCAAAAATAGACCCCCACCCCCGATCGGCAAGCGCGCAAATATGTTGCATTTTCTAGTTTCGGTTTCTGAATCGGTCTGTTGACTGTTCTTTGTGGATAAAAAAAAGAGAACTGGAGAAAACCATTTCTGATAATGGGCGTAGAATACATCCTAAAAAACTGGGCTGTTACTATAAGGCACTAATTAAGTACATGGATACAAAGGACATGAGGGATCGAATGCTGCCAGAAAACACTCACCAAAAATAACTGATCTGCAGAGAAAGATAAACGTTCGTCAGAACCTAAAACCAAAAAGTCATGGAATCTATAACAAATCTGCCGTCACAACTGACATCCATTGTGGATTACAAAATAAGGCAGAACCTATCTCTTCAAATTCATGTCTGCATTAAATTCTATTTGTTTGATAACAGTAGATGTTTATTTACGTTTTTTTTTTTTTTTTTTTGAAACAGTGGATTTTTTTAACATTTAGATCAAGTAGACATCTAATAATAGGTGAATGTTCTATTTAAACTAGACCTAGTAAACCTTGAAAACACGTAAAAAAAACTAAATGCTCACTTATCAGCCTTTTAAAAGTGAAGAAAGTAGAAAATATATAATTTTGTACAAATTGGTCAATTATTGAAGATTTTTTATTTGTCCTCCTCAGACCTAGTTTACATATTCTCCTGTGCTGACGGCGCTGGGAAAGCCTGAACAGATGGTATTCTTGCGTGAATTTGTTAACACAACGGCTATTTGAAGCAAGCAAAGGGAGCAAGTATGGTTATTCTTATGATATAAAATACGTTATACGCTCCTCGTTATTAGAGCTCTACCTGCTGGAGCAGAGTTGTGGTCGATCCCTGACAGTGCCATACCAAATTCATAAAAAAAAAGTTTCTGATATATTAGTTTTCTGGAATAGCTCAGCATATAAGATAGTTTCAGGCCTGGTTGGCCCAGTTCAGATAGTAAATGTAACTGGGTGTGGTTTTCAGGCCACATGTCGTTGGCGTGATATTGCAGTGGGCAACACCACAAATTATCTGTCTCAAGTAGACAAGACCTCAAATGATTTAATAATGTCATGGGAGCATTATATTCAACATACAAACATGTTAAAAAAAAGTAAATTAATCATCTGCCAAAAGTCAACAGTCTGGTCAAGATCTTTTCAATGTAGACTGTTTACCTTTAAGCATCAAAATTTGACTGCTTGAATATACCAGGGTCAGCAAATTTTGGGATGATATTTCAATGAAACAAGGGGGTCATAATTGTCCTGGATCGCTCAACCTATATTATAATGCTATGTAAATCAAGTGATCCCTGGTGGCAGGGCAAATTTAACCCTAAGCAATGATTTAACAAACTTGGTAGAGGTCTATTAGCCCATGTTACCAAATATCTAAACACCAGGCCTTGTGGTTTATGAAAGAAGTTTTGCAAGTTGTTTCCCTTATAAGCTTTTTGATTAAATCAAGTAACCCCTGGCGGGCCAATTTTGACCCCAGGGTCATGATTTGAACAAACTTGGTTTGAGATCCACTAGACACTGCTCACTGCACCATCAATCTAAACCCCAGACCTTGTGGTTTTCTGCGAAGAAGATTTTTTCAAGATTGGTTTCCTATCTTTTGTCTATGTTTCAATCAAGTGACCCAATATGCGGAGCCAAAGTTGACCCAAGTGCCATGATTTTAACAAATTTGGTAGAGAATCACTAGACACGCTACACACCCAAAATATCTAACTCCGCTTTGTGGTTTTTTGAGAGAAGAAAGATTTTTTTTTATTCTATAAAGCCTATGTTTAATCAGTCCGATCCCTGGGGCAGGCCCATTTGAACCCTATGGCTTATTATTTGACAAACTTTGGTAAGGTCTATAGCCGATGTTAACAATACCAAATGATCTAAACACCATGGCCCTTTTGTGGTTTTGAGAAGAAGATTTTGCAAGTATTTTTCTTAATTAGTCTATGTTAAATCCAAGGTTATCCCTATGGCGGAGCCAAGCTTTACCCCGGGCCAGATGTGAAAAAACTTGGGCATAATCCACTAACAATGCGACACGCCAAATATCTAAACCTACAGGCCTTGTGGTTTCAGAGAAGAGATTTTTCAGTTAGTTTTTCCTATTTCTCTTATGTAAAATAAGGAACCCCTATGGCGGGTCAATTTGACCCTAGGCTAGAATTTGAACAAACTTGGTAGAGATCCACTAATAAATGCCACACAACAAAATATCTAGACTCCAAGCCTTGTGGTTTCAGAAAAGAAGAATTTCACTTTTAAAATCTATTTTTAGCTCCTGTGATCTTATTATTCAACAACCCGGAACATTTTTAAACCAATTTCCTAATAAAGATCACTTAGGAACCTCCTTGCAATTTGATCACTTTTCCATCAGTAGTTCAGAGAAGATATAGAAGTAAATCATGCCGATGACAACGCCGACAAAGGCTGTCCCAAAAGCTCACCTTGCACTTCGTGCCAGGTGAGCTCAAAATCATGTCATATTCCAATAACATGAAAAAAATTTTCAGAAAATACAGTTTTCCAAGAAGTTTTAATTCATCCGTAACATTTTTATGGAATTTTTTTGGCTCAAGGTGAGCGTTTGTAGCTTAGACATGTCAGCATTGTCAGCATTTTGTTTCAAATTTTTATGTAGACAAGTACTTCTGTTACGTGACTGGGACGTGCCTAGATTTCTTGAGTCCCCACCATTTCAGATATTGCACGAGGGGGGGGGGGTGGATAAGAAAGGAAAATGTGCAATTGAAAAAAAAGGGTAATTTCTATCTATATAGTTCCTTGAATTATTTCATTCCAATACATTCTGACTGAATGTCCAGTAACAATTTTCTAACAGCGTTTTGTTTAAATCTACTCATATGGTTGACAAAATTAATTCATTTAGTCAAGAATCTCCTTAAGATATCATGATATTAAAAGTGTTTTTAAAACTTAATAAAAAACAATGAAGTGAAAGAAAAACAATAATGAAATCTAATTGTTTGAGTTGGGCCTTTGGACCTTAGTTTTGGTCCTGTACTCCTGTAAAAATTACAGGACCAAAAGGCCCTGTGATCTTAGACACCTTTATCAGATTAACTGAATGACCAGTACAACCTAAGGAACTGTAACTGTCAGATTCCCACATTGGGGCGCCAGATGTAACCAGATAAGATTTTATCGTGCCTCCTGTTAATATAATGTCATTGCACGTGCTTTGGTGTAACCAGATGAGGAAATTGGTCAGTCAAATTGGGACTCAAACAAGGACCCTACTTTGCTTGGTAAGGCCAGTGCATACAGCCCTTAGTTCATAACCGGACCACTTACCCAAATATCTCACGACAGGGTTACTTAGGCGTTACAGATAATGTAAAATAGACTTTATGCATTTTTTTCTCCAAATTCTTGGTTTTTTTTTATAATTCAGTGGGGGGTCTACGGAAATGATACCACAGGTGGAAGGAATAATGATGCCTGACTTCATGTCCTAGTAAACTTCACCTAGGTTTAAATGATTTGTGTCAGAATCCCTCTTGACATCTTTCTGCTCAACAGATGACACTTGTATTATATAAAAATCCAAGGAAGTTTGACCTATTGCATAAATAATGAAAATAATTAGTGACTGCTGCTTGTCAGAGAGCTAAACTAATCACTGTGTGAGAGAAACTCAGATAACTTCATAGACAGGTGCTAGTTTTGAAGCAAAACAGATAATATAAAGGGAATTAACATCTCTGGCCAAAATAAGAAATTATCTCTGCGTGAGGCATTTCACCATCAACAAACAAAAACTATATGTTGATCACCCGCTAAAGTGTAGAATTTGAGATGATAAATTGTCATACTTTGACTTTCACAATTATTTTTGTGCAAAAACAAACTCACAAATAGAAGAGTGTGGCCAAGAGTAACTTAATTGTTTACAAAATATCCAGTACAATATAATAACATTACTATGTAATTATCATACTATTTAATTACTCATAATCTATTTAATTATCATTACTATTTCCCCCAAGTATTTTATCATGTTTGGATAAAAATTGCTGAAGATAGCAAGTCTTTGATGTATTTTGCACTAATGAAGTTTTCCTCATTAGTTTGTCTAGATCTTTATTTTGCTCCCAACCAGAAACAAGAATAGGGCGGGGAATAATATCATTGATTTTTCTGTCTGTTCATCTTTCCGTTTTTTGATAGATCATAACTTGAAATTGCTTGGAACGTCATGAAATGATGGAGAGCATTGACAGAGAAAAGTGCAGTACAAATAAATCAAGAATTTCTTTAGACCAGTTTATTTTGTTGTATCTCCCCCTTGGTACTATTGCCTGTACAGTCCTATCTCTAAACTGTTAATATGATTTTGTATTTGTACCCAGTGATAAAGGGAATAATTTGCACTGCTTGTCTAAAACTATAACTTTTCTGAAACCTCTAGGGTAGAAAACTGATGACACACCAACCCTCAACCTGGTAGACACCATTGTCCGAATTACCATTTCATTCAGCACAAATGGTCCCAACTCATTGGCACTCTACTTTAATTCTGAAATGCAAGTTGATCCCTTGAAAATGATCTCTTTTGGGTACAGCTTAGTTTTTCCTAACTATACTCCCTTATAGAAAAGTGCAGAAGTATTCTCCTTTGAAATCAATTATCTTACTTGATTTTCATTTTAGCACAAGATTGCCCTGTACCATAAAACAAAGTTTGAACCCTTGAACAATGAGGCCATAGGCTGGTCCTCCCAAAAATACACCCATTAGAAAATTTCAAAATTATTCTCTGTGAAAGCAATAGGTTAGATTTTAATGTCCCTTTTTTGCTTTATTATGGTCACAGCACTCGCTATCTAACTATATCTGGCTACACTAATGTTGATCTCTGGAACACTAAACCATAGACGGGTCTGCATGTCATGTATTTCCTTTATAGACAGAATCAACAATTTCAAAATATTCTCAAAAACTCTTGCTTGTATCGGATAAACTATAGAATTGATCATATCAATTAAAGTCACATATTGTCACAAGTTTGGTTCATGAATTATCACAGAGTTCTGAATCCTTTGTTTTTTATGTAATCTTGCCCACACTTCATCTCTAAACATCTCACCAGATTAGATGAAACTTCACTGGATTTGATCAGTATCTAGTTTTAGTTTGCAAATTGTCTGCATGTTTTTTGTCGTCATGGGATGCGGAGAAACAGAGTTATACGTCTTAATGTATTTAAAGCATTAATGTCATGATAATGTGCATCGGGAATCAGAATACTTGTCTAGTGCCTTGTTCCTATCTCAAAACCCCTGTCTTGATTCGATTGAACCCTTTTCAAAATTTGATCAAAACCAAGTCTAGATGTGCAACAGCATGTTTAAAATGGAATGATTACACAGAGTTATGACCTATTTTAATTAACAACAAGAGACCCTATAGATTCTTGTCTACACATTCTCCAAAACCCCCTATCTTGAATTGAAAAACTTTTACTGGATTATCGTTTCATGTCTTGTCCAGCATGTTAGTTTGAGAATTAACAATAGTGTTATGGCCTTTCATTTTATTTAGATCACCCTATGGTCCATTGATCCATGCAGAACACTGGTATGCCAAGGTCACCAACATAATTTACTTTAAAACTTCAAAAATATCCTTCTCTAGAAGCAATGGTTCAAAAATTCAATTTCCATGGGACAAATAATCACCTCATAAGTCGTTTTTAATAAGTTACAGAGGTGGCGAAAAGTCTCCTGAAGATTGCCCATGATTATTAGAAATAAATCTTGTAAAAGTGAAACTTATAAACGAACGTAATTCGAAAGCTAAAATTAAACCATTTTATTTCTTTAGTAAATGGTCCCTCCTTATGGCCGGCTAACCATAATGGCTTGAATAAAGTTGATCCTTGAAAAATGGGGCCCTAGGGGTCGGATAGTTTTCCTTCTATTCTCCACATAAAATAAAAATCAATTTTTTTCCTTCTATGAAAACCATATTAAGAAATTTAATTTCTTTTTTGGCATGACATAGCTGTCTACTATAATTGCTAAACTCAATTGAGCTTTTGAAAACAACTAAATAAAAAGGATATAAAAACGTTAGGGCTCTCGTAGTTTCCTTATATAGCTTTCTATAGAAACTCCAAAATTATTCCTTCAATGAAGCCAATGTCTAGAATTAAATTATCATTTGAAACAATAGTCCAAATAACGGTCCATATACCATGATTACTAAGATAAAGTTGATTCCATAAAAAAGAGGTCCCCCAGGATTGGCTTGTTTCCTAAGTAATTAATATAGAATAGCAAACATTTTTATATAATCCAATGGTTAGAATATAATTTCTTTTTTCATGCATGGTCAAACTCATGGCTGTCTTCCTTAAAGCTAAAATTCAGTTGATCTCAAGAACAATGAGGCCCCTAGGGGTGGGTAAGTTTCCTAATAAAGTTTAATAACAGAAAATTTTATAAAAATCTTCTCCTATGACTTGATTATTTGAGTTTACCGTCGCTATTCAACAGTATTCCGTCATACAGCGACGTCCCAGCTAATTACAGATGAGAAAGACCCCCGAATGGCACGGAGGCAACCGGTAGAAACCACCGACCTACTACCGCAAGTCAGCTTGAAATGCTACCTCACATGAAACTCCGAATGACCCTACCGGGACTCGAACCCAACCCGGTGAGGGCTGAGTGAGAGTAAAAAGATCAGCGACTTTACCCATCTCGGTCACGGAGGCCCCTCTCTCCTATGACGCCATGACGAATTTGATTCCTTTTAACAAAAAGCACACTTTAGACTGCCTACTATTATTCCAAAGATAAAGTTTAACCCATGAGAACTGAGCCTCAAGATGATTGTCTAATTTAAAGATTCTTTGTATTTAACTTAAATCTGGAAGTTGGTGGAATATGAAGTGATTTGAGTGGCTTTAAATAAACTTTGTACTCTGGTCAGAGACTAGTGGCCAATCACAGCCCTCTTGTATGGGGTGCAGTGCAAATCCCAGCATAGTTCATTTCGCGTTTTTGCACACTAAGTTGCAAGAGATAAAAAGCTTATAAAATGTAAAACGTTAAGAATATTCAAGTTTACTTAATACTCATTTGGGATATTTTTTCCTGTTGCATTTTGGGACACAATTCCACATAAATTCTAGTTTTTGCAAAAGACACCTCTTGGAAACATATCGTGGACATTACACAGTTCTTTGAGAATAGAAACAAAATCCGTTGCATAAAATTTACTGGTCCAAAATGTTTCCTTGTTTTGTGAACAGCAAGAAAACTGATGTTTTTTCAATGTTTCCTGTATTATTATGTTTCGTAAAGAAATAAAATTAAATATTGACTTTTTCAAGTTCCTGTTCATAAATGAACCATCTATGGTTAATTATTAGAAACATTACTTAACTAATGAAAAAATCAACAACACGTAATTTGTTTATTGTATTACTTTTATCATTTTATCCTGATTTAACAGGAAGTGTTGGCCTAGGGAGTTAAATTGCAATAAAATGTATTATTTTATTTACACTTGCTCTGAAGTGTACCAGATGGGCATAAATATATTAATTTCCTTGAAAAGTCCTATTAAAGTTATTACTAAACTTAAAGGACCATAACTCATATGATATCTTTATTAACTTCCATTACTTTTTAAGTATCATTGGGGTATGCAATAACCTCTTTATGAATGTCAAATTGCTTACATTAAATGTACCCATCACTTTTGTGATAGTTCTAGTTTTTTTTGTGATACTTGTACAGACTTTGTTTGAATTTAACCTTTAGGAACGAACTCAAGTATAATGATAATTTCCATCTCAGGAACACGCTTTTAATTTAAGGTAATTGAAAGTTTCATTAAACTGCAGATTTCAAACCCGCAATCATGTAAGACACACACAATTTCATAACCTTCCAGCCTTTGATTTTCTGATATAAGCCAGTATGGTAAAAACAATAATCTGGTGTTTGGGGCAAGTTTTGATCCTTGGGCAATAATGTGAACAAAGTGAAAGATGCCCACTAGTCCATACTTACATCCCAAACTCCAGGTCCTTTTAAGTTTCTGTAAGAAAGATATTTCTAGTTTTTCTTATATAAGCCTATGCAAAATCAAGTGACCCCTGAGCGGGGACCAATTATGACCACCCAAAGGGGCCATGATCTGAACAAAGTTGGTAGACGTCTAATAGTCCCCTAATATATCCCAAATATCTTAACTCCAGGCCTTTTAGTTTTCCAGACAAGAAGGTTTTTTCTAGTTTTCCATATATTTAAGTCTATGAACATCAAGTGACCCCTAGGACGGGGGCCGAATTTTGACCCAGGGCCATTAATGAACAAACTTGATAACATGTCTAAAAGGTCATGTTTACAACATAAAATATCTAAAAAAACCTCCAGGCCTTGTGGTTTCTAACCAAAATGCTTTTTTCTAGATTTATCCCATATTTATATATATAATATATATATAAAATATATATATATAATAATCTATATTATGCCTTATGAAAAAACGTGACCCATGGGGCGGTCCAATTTTGACCCCAGGCCATGATATACAATCTTGGTAGATGTCTATAGGCCATGATACTCACCAAAATATTTAAACCAAGGCCTTGGTGGTTTCTTACAAGAAGATTCTTCTTGATTTTCCTGTACAAACCTATGTTAAACAAGTGACCACTTGCGCGGGGTTAATGATGACCCCAAGGCCATGATTTGAACAAACTTGGTACATGGCCATGTTATTCACCAAATATCAAATCTAAACTTCAAGTCCGTGTGGTTTTGACAAGAAGATTTTTCTAGAATTTCCTTAAAGCCTATGTAAAATAAAGTGACCCCTGGTGCGGGCCAATTGTTGACCCAGCGTCACGATTGAACAAACTTAGTAGAGGTCAACTAGACAATGCCACACAGCCAATATATCACTCTGCCCTGCAGTTTTACAGAAGAAGTATTTCAAAGATTGGTATTTTTAAAATCTATTTTTTTTAGCTCCCGTGACCTACCTTTTTCCAACCAATCAAAACAATTTGCGTTTGCATAATTTTTCTATTTTTGAGTCGTGACGTCATATGCGTCATAAGCATACTACTACTACTACTACTACTTATTTTTTTTTCTTCGCTTATTTTTCGCGGAATATAATGTCATTTGTTCAGCATAAACATGAATACTACCAGAGTTGAGTCATTACTTTGCAACTTCTATCTCCTGCTTTTTGCATTAACACAGGTTGCAGAAAGTCCTATCATTCGTTCCGACAAATTACATCTAGTTATTAGTGCTTTCGAAGCTCTTTTGATAAAAAAAACTATTTTTGAAGATCGGGATTGAAATGGCACAGTAATGGCGGAAAAGCGAAAAACGGCCCTATACGTAGTGCAGGAAACTGCATGCATCTAAAAAAGTATTGTTTTTGTAAATATTGTTATGAATATGTTTTATAGCCAATAAATTTTCCCTTTTCGAACGATATGCAGCTTTTAAAAAATCCAAAGAATAAACTTTAAAATATCGTTCATGAAGTAAAATGTTATTAACTTTATTTTGGCATATTTTTGCATTTTTTTCCGGGGTTTTTAAGCGTCCATAGTCAAAAGCAGTTATGAATATGTACATACATAAAGCGTGTGAAATGTTGGGAATTTAATGACCTTTTTAACGGTACCTACTTTTCTTATTTTGTCATGATATAAGAGAGTTATATGAGAAATAAGAACTCATGATAATAATCATTAAAAAGTGTAAATGCGCAATTCAAACGTTATCATTAAAGTATTCATTCTTTTTATTTTAAACATATTAAGCGTTATATGGTAGTTTACCGAAGTAAAATCTTTTAAATCAATATGAAAACTATGCTTTAATATCTTCAGCCAAATTAAAAAAGTTTTAAAATGTTAAAATGTTTTTTCAGTTAATTCAGATACCACTGGAATGTCAAATAAGCTACAGTGGAACCTCTCAAACCGCACTCTCTATAAACCGGAATACTCTCTAAACCGAAACGAAGTATAAACTCCCGATTATTTCCCTATATATTCTATATTGAAAAAACACTCTCTAAACCGGAACCCTCCGAATTCCGATCCCGGGACGATAATTTCGTGATATTTACATAAATTGTGAGTTTTTTTCACCTCTTTAAACCGCACGCGGGGCCCAACATGAACATGTCCGTAAATATACTGACATTATTTTCTGAAAACTGAAATGCGAGTTTAAACCCGGCGTAGACGTTTCATCTTCTGTGTGTGATAAATACAATTAGCGGTAAACAATTACAATTCGTTGACCGGCATGATTAAAGATGGGATAAGGTAATAATATTGTTAATCGAGCGTTTTGGACCCGGAAGAGTTTCATATTTGTAGTAGTGACTTAAAAATCCGTCAACAAACGCACCATTTTATCTTCCTCGTAAATGATTGATGGATACTGTAAGGAAGAAGGAAAATAATCGGCTCTTTCTGATGTTTATTCTGTAAATGCATTTTGTGACAAACTTAAGCTGAGTAGATAATACGGCAAAAATATGTTAGATGACTTAATTGGTGACAATTCCCAAATGCATGTTTCAATGAAGAAATCTGCATAGTGGGACATGATTTATAGTGTGCAATTTAAAAGGCGTTTTTATTAGTATACGTTACTTGTTATGGTTTTAAGTCCTTTTTGAATAATAGAGATGTTGAATTTAGTATAAAAAATATATACCCACTAGAATTATTATACGTATTATAAACCATTAATAGAAACATTTCGGAATAAAATATAAAATGCAACAATACCACACACATAAATGACGTAGAGTAATGCCATATATGTCTACATACATATCATTCCATTTACATAACAAGTGGAGAATAATACCATACATATAACGAACAACACTCAAAGAGTAAAACCCCCTGTAAACCGCACACCTCTGAAAACGGACATTTCAGTTGGTCCGGGCACTATGCGGTTTAGAGAGGTTCCACTGTATTTGTATATAAGTAGAATGTTAAGTTCTATTGAGAAATCTACTGGGGCGACACTGTAAGGAAGCAGTAAAGGTACAACGTTTACCTGTGCTAAATGTGAGGCCGCACCCCTATTATAATTGTTCGGTTTATCTTTACTTATATTTTTTTTTTTGTAACAGAAATGTTTAGTGTATTAAATCCATACTCTATTTTAGTTTTCCTTTTTTCCCAATGTTGATAAATGAAAATAAAGACAAGATAAATAGAAAATAAAATGAGTTTTTGAAAAAAGTTTGTTGTTCAGCATGGACTTATGTGTATTTTAAGTTCTTATAAATGAACAACAGGGGAAATTGTTTCCTTTTAAAAGAAAGGTACATGTGAAATGAACTAAAGTGAACACATATATTTTCAATAGGGAAATGCCGGTATTATACCACAGAGAAACGTAAATTTTGGAGGTCGACATTGTTTATGAACAAAATATTTTCAGCTGATCGGGTTTCCTAAACTGAGTTGCAGCGCAGAAAGCCCTTATCGTTTGTGGGGACAAACGAAGTCTAGTTATTATTATTATTATTCTTTTTTTTTTCCTAACTAACGCTTTTTTTTAATATGTTGCAATAGTCTAGGCGATGAAATTTTTATTTATTATTAAATCACATGAGGAAATTTTGATTTCAATGATGTCAGCACCTATGACGTCACATGACGTCACAGCTAAAAATAGTGAAAAATGGTGTTCACGCTCTACAGCCGTCATTTATGGTCGGATTTTCTTCAAATTTTCACAGATCGTACATCTTGAAACTAAAGTGTGCAATCCTGTCAGCTAACCGAAAATTTCCCAAAGACCCAAGTTCTGTTGCTGAAATAAGATTCGAACGTAGGACCGAAAATTTCATTTTAGGATGAAAGAGCTTCAGGATGAAATAGAAAGTTGAAACTTACACCAGTTTGCAGTTCTGCAGAATTTCTATATTATTTTTTAGTCGTGACGTCATATGACGTCATAAGCATACTTCTTAATTTTTATTTTAGGGCAATGATTTCGACTTTATGCCAGTTGTTCAGAATAATGAAAATTCAGAGTTATGACAGTAAAGAAAACGCTTTTGAACAAAAGGGATCTTCAGCATCCTATGACGTCATATGACGTCACAGCTAAAAATAGTGAAAAATGGTGTTCACGCTCTACAGCCGCCCTTTATGATCGGATTTTCTTCAAAATTTCACAGATGGTACATCTTGAAACTAAAGTGTGCAAATCCTTCAGCTAACCGAAATTCCGAAAGACCGAAGTTCTGTGGTGAAATAAGATTCGAACAAGGACCGAAAATTCATTTTTAGGATTAAAGAGCTTCAGGATGAGATAGAAAGTTGAAACTTACACAGTTTGCAGTTCTGCAGAATTTCTACATATATTTTGGTCGTGACGTCAATTGTCGTCATGTGACGTCATAAGCATACTTCTTAATTTCATTTTGGGCAATGATTTCGACATGATGCCATTGTTCAGAATAATGAAAATTTTAAAGTTTTGACCCGTAAAGTATGCGCTTTTGAACAAAAGCATCTTCAGCACCCTATGACGTCATGTGACGTCACAAACTAAAAATATTGAAAAATGGTGTTCGCGCTCTACAGCCGTCATTTATGGTCGGATTTTCTTTTTAATTTTCACAGTGGTACACTTGAAACTAAGGTGTACATATCCCGCAAGCTTACCGAAATTCCGAAAACCGAAGTTTGTGGCTGAAATAATATTCGAACATAGGACCAAAAATTTCATTTTAGAATTGAAGAGCTTCAGCTTGAGATAGGAAGTTGAAACTTACACAGTTTGCAGTTCTGCAGCATTTCTACAAAAATTTTGAATCGTGACGGTCAGAGGACGTATAAGCATACCACTTAATTTTAATTTGGGGCAATGATTGCGATATGATGCCAGTTGTTCAGAATAATGAAAATGTCAGAGTTATTGCAGTAAAGTATGCGCTTTTCAGAAACAGCATTTTCAGCACCCTATGACGTCACGTGGACGTCAAGACTAAAAATAGTGAAAAATGGTTTTTCGCGCTCCACAGCCGCCATTTTTGATCAGATTTTCTTCAAAATTTTTTCAGATGGTACATCTTGAAACTAAGGTGTGAATATTTTGTCAGCTAACCTTAATTCCGAAAAATGAAGTATTTTGGGCTGAAGTAAAAATCGAACATAGGACCAAAAATTTCATTTTAGGGTTAAAGAACTTCGGGATGAGATAGATAGTTGAAACTTACACAGTTTGTAGTTCTGCATAATTTCTTAATATATTTTGAGTCGTGAAGTCATATGACGTCATAAGCATACTACTACTACTGCTACTTATTTTTTTTTTCTTCGTAACTAAACGCTTATTTTTCGCAGAATATAATGTCAATTGTTTTAGCATGAACATGAAATACTACCAGAGGGGAGTCATTACATGAAACTTCTATCTCCTGCTTTTTGCATTAACACAGGTTGCAGAAAGTCCTATCATTCGTTTAGACGAATGACGTCTAGTTTTGGGCTTTCTGCTAGAGCAGAAAGACTTTGTTTTTGTACTGTTTTTTATTATTGGGCTTTCTGTAGAGCAGAAAGACCTATTGTTTTTGTACTGTTTTTTATTATTATTATTATTATTTATTTATTATTATTATTATTCCTTTCTTCCCAAAAGAAGTTGCTATTTCAATAGGTTCCCGACGGTCTAGAATACGAAAATTTAATAGCACATATTTGATGTGATGAAATTTTGAATCTATTAATTTTATATTCCTATGACGTCACATGACGTCAAATTGACATTTGTACAAAAGTTTGTTCGCACTCTACAGCTTCATTTCACGGCGGATTTTCTAGATATTTTCACAAAATGTGTTTATTAGGATCTAGATGTGCATATTATATACGTTTTCCAGAATCGAAAAGACCAAGGTTCTATGGTTAAACCAAGTTTCGAACTTTCGACCTTAAAATTTTTTTAAAAGTATTTGTAGCTCCTATGTAAGCTAGAAATCTCAAATTGACATCACATATATCCTTGATGCCTTCTTTATATTCTGAGAAATATTTAACGACATATGACGTCATTGACGTCATAATGTTTAATAACAATTCAAAAACAAATACAAAGGGTTTTTCAGCCTTCTACTCCACATTTCTTGACGATTGGCTTCAAATTTTCTCTGAAAGTGCCAGCATTGCATCTCATTGTCAAATATTATTTCCGTTTCCGAAAATCTCAAAGGTAAAGGTCATAAATCATTATTGGTTTTTCCTTTGACCTGTTATATCTCAAAAACGAACAAATTCTATTCGAGACAACATGGTATTATTATTAGTGCTTTCGAAGCTCTTTCTGATGACAAAATATTTTTGAAGATTGGCTTGAAAGGGACATTTAATGGGCGGAAAGGGGAAAACGGCCCTATACGTAGTGCAGGAAACTGCATGCTTCTCAAAAATATTGATTTTTGTAAATAACGTCATGAACATAAATTTATACCCCAAAAATAATTTCCTTTCGAACGATATGCAGATTTTAAATACCCAAAGAATAACTATTAAAATATCGTTGTTTGAGGTAAATGTTATTAACATATTTTGGCATATTTTTGCTTTTTTTTCCGAGGTTTAAGCGTCCATAGTTTAAAAGCAGTTATGAATAGGGTCCATACAAAAAATCGTGTGAAATGTTGGGAATTGAATGACCTTTCTAACGGTACCCTACTTTTCTTATTTGGTCATGCTATAAGAAAGTTACATGAGAAATAAGAAATCATGATAATAATCATAAAATTGTAAATGCGCAATTCAAACGTTATCAATAAACTATTCATTCTTATTATTTAAACATATATACAGCGTTATATGTTAGATACGAGGTAATAGCCTTTGTAAGTCAAAAATTGTAACTATGCTTTAATATTTTCAGCCAAATTAAACAGGTTTTTTAAAATTTTAAAATGTGTTTCAGTTAATTCAGATACCAGTGGAATGTCAAATAGTTATATGTAATAACGTAGAATGTTAAGTTCTATTGAGAAATCAAAGGGGCGGTCACTGTAAGCAGCAGTAAAGGTACAACTTTTAAACCTGTGCTCATGTGAGGCCGCGGCCTACTAAAAATTAGTTCGGTTTATCAATGTTTTATTTTTTACTTTGTAAAAGAAATGTTTAATGTATAAAATTCATACTTTAATTTAGTGTCCTTTATTCAATATTGATAAATGAAAATAAAGACAAGGTAAATAGTAAATAAAATGTGTATTGAAAATATCTCGTTGTTCATCATGTACTTTATGTGTAATTTTACGTTTTTTTAAACGAACAACAGGGACAATTGTTTTATATTAAAGAAAGGATACATGTGAAGTGAACTAAGTTGGGTAGAACACATATTCTCAATATGGAAATGCAGGTATTATACCACAGAGAAACGTTAATTTAGGATGTCGACTTTGTTTATGAAAGATTCTTTTCAGCTGATCAGGCTTAAACCGAGTTGCAGCGCAGAAAAAGCCCCTTTAAATCGTTTGTGGGACAAACGAAGTCTAGTTATTATTATTATTAATTTTTTCCTTTCTTCCAAATATGTTGTTATTTCAATAGGTTCCCGACTGTCTAAAATCACGAAAATTTATAGCTCTTTCCCTGAGGTGATGAAATTTTAGAATCTTTTAATTTTTATTCCTATGACGTCACATGACGTCAAATTTTGACATTTGCTACAAAAGTTTGTTCGCGCTCTACAGGCTTCATTTCTTATTGGATTTTCTCGATATTTTTACAAAATATGTTTATTACGTTCTAGATGTGCCCTATTATACGTTTTCCCAGATTCGAAAAACAAGGTTCTGTGGTTAACCAAGTTTTGAACTTTCGACTTAAAATATATTTAAGTATTTTTTAGCTCCTATATAAGATAGAATCTCAAATTGACACCACATATATCCTTGATGTCTTCTTTATATTTTAAAAAATTTAACGACATATGACGTCATTTGACGTCATAATGTTAATAACAATTCTTAAACAAAAACAAACGGTTTTTCAGCCCTGTACTCAAATGTCTTTAAAGATTGACTTCAAATTTTCTCTGAAAGTGCAAACATAGCATCTCATTGTCAAATATCATTTCCGTTTCCGGAAAATCTCAAAGGTCAAGGTCATATGTCAATTATCGGTTTTTTCCTTTGACCTGTTTTTATCTCAAAAACGAACAATATTCTATCGGGGACAACATGCGTATTATTATAAATGCTTTCGAAGCTCTTCTGTTGAAAAAAATAATTTTGAAGATTTGGGGTTGAAATAGCACAGTAATGGCGGAAAAGCGAAAACGGCCCTATACGTAGTGCAGGAAACTGCATGCATCTCAAAAATATTGATTTTTGTAAAATATTATTATGAACATGATTTATAGCCCAATTAATTTCCTTTCGAACGATATGCAGCTTTAAAAAATCCAAAGCATAATTATTAAAACATCGTTGATAAAGTAAATGTCATTAAATATTTTGGCATATTTTTGCATTTTTTCCGAGGTTTAAGCGTCCATTTGTTCAAAAGCAGTTATGTATAGGTCCATACATAAAGCGTGTGAAATGTTGGGAATTGAATGACCTTTCTAACGGTACCTATTTTCTTATTTGGTCATGATATAAGAAGTTATATGAGAAATAAGAACTCATGATAATAATCATAAAAATGTAAATGCGCAATTCAAACGCAATCAATAAACTATTCATTCTTATTATTTAAACATATATAAAGCGTTATATATTAGATACCCAAGTAATAGCCTTTGTAAATCAATAATGTAACTATGCTTTAATATTTTCAGCCATATTAAACAGGTTTTAAAATTTTAAAAAGTGTTTCAGTTAATTCAGATACCATGGAATGTCAAATAGTTATATGTATATTAAAGCAGAATGATAAGTTCTATTTAGAAATCCACTGGGCGTCACTGTAAGCAAGCAGTAAAGGATCAACGTTTACCCGTGCTCAAGTGAGGCCCCGGCCTACTATATTTGTTTTGTTTATCACTAAAATATTTTCTTTGTAAAGAAATGTTTTTGTGTATAAAATTCATACTTAATTTAGTATCCTTTATTCAATATTGATAAATGAAAATAAAGACAAGGTAAATAGTAAATTTAAAAAGTGTATTGAAAATATCTCGTTGTTAATCATGTACTTTATGTGTAATTTTCCCTTCTTTTAAATGAACAACAGGGGCAATTGTTTTATTTAAAGAAAGGATACATGTGAAATGAACTAAGTAAGGTAGAAAACATATATTCTCAATTGGAAATGCAGGAATTATACCACAGAGAAACGTAAATTTAGGATATCGACTTTGTTTATGAAAGATTCTTTTCAGCTGATCAGGCTTTTAAAACTGAGTTGCAGCGCAGAAAGCCCTTTTTCGTTTGTGGGACAAACGAAGTCTAGTTAGGGCTTTCTCCCTCAAGCAGAAAGACCTATTGGGTTTGTTAGGGTTTTTTGGTTTTCGCCTCTGCGGGGCGAAACCTATTGTTTTCTTCTGTTGATTTGTTTTTTTTTTTTTTTTTTTTTATTATTTTTCCAATTCCACCCATTTTTGTGTCCAGCCTAGCGGCCAGATGAGAAAAGCTAAGCTATGAAATTTTGGGCATGGAGTCATCTTTATCTGAACATGTGCCAAATTGGTCAAACTTTCACTTTTTTTCTGATTTAGCCACTAGGGGGCGCAATGCATGTAATCACTGTTTTGTTTAATAACTAAAAAATTTGAAACCTGATTTAGATGCGGTTTTTTACATAATGTTCCTTGTTGACAGCCCAATCAAATATGATGGATATCTTATCATCGAGTACTGGAAAAAAATTTTTCTAGGAGAGGTTGAATGTTCGAACCTTGGAAAAAAGTGGGAAAATGAGGGTAGGTCTACGAAAAACCTACCCCCTTTTGTTAGAGATCAGATAGAATAATTCTGTTTGCTGCATACGATTTGCAAGACATATACGCACAAAATATATGGGGTGGCGAATTAAGGAAATGCGTGGGTTTTTCCTCTAGAAACGGTCCCAAATTCACTAAATTTTAGGAAAAATTAAAAATTTTAAAAACATGTTTTTGTCGCTCCTGACTTTAATTTCTGTTCATTCTTCATGAATTTTCACCGATATTTTGTTATGTTGGAAAGGGGCCCTCAAATTCAAAAAATTAAAAAGGAATTGAAAGGTCAAGGTCATTTTACGATTATTGGTTTTTTATTCGGCCACAAATGCTCCAAAACTAAAAATTTTTATTGAAGTTATGCAAAAATTTTAGTTCTTCAAGAGCTCTTTCCGTGACGTTTAGTTTTTGAAGACGGATTGTTTTGGGTCATTATACGGCAGTCCAAAAATTTTGATTTTTTTGGAATAATTGTAAATAGGTTTTATGCTTCAATTTCTGTACAAAAAAAAAAAAGTTTGATTGTGTGATAGTATACTGATTGAACTATTTGTGCTTTGCTAGGTCCCAACGTAACATTTTAATCTATTTTCTTTCTCATTTTCCCGCTGGGGGGGCGCTTTTTTGAAAATTCTTTGGGTATAACCAAAAAATTTGAAGCCCGATTCGAAGCGGTTTTTTGCATTCTTTTCCCTGTTGTAGTAATAACAAGATAGGATTGGGGGGTCCGTGTTTAAAAGTTTTTGAGCTACGGAAGGTTGAATTTCAACCCCGCAAAAAAAAACCAAAAAAAACTGTGCAAATGAGGGTAGGTCTACGAAAAACCACAAAAGGGAGGGTTTCGGGAAAGGGGTATGGGAAATTTGCGCAGAAGAGTTTAATGTTCAACATTGAAAAAAAAAAAAAAAAAAAGAAAATGTGAAAATGAGAGTTTAAAAAAACCTTTTCCGTTCTTGTTCATTTTAAAAAACTTGGGGTGATTGAATAAAGTGTTAAAGTTGATTAGGTTAAAAGCAAAAACCGAGATACCGCTTGCGGTTCTGTTTCTTTTTATTATTATTTTTTTTTCCCTTTTGGGGTTTTAAATTAAAACGGGTTACCGACAAGGCACCCTGCTGAAATTTTTAACAGTAGGACAGTGATTTTCGGCGTTTTTGTTTGGGCAATTTTTTTCTTCTGTGATTTTACGTGACGTCGGGTTGAAAAAAGCTACCAAAGCTTGTACGCCCCTTACACCGTCTTTTTTGCCCAAATTAAAATTGATTTTTTTATAGAATGTTTTGTCTGCGATTGTTGGCAGGATTATATACATTTTGCAACATTCAAAAGCCCAAGGATCTAGGGCTGAACCAAGTTTCGAATTTGGCCCTGAAATTTTTTTTTAAGTATTCGAAGCTTTCAAAAGCTAGAAACTTCAAGTTTGGAAAAAACGTGTGTCTTTTCAATTTCTTACACTCAAAAAAGACTGACGTCGTATGCGTAAAATGAGCATGAGCTTAACAAATTTTAAATTCAAATGTAGTTTTTTTTTTTGCCCTCATGCCTTAACTTTCGCCCGATTTGCATAAAATTTTCACTGAATGGAACAAGCTCTCTTTTCCTTTGTCATTTCCCCTTTTCCGGGGAAAAAATTCGTAAAGGTCAAGGTTTTTGTCAGATATTGATGTTTTATTGGGCAAGTTGTACTAAAAAACGAAAAAAAAATTGCCAGGACCTGGAAAAAATCTGTTTGCTTTGAAAGACTTTGGGTATTTTTCTTTTTTGAAGATCGGGGTTAAATTGGTTGGTTATGACAGAAAGAGAAAGCATTTTTTAAAACAAAATTGAGTTTCATGAATTTTGAAAAAAAAAATTATGATTTCTTGGTTAAACTTAGAGCTTTTTTAAAATCCCAATTTTATATACCCCCTTATTTTATAAGGCGCTTGCCCATTGTCCCCCTTTTAGCCATATCAATGTCCACTCAATGATTAATAATATATATGTGGTCTTCTTTAAAAATAAAAGGTTGCATGGTAGTAGATTTTAAATATTATTTTGAGGTCTAGCAAAGTCGGGTCACTTTTGACACTTAGGTAAAGTCCTTGTCCCGCCAAAAAAATTGAAAAGGAAATGCATGTTTTTTTGAAATTGGTAGGAAATTGGGCCCATTGTCTTTTGAAGCCCCTTATTGATGTTGATGCTTTCGATCAAAAAGTCAGGTCCGGTGACTTTTAAATAGAAAAACCCTTGCCGCTGAATTCCGAGAAAAAATAACCCAAAAGTTTGTGAAACTTGTTGGGACTTTGCCCCATGTCCATTCACGATCTTTTTTTAAAATTTTTAGCATTTGGTAAAGGGCCCCAGGATCAAAGTGACACAGAGATATAGTTTCAGAAGCGACGTGTTGTTATGAGTTTTAATGCTACGAGTAGTTAATTTTTGTTCTTTTCTGAAAAGATATACATTAGTTGCAACGTAGAGAACCAACGTTGTTATTTTGGTCAGAAGTAGTAGTTGTTTTTTGCTTGGGATGAAGCCCTTGCGATCATAGCACATTTCAGATAATGGGGATTTTGCAACATGAGAGTTAATAGTGCCCCTCACCCCGACATTATGCTGTAATAAATAAGGGGGTTTGAACACACAAAGTCACATTTCCAAACACTAGGTCAACCAGTCCGGGAATCGTTTAAAAAATGTCGGGGGGCCCAAGCAAAGGGGGATTACCAGTATGTACCATTTAACCACTGGGGGATGTCGAAACCCCGGGGACGAACCCCACGACCCCAGATACGGAACGGTGCTCTGCCTAACCATCCGCATCAGTTGGACCGTTTGTCGTTGAAGTAGAACAGTTTTTTTTTTGTAGCTGTGAAAAATTGGGCTTGTTTACTGTTTTTTATTGTTTTCCGTGAACTTGAAATAATGCTTGAAAAACAAACTTGGTTCAAGCCCAAGCTACGGGGGTATGGGGGGTTTTTTCTTATATTGGTGGCGACAAAAAAAAAAACATATCCCCGGTTTTTTAAAAAGCCACCGTACATTCAGAACATAAAATGTTTTCGTTTTTTTTATAACGTGCTCTCCCCCCAAACGTTTCCTGTGCACCGCAGCACGAAGTTTTTAATTCGTGCTGTTCATCGATTGATTTTGATTCGCATACCCCAAACTGGTTTATAGATATAAGATTATGATTTATTTTTTGTCAAAAAGTATTTCTACTTTGGGTTCCCGCCAACTGGATTATGAAATTATGTAGATGTTTTTAATTCGGCAAGGGTTTGCCAAATAAAAGAAAACACATAGTTTTATTGTATACCCCCGGGTAAACGAAGAAAAGGGGACCCCCCATAGAAAAATGACCCCCGGTCATAATTTTTCAGAAAAGTGACCCCCATTCTTAAAATACGCACCCCTTTTTAAAGTATAATTCCCGTGATATCTCAAGAATAACACCTCCGGTCTTTTTCTTCAGAGAAATGCCCCCTTCCTATAAAATGATAACTTTGAAAAAAATTCCCCTCGTGATATTATAAGATATTGATCGGGTCATCATTCTTCTCCGCTCGATGTGTATAAAGATAGACCCGGGGTCATTATTCTTCAAAAATTGCGACCCCCCTTTGACGATAATATAGTTTGGCCCGGGGTATTTTTTTTTTGGAAAAAAAGTGCCCCCCCCCCCCACATGATATGATGTAACGATATCGACCCGGTCATTATTCATCAAAAAATTGTGATCCCTAAACCCCCCCCCCCCCCCCCCCCCCCCCCCCCCCCCCCCCCCCCCCCCCCCCCCCCCCCCCCCCCCCCCCCCCCCTTCAGTGTTGTATCAGATTTTCCCCGGTCTTATTCTTCAAAAATGTGACCCCCCTTCATGATATAGGTTTAGTCGAATTTGGGAATCAGTGACTAACCAAAGAATGAAAGCTGAGAAAAGCGCTTGTAAGGGAAAAACGCCTCCGGGGGTACGTAAATAGAGCTCCTCGGCTTTCAAAAAAGTCTTTTTGTAAAATATCACCCCTTTCTCAAGAGTGAAAATGTGCCAAAATAGATTTTTAAAAATAAATTTTGGTTTAACAATAATTTGTTAAAATTTCAAAAATAAAAAAACATAAGGTTTGGTGAAATAATACTCACTGTTCTAAGTATCACATTAAGTGTTAAAAAGGTCTTTAATGTCTTAATTTCAAGGTGACCAAAGCAAGAAAGAAAACTACAAAAACAAGCATCTTCGGAAATGAAAATCCTATTCTCTATTTTTTTTAAAATATCTCTCTTTTCTCACCTTCTCAACATTAAAATTGGAAATTTAAAAATTAATACCTATTTCAAAAATATTTAATATAAAATATTTTTCTAACCAAATTCTTTATCCAAAACAAATAAAAAAGTATTTTTTTAAATTTAAAACCGGGTTGATA
The DNA here is from genome assembly GCA_021229015.1 of Solen grandis. Lineage (NCBI taxonomy): Eukaryota > Metazoa > Mollusca > Bivalvia > Adapedonta > Solenidae > Solen > Solen grandis. The sequence goes on along the minus strand of CM037781.1, from coordinate 53,043,288 downwards.
ACGAAACCCATCCTTTGGTGAAAAACAAAGATACATTTATTTTATAAAACTCAATATTAAATATTTTAATTTTGTGTTAAATTTTACAAACACTCTGCCCCTGATCATGTCGGATTTTCACCAACCCCCCGTCACAAAACTCACACACGCGCCGCCCCTGTTTCGAATTTATGCCCTCTTTTTTTGGGGGGCCCAAAGGGGTTATAGCTTCCGCACAATAACCGGGGGGTTATGGGTTCGTTCCCTGAGCACTACCAAGCAGCAAAAAGGAGTTCTTTTTTCCTTGTACCAGCGCTCAGTAAACAAAGATAGCGTGGCCCAGAGTCGGGTTCATGTAACGGGGTTTGGGGGTTTCCCGGTTTCATCCCACTTTTCCCGGCATGATAACAAGACCAAAAATGTCTAAATTACGACAACCGTCATGATTTTTGGGCAACGATTATGTGCCGGTCAAAACCGGGACACGGTATTTTAATTGTGCGTCTTCGGCTTTTTTTTTTTAGTTGTTATTACTTTTTTGTTGTTGTTTTTGTAGTTGTTGTTTTTTTGGCCGCGAAGGTAAGGTCGTAGGGGACGAAAAGGACGCTTTAATTCAATACCAGCCACAAAAGGTCCTGATTCATTTGTAAAACTGGAAAATTAAATTTCAATTGTAAGGTTATATCGATTTTTGCTTTTTTAAAATTTAAAATTAAGACTTTGGGTTTTTTTTCGATTCTAACCCAAGCAAGTTAAAAATTTTTTTGGGGGTATGTTTTTCCTCCTTTTACAATATACAATGTTAATTAATTGCGCCTAAACAGTGTTTTTTTTTTTTTCTCAATAATCTTTTTTTTTTTCCAATACAACTTAATAGCTAATAACAAATAGGCGCGGCAGGACTTGTTATACAATAAAGCTATATTTATATATATATAATATATATATATATATATAATATTTTAATAAAAAAACAGGGGGGGAAGACCTCGCTTTAACTGATGCGTGGGACCCAAAGCCCGCTGCTGGTTCCTCACATTAAACCTCCGAAACCAAACCAACACGGTGCGGGGCTAGTGGTTTTATCTGGGGGCTATAACCACTATTCCCTTTTTTATTCCTAAAAACGACTTAACTCCCATTGTTAAAGGCTTAAAAAATTGTTAAATTTAAATAGAAAATTTTTCCCTTTTTCAGAACTGTGTCGTTCCCGAGTCATTTTTAAAACTACATATCTATCTATTTTTTTCTTCAACTAAAAAATCATTTTGATGCCACAATTTTAAATCTGTTAGGTTCTTTTTCCCGTATATTTTTAATAAGGGCTTTTTCAAGTGGCATAATTTTAAAGTCTATAACACTTAAAAGGGACTGTAAAAAAATTTTCATTGTACATTTCAAATTCGTCTTTTACTTAGGTATGCTTTTTTACACGCTGTGAAATTACATTACTATAATACTTGAAGAAAAAATACGCCTCATCCCTGCAGCAGGTGATTACAGTTTCAAATAATCCCGAACAGCTACGTTTACATAAATTGATGTTTGCATTTTATTCTTGCCCCATTTTGATGCTTGAGGATTTTAATAATTTTTTACTTTTTGTTGATGTGAAGCAAATGTCATAACCGATCAACCCCGCAAGCTTATAGGGTATTTTGTTCTAAGGAAATGGCTGGGAAAGTCCAACCTGGATATAATCTTCCCGGGAGTGATCAGTCGCCCCTTTTTTAACCCTACCCTTTTTTTTGCAAGCAATTCTGACCCGGACATGCAATATCCGGCCAATCACTCTAATTTGAATCATGTACAAAGAACCTAACCGTGCGTTTTCATGGGTTGGGCAAAAATGTGTTACTTCAATTAATAAAAAACCCTTTAAAAGTTTTGGGCCAAACTCAATTTGTAATTTTGCCCAAGGGCATTGTTACATGTTTTTATTCTTTAGGGGATGGGTTTTTTGGGTTGAAAGAAATGTTTAAAAATTAATTTTTTTTGAGATTTGTGAATAAAACGAACGAGAGAAAAATAAACATGGATTTTGCAAATTCGAACGTAAAATTGCGATATTGCATAATAAAACCCTTTTCAAAAAAATGCACAAGATGTGGACACTTCTTTTTTTAATTTTTTTATATTTTGGGCTTTTGGTTAGGACTAACTCAATTTTCAAAAGATGTTTTTTTATTTAATTTCCTTTTTTTATTATAATCATGTATAACCATAACCACTTAATCTATTAGCTTCACAAGGCTCGGACATACCCCTTGTCGCTTTTAGTTTTTTGGGAAGCTTACAATCTGTATGGGACCGTTCAGGTCCCTTGGTTCGAGTCTGATCTGGCGCAATGTTTTCCCCTGGTTACATTGGGGGAAATAACGTAGGGTGGCGTAAGTTCTCAAATATAATCACCCCCTTTGGGTTTTTCAGAACAATTTTAATTTGTTCTGTCCCGGGGAATTTTGGGGCAAATTCCAAAGAGGGGAGGGGGTATGTAATGGCCTAAAAAACACTTTTAAAGTGTAATTTTGGTAAAAAGGCTGGTGCTCAGTTGTATAGCCTTGCTCCGTAATAAAGGGTCCCCACTCAACCCTAGGGCCCCCCCCGTGTGTGTGTACATTTTACTCACCTGTTACATTTGGCAAAATATGGGACGTTGAGAGCAAAATTTTTCTGTATAATCACACTTTGGTTTGGCAAAGAACAAAATAGTTTTATTATTACTGAGAAGAATAGCCTAGTCTGTGAAACTTTTTGGGACATTGCCCGGGCCCGTATATTGTGACCTATGATTTGAGGTAATAAAGTCAAAGTCAAGGCACAATGACACTTGGGCCCTAGGGGCAGAAAGCCCCATCGTTGTTCGGGACAAAACGAAATCTAGTTATTTTATTATTTTTTTACTTTTTTCTTCCTTTTTTAGGGTTTAAAATTAAAAAAAGGTTGCCGAAAAAGCTAGCAGCATGGGAAAATTTTTAAAATTATGACAGTGATTTTTCGCTTTTGATCGTCATATTTTTTTTTCATGTGACGTCACATGACGGGGCTGAAAAAAGCTAAAAAACTTTTTCGGCTCACAGCCGTCTGATTGGACCCCATTTACTTGATTTTTCACAAATGTATTATTTATGTTCTAGTTGTGCAGAAATTTAATTCGTTTTTTTCAATTTTGAAAAGATCAAGGATCTATGGGTGAACCAAATTTCGAAAATTTTGGCCAGAAAATTTAATGAAGTTTACGAAGCACTCAGATAAATAGAAACCCTGAAATTTTTGACAGTATGTGTCCTATTTATTTTTTCGTTCTTGAAAGATTGACGTGTATGACGTAAAATGCGTCTGACGCTTACAAATTTTTTTTCCAAATATACGGTTTTTTTTAGCCTGGAAAACAAAGTTTTTGACCGTTTGCATAAATATTCTTGAAGGGGCAAAAAGCCTTTATTGTCTCAGTCACTTCCCCTCCGGAAAAAACTAACAAGGTACATGTCAATTTTCGGTTTTTTCTTCGGGCCTTTAAAAATCTAAAAACGAAAATATTTTATCGAGACACTATGCGTATTATTTGTTGCTTTGAAATGCTTTCAGACGTATATGTTTTTGAGTCGGGGTTGAATCAGTTGGTTATTTCAGAAAAAAAAAAAAAAATGCTGCAACCCTAAGCGCACTTAAATACTTATATCTCGTAATTATTGATTTTGTTAAAAAAAGTAGAATATAATTTTTAGTCAATGCCCGGGCCCTTCTTTTTTGGGGTTTAAATTTTAAAGATTGACCTATATTTATTAAGTTTTAAGGAAAAACAAAACGATTGAACATATTTTTTTCCGATTTTGCCCTGTGCTCAAGGTTTTAACGCCCCTATTTTACTAATGTTTAACGATACATACAATTATGAAGCAAGGAAAATTTTGGGAAATCAAAACCTTTCTAACGGTACTAGCTTTTTTTAAAAAGGAGTAATAAGGAATTACATGAAAAATAAAAATTCAGTAAAAACTTCTTTCTGCACTCCCGCAAAATCCGATCACTTTATTCCTTTTTTCGAAGAAACTATTTTTTTTTTTTTTAAAATAACTATAGAACATTTTTTTTTTTTTAAATGATGTAAGCGGTTCTAAAGATATGCAAATTTTAATGATCGGCCTAAAAATAAAGTTTATTTGTCGAAAGGCAAAAATGCATGAAAATCTTTTTTCTGATTTTTGCCGTTTTTTTTTGAAAAATAATTTCTATATCCAAAAACCCCTAATAGAAAAAATTTAACTGAAACATGAAATGTTGGAAATTTAAAGGCCCCTTTTTAATGGTCCCAGCGTTTAAAAATTGGGCATGGCATCCTTAAGGGAAATAGATAAAAAAAAGAAGTCATTTAAAAGTTTTTTTCATGCATTTCTGCAGTTAGTCCCTATCATTTGTTGTTTTTTTTTAAGAAAAAAATTAATTTTTTAAAAAACATAAAGAAAAATTTTATTAGCGTGTTTCAATGCGGTTCAATGGTATGCGATTTTAAGTCGGGGGCCCTTAATTTAAAAATTTTTGTCGAAGGCAAAAATAGACTGAAAAACCCTTTGCCCATTTTTTTTCCGTTTCTTTAAAAAATAACTTTCAATCTCAGAAACGAACAGAAAAGTTGAAACGAAACAAATGAAATGTTGGAAATATAAAGGCCTTTTTTTTTTAAAAAATTTGGGCTCATATAAG
>CM037781.1:53007045-53038505 GCA_021229015.1 Solen grandis | reverse complement strand
TACATAAGATCACTATGTTTTTTATCATTTTCTTAACTGGAGTTGGCAGATTAATGAAACAATTAGTAAATAATGGCAATAACAAAGATTTTACAACAGTAATTCTGCCTACTGGTGTAAGTTTCCGTCTCTTCCAGTATATTATTGAATTTTTTAATTTAATTAATTTCTCGTTAAAATTTATTTCTAATATTTTATCAAGATTTACATCAAAATTTATTCCAAGAACTCTAAAATGTGTTTCCCCCCATGTTAATTTCCATTTTGTTTTTATGGACTTAGTACTGTATTTTAATGATCCTATCCAAATTAGTTTAGTTTTATCAAAGTTAACTTTTAGTCCTGAAAAACGGAAAAATCAGTTAAAACCTTTAATGCATATTTTAACGATTGTTCAGATCCATCCATAAAAAGGGAAGTATCATCAGCAAATTGAGAGATTTTATATTCTTCTCCATTATAATAATGCCTTTTATGTATTTTGATTGTTTTATCTTTAATGTTAAAATCTCTGTGCATAAAATGAAGATATAAGGAGAAATAGGATCCCCTTGTCTACAGCCACGTCCCACTGTGAAAAAAATGGACAAAAATCCATTAAGTTAAGAATACATGTTTTAGTATTATGCAGAAAAAGCCTGATCCATTTTATAAACTCATTACTAAAATTGAAGAAAGACAATGTTTTTTCAATGAAGTTAAAAGATAATGTATCAAAAGCCTTTTCAAAATCTATAAGCATTAATAAACCTGGTATTTTTTTGTCTTCTGTCACTTTCATAATATCATATAACAGTCTGGTATTTTCACTTATTTGCCTACCTTGAACAAAACCAGTTTGTTCTTTTGAGATTAATTTATCTAAAACAGTTTTTAATCTATTAGCTATACTTCCTGATGCTAGCTTGTAAATAACATTTAAGGGAGTAATAGGCCTCCAATTTTTTAAAAATTGTTTTGGTTTTTTTCTCTTTTGGAATGCAAATGATGGTTCCTAGTTTCAAGCTATGAGAAAAAGTCCCTTTTTGAAAAGCAGAATTGATTGCCCTAACAACAAATTGACCAAGTTTATTCCAAAACACTTTGAAGAAGTTTGATGTAAAACCATCACAGCCAGGGCTTTTATCATTTTTCATGTATTTCAGAGTATAAGATATCTCCTCATATGTCAACTGTCCTTGTAAATTATTTGCCTCATGTAAAGATAATTTTTGTGACAGTGCTATCATTTAAAAAAGTGTCTATATCATAAGATTCATTGGCTTTCTCATTTTCATATAGCTTTTTATAATAATTACAAGTTTCATCTAAAATAAGTTTTTGATCATGTATATGTGTTCCATCATCATTTTCTAAAAAAGGTATATTTTTGTTTGTGCAATTTGATTTTTCTAATTTTAAAAAATATTTTGTACTTGTACTTTTTTCACCATTTTCATTGAGCTCTACTTCTTATTATTGAACCTTTAATTTTTTTTATCTCTCAAAGCTTGTAATTCATTTTGTAAGTGTAATAGCTTTTCCTTGTTATTTTCTGTTAAACTCATGTAGAAAAAGTATCTTAATTTGTAAATGGAGTATGCACCTGCAAGAAAAATCTAAATAATCATTCTTGATAACAAATTCATTTATGTTCATGATGAAACAGCAACAAAAAAAGAAATGTTTTGCAACGTGTCAAATACAAATATGTGAAACAACAAAACTGGTAGAAGAAAAGAAAGTGAATTGAACATATAGAAGAAATAAATACAATAATTATTCTCCAAAATATCGTATATAGAACATCAATATGAAATACATAATAGATCTTAAAAGTATGTCATTTCATACAGAAATTACTGGTATGACTCCTAAGTTTTGACATACAAGAGGAATAATAGTTTTATTCAGTAGATAATAACGGAATATACTGATAAAATACAAATTCACAAATGACAAAAAGAATTTATGTAAACAGTGCATAATTCTACAAGACCAAAATACGGAAATAATCATGTAAAATGTATCATGGAATAATGAATATACTAATGAAGTATAATCAAGTTATTTTACACAACTGTGATAAAAGAAATTATGTAAATTACAAGACCTAATATAGTAAAAGATAATGCTAAAAAAAGTAACATGAAGGTTAAATTTAGTAACTAATTAATGTGTGTATCTAAGGTTTACAGTAACCAGTAACAATGGCAATCATGTTGTTATTTCGGGATATTTCCAATTTTAATAATACTTTGGAACAATAGGAATGGTACCATGGTGTGGATATCCATCTTTCGGAAGAAACAGAGTGCCAAAACATTCCCGACAACTAGATAATAGTTTAAGTATGTCTGTGCCTTTTTTCAGCATATCTGGTGTCAGGTGTGAATAGAATTATACCGCTCTGTGGTTCATTATTTGGTTATGGTCAATTATGCTTTAACATACCCAAGATATGGGAGGGAATTCATATCAGCACTTTCTATCTCAAGTGGACGCAATGTGACATCAGGTAAGTGCTATCGATAGAATGTCTCTGTTTCAACACCATTCAAATAAAAAACAGCCTTTTTTTTCAGGGACTTCGTCGACAGTGATTCTACCTGACCTCAAACTAAAGCACATGCTCTTTTGGGCAACCCCTTTGCGAATGTCTTTTCCCATTGTTTCTATAGCAATGTACCAAAGAAATACCTCTTTTAGTGTCCCTCATGATTGCAATGAAAACATGTGGGCAAAGAATTGTTTACTTCTGTTAACCTTAAAGGCTCATGATATCCTCTGCCCCTTTCAACACCGTATTGTACTCCTGTCCCTCTTTGTTGCATTACTCCCAACTGATATGCATTTTCTGTCCATTGATATTTCAGGTCTTGTTTCTCCTTTTCGAAAACATCAATCTTGCTTTTAAAGGCCCATTATATTCCATAATGATTCAATTATCAAGAAAAAGGAAATATAAAATAACATTGACATATTGTAGACAATGGTAGATAATGTTCAAATATGTTCTGTAAACAAATTGAAAAAAAAAATGCGAGTATTATCCGAAGACAGTCTGCATTCGGAGATAATTTGAATTTGAAAAAAAAAAATAGTGTCAAATCACAATTTCATTATCTGCTACGTCATCAGTTTCTATGGATTTCTATGCCTAAAATTTTTTTTTTTTAATTTTAAGGTGCAGTTTTGTCCCTTTGTATTTTATTGTCCTGTTGTTAAGGAATAAAACAGGTGCTGATGTAAGGGTTAATACCGCTGTACTGGTATCCTACCAGAGTATATAGTAAATATTAGTGTAGAAGTTTTATACCGATGTGTAGGTTTAATATCGGTGTATAAGTTTACTGTGTAAACGTTTAATAACGGTGTATAGGTCCAATGCCAGTATATAGGTTATATACCTATGTTAAGGGTGGTAAATACCAATAGGTTAAATAAGGTTATTATAAATGAAGGTTAAAACCGATGTATAGGTTTCATAACGGAATATAGTTTTAATACTGATGTATTATTAATATACTGGTATATATATTTTATACCAGTGTATAGGTCTATTACCGATGTATAGGTTTAATATCGGCCAATAGGTTTGATACCGGTGTAGAGATTAAATGCTGGTGTACAGGTTGCTTTCAACGAAAAATATGTAACATGACTATGTAGGAAGGAAACTTTTTTGAAGGAAAATTTGATCATGTGGTAGGTTTTTCTGATTCGGAGGTGAAGTTTGAAAATTCTATCCTCGATCGGAGTGGGACTTTTTAAGGCTTACCGTGGTGTAAAGTACTGGTAAATGCCAGGAATGCTCGGGAGGAATTAAACGCGTGTCCCTCTCGACGTATAATTCGAATTTAGTAAAATCAGAAAGAAAAGAATATCAAATACAGCATGTATAAAACAGTTTTTCGTATTATGATAATGTTTAAATCGTGATGAAATAATGAACAACTAAAAGCTTGTCAATCTACTATGCAGATGTCAAATGATCATGGGAACTCATTTTTATATCATTGATCTTTTACACTTTTACAAGTTTTATTTAGTGTCGTGTTAAGAAACACTCTGACCCTATTATTCAACAAAACATGGGTAGCCATTTTCATAAATAAGTTTTCTGGAATTAAAATCGATCCAATTTGGTTTAAACAATATTATTTTATTTATGTATGGTTGATTGACTAAATTCTGTGGTACATGTGTATAATGTAATGGAATGTTTTTAAGGTGTTAGAACAGTATTATTCACTTTTGCAGATATAGAATTGTTTGTTTCCCTTTTCATGCTTACCAATGCTGACATCTAAATATGATTTTTTTTAAATATTTACCATGTGTAACTCGAGAAATATTAAATTTTAGAAGAGGCCCCAGAATTTGAGAAATGACTGAAAATTCACTAACAAAAAGGAGAAATCATCTCTATTTCTGTTAAAAGGTTGGTAAAATTTCTGAAAAAGAGATATCATACTTGCACAGGAAAAATCATCATTCTTCTAGCACTGTATTCTATAAATTTAATAAATTTTTGTAAGTGTACTCAGGCTTCGAAATTGCACACTTTTAGCGATGTGAAAAATAATGCAAATGTTATATGTTGGAAAACAATGATGTCATTCATTAAAATTATCTGCAATGTTGGTATAATCATATACTCATGTATTAAAATTAAAAAAACATTTTACCATCCCATTTTAATTTAACTGCCCATTTAATATGACTGTATGACCCAGTCAAAGCGGTTAAAACTATTATACAAAAATATGACAACACGAGAAATGGTCTAAAAATGAAAAAAAGGCAAAACATCATAATAGCATGTAAATCAGGCACAGAGTATATGCTATAATGTCAGAATACAATACAAACTTATTATCTTTAGCATTTTTAACCATGAAATCAATAAAAATGGCAAGCTACATTGCCGAAACAGGAGTATACCTGTAAAATAAAGAAAACTTGAGTAAATTCGTGTTTTTTTTTATTTAATTATATCTATATTAAATAGATTAAGAAACACGTTCAAACTGTACTTATCTATCTCTCGATTCTGCGTCCTGGAAACTACACCAGTACTCGCTAAAAATGTGAGTGCAAATGAAAAGTCACGAAAGATTCCACCCGCTTCAAGGAATCAATTGAGAAAGTTTTCCCAATTCAACTAGTCTCTATTCATTCTGCTATCTACACGGCAACTACACCATAAATTAAACTTACACTAATTGAGTGGACAAATGAACAGTCACCAAATTTTCATCTGACTTTGGGACATTATGTTTTGCTCTACCTCACAACCAAGGACTAAACTGTGAGTATATTTACGTTACAGTTTTGAGATGATAAAAATGCAGCTATGCAGCAATAAGCATTGTTTTTTTTCTTCTGTATTTCGCAGAGTTATAAATGGCTAATGGAAATTTATCTATATTGCTGAGCGTTTATCCCAAGAACATACAATAAAAATCAATTTCCGATGTTCTACCTACTGTACAATCTCATATCATGATCATGGCAACAGCTTAAGTTATCTCACTTACATAGGGAATGACTGAAGAAATGCAAAGACAGAATATCTAACAGTGAAAATTAAAAAGTAAAGGTTTAAATTTACCGTTTTCATGTAGTTCCAACCAACTGTCCAGTCCAAGTGTAACTTAAAAAGCAATGCAAAGCAAATCACGCAGTAATCATGAAATCAGAGAACAAGCAATATTAGTTATTTCAAAACTTCTCTCCAGATAACATGTAAAATCAACAAAGGATAATTAATAGAGATATATTAATAGCATTTGTGATAAAAAAAAATGTCAACAGTCAAATTTAAAATTCCAAGGTTAAAAATTTCAAAATCAATTATAACGACAAAAATTGAAAAAAAAAATTAAACAAAAAAAAGAATATGTTATCCCATGCAAAATTCATTTACCAAACCGTTAATTGATCAGCTTAGTGCTAAATCGTATTTTAAACCTGAAAGTAAAATGAATATCTTGGTTTTAATATTCCCTTTACTTCTGATTTTTATCTGTAAGTTTATTTATTTAGTTTGCCACATTTTAATATTTTAAAAGTAAAAATGAATACATGTGAAGCAATGTTAAACACAATAATAGTCAAAACAATCGAGTGTGTTTATGAGACACAGAGAGGTGTGTGTTTATGCGCGATTGAATGAGTGTATGTGAGTGAAACTAATAAATCTATGAAAGGATATAATTATATCTTAAATTTTGCACTTCAATTTTTTTTTGTGCAAGAATGTATTTTATGATACAAAATGTTACAATGGAAAAATACGAAATCACACCACTTTGCATTGATCATGACCATGATAAAAAGTTTACTCGTGAAAGTGGAACTTATTTTGGTAAACCTAAAATCGTTTTTAATCTTTTGTTCTACCTAATATAATAATTGCACTAAAAACACGTCTCACAAATAAAAAATAAATCTATATCTATGTATTCTTATCATTCTTTTAATTTCCGTCATTTCTGACTCGGAAGTTTAAACCAAGCCAACCGTATGCAGCCGTATGCTTACACTCAACTACGGAGCTTTCTCAGTATCATAAACCACGATGTTCACGTATACCTATGTACAGCATAAGGTGCACGTGATCAGCATGGTACATTGTCCTTAAACAATACCATAACTAACTGCAAGCGACCAGTTGCATACGGTTTGGCATATTGAATGCCAATCTCCAAGCAGAGTTGTCGTTCTTTCCTCGCTAAACCATCTCTGCAAAAGGCTCAATGACAAGAATCTTGTTAAAACGGAAAACACTCATTTAAGGTGTATTTTCAGGATCATATGTATCGAAACATTAAAGAATTAATTTTTAAATCATCATAAAACGTATGGAATTATTTTTTTACGGGAACCATTTCCCATAAAAGTGGAACTACTTACTGCATAATGTAATGTCTCAAAACTCACAATTTATTAATTGCATCTAAATGTAGAATGTAATGTACAATATCTTAAACAATCAAATTGATATAATTATTTTCTTGACTTCATTTATTAACGTAAGAAACATTCTATACTTGTAAACAAAAACATATTAACACTATTTGCTTTAGCAAAAGAGCTAGCAAACCGACATAACCACAAACATAAGGACTGAAGCTAGACCTATCGACATACTTTCACTTCCATTAATTTTAGCATCAACCTGCGAAACAGCATAGTCAGGATATATGTACACATGAAACTCTCCATTTACATTTTTTATAGCGTCAAACAGGAAGTCTAATGTACATTCGACTCCAGTGTCATGACAGTATTCAAGCTGTACATCTTTGATAACAACAGAGGCGACCGGCGAACCTGAAAAATATGATAAAAACAGCTGTATTTATTACAGAGGCAATTCCTCATTTCTGAGGTTGATATCACCCTAATTACGTGACGTTGTCATTATTAACTTGAAATGTGCCTTATTGACTGTAATGTGGTTGAATGTTACTAACGTGCAAAAAAGTACGTTTGATTTAAGGTAATGAATTCACCACTTGAACAGTCGTGCTGCACATTGTTAAAGGCCTTCGATCCAAATATCATATATGCATATAATCTTTATTCTACATACAGGTGGAAAAAGTTTAACTACTAAAAATTAGGCAATGTGAGTTTTATAATTAAACGAATCCCATTCATTTTGACAAAGCATCTTATTTATTAGTATTATGAGACGTAATGGTAAACCCTCTTTATAAAAAGAAATGTATTATCAATAATTTATATCTAATGACGATGCATTCTTCACCCACAAATATACGGGCATGATTATTATATTGTACAAATGACATGAATATTATATTGCACAAATGACGACAAAAGACCTTTGGCTAACACATAATCAAGAGGTGTTTCTAGTGGCCACACTGACCGTACATCCTGACCTCAGACAATAAACAAAATAGAGGGTCTGAGAAAACAGAAAGCAAAAACCGATAAAATAAAAAAAGAAGATAATAAACTAATTTAAGGTAATTTTTGAACAAATAGATAAGACAGTAAAGATGATTTTAAGATAAAATATTCAGGATTGATCTTATTCTAAAGCAATTACTTGCTGAAAATGATAATGCATCTAAAAAGAAAGAAAAACTACCGCACGTTTTACCCCTTTGCAATGCCACGACAAAAACACATTAAATCTCATTAACCACATATATTATGATAAAAGGAACGCATATTTAGTTTACTCCGTCTTTTTTTCCTCTCAATAACCACGTAAACATCATGTATTATCACCAAGGGAACGCAGACATGATTTATTTTTCTTTATTGTCGCCTCATTAACCACATAATCTGCATTAATGTTGACAAAAGGAACACAAATATGATTTGTTTCACCTTATTTTCTTATCATGAACCACACAAATCATGACAAATGAAACGCTAAAATGATTTAGTTTTTGCTGAATGTCCTCTCTCATTAACCACATAAATTATGACAAAAGGAACGCAAATATGGTTTATTTTGCCATTTTATCCTCTTTTTTATCACATTAACTGTGACAAAGGGAATTCAAATATGATTTATTTTTGCATTGTTTTCCTCTCATTAACCTCAAAAACCACATAAGGTATGACAGAGGGAATTCAAATATGATTTATTTTGAACATATTGTCAAAAGGAACGCAAACTATGGTTTATTCGGCCTTATTATCCTCTCATTAACCACATAATCTACATCAATCATGATAGAGTGAACGCTAAAATGATTTATTTGACCTTATTTTTTGTGTCGGATTTGGCGCCGTTACGAAGCATCACTATGTATACAGAGTATCAAGGTCAGTAACCATTCTGTCGTTGTCTTATTTGCGTTTAAAGATAAATATAATGAATTCATAATGAATGCCTCGAAATTGCATAAAACTTAAAATTTCTGGGGAACATCGTATAATGGGTTCTTCGTATTGTTAAAAAGTACGTCTTCTCTTCTTGGAACATCGACAGCCCAAATTTAACCTGTGCATTTTGTTCCACCATATTATTAGCCTAAGATTTGTGATCTATTATGTTTTTTGTGTTTTTTTAAGTTCATTTGTAATTCTTGTAGAATTTGTTTTATTGTGCTGTGCAATTCGTAATAAAACTATTATTCTTCACAGCAATTGAAATTTTTCATAAATAAGTCCATTCTGCATTTTATTTCAATGCTGCAATTATTATCCTTCCTCTTATGAAATTAAAACACACACCATTACATTTTTAAATTGAATCTCATATTTATGTGTTAAACTTGGTTTATTTGATTTGATTTAAATTATTTAACGTCACTTAAGCCATCAACTGCTAACAGGTGGTCAGTTCACTCGTTCTCGAGATTCTGCAGTACTGAATCTTTGGCACGCATCTCTGTTGTTAACTAAGTACAGCGTCGGAAGATGAATGACCATCAGAAAGAAATTGTAAATCATTCATCGCGTTGACCGTGCCTAACCCCAGTGGGGATCGAACAAACAAATCTCGGATTTACAGCCAAGCACCGTCAAGGCCGGTTTATTTATGTGAAACCCATGGTCCCTATCATGTGGTTGGGCGTTGGGACATGATATAACTCATATCTGTTCAGGCGAATCCCAAAAGTAAAAGAAAACATTCCCGCGATTGCGCAGGATTTTTTCAAGTATGATTTATTTGACGTTATTGTCTTCTATTTAACCACATTATGTTTAACAATGGAAACGGAGATATACTGTACTCGGCTTTATTGTCTTCTCATTAACCATATAAATTATGACAAAGGGAACGCAATTATGATTTATTTTGTCTTGCCGTCTTTTTCTAAACAACGTAAACCACAGAAAACATACATACCTTGGTTAATTATGATCGAGGGTTGTTTAAACTGATCTTTGAAGAACACCACTACACTACCTACTTTCACAGTAGCGCTTGATTCACTTAAAATACGTTTGGCAACGGCGGCGATTTGAGAAGCAGTCTGTATACCATCTTTCGTGATCACATCCCGTAATGTTAATATCTTAGCAGAAAGAATCCTGCTCATTTCGTTGCTGTTCCAAGCAGATTGGAGCTCAGTCGAGTAGAAGCTCGCTATTTTATAGTTATTTCCATCTCTCTGAAGCAAGAAGTCATCGGAGACGTCTTCGATATGTGTAAACTGATGCGTTCCTTCCTGGAAGAAAAACATGACGTCGCTTTGCTTTCTGTATCGTTCGTTGTTCTGCTTATATAAAACTGTAGCATCCTGACTGTTATGCAGGTCTTCTAAGGCTAGGGTCGGTAATTGTTTCTCACATTCGGTGTTTTGGGTTTGGAATTCCTTCTCAAGTGTTTTAAGTTTATTGGTCCAAAATTGACGTTTCTGCTCAAGTGAGAAATTATGCAATGTTCTCCAGACAAATTGCATGGATAATAATGGGATTATTTGTTTTTCCAAGTTTGAAAAATTTACATTTGTCCTAAAAAGGATCACATGACTGAGATTTGTCCGTTTGTTGATGATTGCATCATTGGGTTATGAAATCTCAACCTTCTGATAGGAAACAAAACCCATATACGCTCGGCAATAATTTTCAGTACTGGTTAAGGTTTACTAACCTAAATAACGATCAATTCCATCAAAGCCATGCTTATAATTTTACAATACATGTGTATAAGCTTTTAAAATGTCAAAATAAATTGGTAATCTTCGGGGCAAATTGACATGTTTTGACAAGTGAAAGAAGTTCTTTATTTTACCTCCCCTTAAAAATGTGTTGCCATGAGTTATCTCCACAGAAAACTAAAAATTGTGACTCTCTTTTTTCCTATGGTAAAGTTTAGCTTTTTTCACAAAAGTTGATACATAATCGTAAGATTATCTTCCTACCATGAGTTTATCTCATAAATCAAATTCAGTTTTTCTTTTTCACAGAAAATGAATATTTTCCATAGGCTTCAATGTTAACTTAAATGCAGATTATATCCCCTAAATAAGATAAAACTACTTGTATTTTTTTTTATTTTTGAATGTCTTCAAGATGACATTTTTTTATAGAAATATAACCATCCAGTGACAAGATATTGAATATGGCAATTAGGGTTGGAAGACCTGAACACGTGAATTCAAACTACACTCTCTATTTTAATAAATCGTTTGCATGATTTTAAGCAAATGTAGAAGTGCTTGTTCGATTGGAATTCAGGACAATCTATTATAAGAAGTAGGGTTCTATGATTTTGACAAAAAATAAATATCTATTGATTTTCGTAAAAGCGCTGGTCATATCCAGGAACTTCGAGATGCATTGATTAATCAACGCCATATTCCTGTTTGAAAAATTGAAAAAAGGATAAATCTGGGTGTCAACTGAATTAACAATGGATGGATGTGTGGTTTTGTGCCGTGCCATGAAACGATTGCGTACGGCTCGTATTCCTTGCACCTACACAAATAAAATCGCGGTGATGCCACCATTTGTAGTTTACTATGTCAATTTTTGTTTTGGTCCTCAATTACCGAGTAATTGCTACACATTTTGGGAGAAAAATAATGATGGGTCAGAACCTTGAAATGAAACATCTAAATTCATTAAATTAGCATTCAATTTATAGATTATATATATATATATATTTCCAGGTTTTCCTCACTCCTACAGATGCTACCATGCCCATCCACTTTATTTTCCAACCTACCCCGGTGGCTTTTTTCCTGGATCAGGAAACCCTGGCTTTGGTTTCGGCTTTTGCCCCGGTTATGGCCCAGGTTTCAGCCCAGGATATTTCCCTAGTTATGGTTATGATAATGGGCCTGGTCTATGTACCTGCACATGCAGCTGTGGAAACGGAATGGGCAGTAACAATGGCGCCGGGAATGGAAATGGTTACGGAAATGGCAATGGCGGCGGGCACAGTAGTGGCATGATTGGTAATGGTGGCGGAAATGGTAATGATGGCGGAAATGACACTGGTGGTGGGGATGGAAATGGAGACGGGGGTGGTGGCGGAAAAAGTAATGTTCGTAGTACAAGTAGAGATAAGAGCAAAAACAATGACATGAAAAGTAAAACGGATAAAAGCTCAAAATCCGGAAGTCAAACTATGAAAGATAGTAAAAATAACACAAAATCTGTTAACACAAAATCCTCTGGAAGTGGAAAATCCAACGGAAGTGGAAGTGGAAAATCCAACGGAAGTGGAAAATCCAACGGAAGTGGAAGTGGAAAATCCAACGGAAGTGGAAGTGGAAAATCCAACGGAAGTGGAAAATCCAACGGAAGTGGAAAATCCAACGGAAGTGGAAAATCCAACGGAAGTGGAAGTGGAAAATCCAACGGAAGTGGAAGTGGAAAATCCAACGGAAGTGGAAGTGGAAAATCCAACGGAAGTGGAAAATCCAACGGAAGTGGAAAATCTACAAGGAGTAACAAAGGCAGTAAAAAGAATAAAAGCGGAAGTAAGAGCGGAACAAGCGGTAGTAGCAAGAGTAGCAAGAAAGGAAGTAAGACTGGTAAAAGCGAGAGCAATTCTTAATCTTAAGATTTCATCGCCGATTGGGAATTGGAAAGCAATGTATCAAACTGACCTGAAAGAATTAATGTAAAATACGTTTCGAGGAATCTTACTGTAGATGAATTATCCATCTAAAATTAAACTTCAAGCATTTACAAATTTGTTAATTCATTTATTGCCAAATTTATGTATATTTACTGGTAAAACATTAATACTGAAAGTTAGAACAAATAATCCTCTTTAGGGCTTGCTACCAAGTGTTAAATAATATTTCAAACCTTTGTAATATGTTCAGCATTTAGTACATGAAAATGTTGTTGAATTTATTGGTTGATCTGATATGATGTCTCGGCATCTTTCTCATTGGTGTGTATGTAAAACATTTTATAACTATGCATGCCACGCACTGAGCATTACCAAAATATGATAAATCATAGCATTCCAATAAAAGCTAATATGACATCTTTATATAATTTTCTTCTTTGCTCATTTCAACCGTTGCGTTGATGACGTCAACTTATTGAGCATAATAACGTAGAAAAGAGGCTATGTTTCAAGAAACATATTAAAAACTGCGAGATGTTAAAAGTTTAAACTTTACTTATTCTACATCGATTACGAAACAAACTCTTTTGGTGGCGTATGTGGTCATTATTATGTCAGGAAATGGGAGAGCCCGGATAAATACCACGTGTCTGGACGGGCGACCATTGTACCCTAGAACGTACGTGACCAGGAATCGAACCCGGGATGCATTTGTGAGAAGCTATCCAGACCTTAAATAGGAAGGAATTGAAACTTAACATGCAGAAATAAAACTAGAAATAATACAAAAATTAATACAAAAATGAAAATAATCATTATGATATGAATATGCATAGTTTAATGTACGAATGTATACTGTTTCACGCTCATCACAAAAATATAATCAATTGTAGCTACGTTGCGCGTGGGACTGTTTGGATTTTGATAGATTTTACACTTAAGGTTACACATATCTACTGTTCTTACACTGGTCCATATATGCTTTGAAAGTCATAACAAATCAAACAAATTATGAGCAATAATGCATTATTGAAGAAAATTCGGCTAAGAAAAAAATTGAAAAAGTAAAAATAAAGAAATATAGTGAAAGAAATTTGAGGAGGGAAGAAAAAAAAAATTTATACATTATATCAGCTCTTTATTTTCTATTTTTATCTGTTTTCATGTGGAATGTAAATACACACAGAAAAGACAAATCTCGAATGAAATAATAACGAAATGATCCGTTTTTGGTGAATAAGACTTGAAAAAGCAAAATACATGACAGAACTATTATTTATTTGTACATATTTCAGCACTAAAACAAACACGTATAATAGCTAAAACATCTAAAATATACAGCACACACACAAATTAAAGACATAATCAGCAATTTGAAAGACATAGGGGATAAAAAGAAGCTGAAAGTAAAGTAAAAGAAAATATTTTATAGATTAAACGATAACGAACAATAAAATAAAGGAAATCAAAGAATATATGAATAACACTAAAATATTATTATTTTATAGTAATGGCTGGCAATAATTTCCTGATTATATTAGCCATATGATATATAGACCTTGCTAAAGAGACAGCATAAGAGAGACATTTTTACGTGCTCAGTGTATAACACTGATACACGGGAAACAAGTTCCTGGGTAGAATCAGTACTGAACACTCAGAGTTCCCATAGCAACACCATTAGACGGAATGTCAGGCAAAGTTGTATCTGGTACCAAGTTTATACGTACATTTACTTAGTTTGAAGCGATTATCGGAGGAAAGTGTCCCGGCTGGGATTCGAACTCCGGACCTTCCGGATTGTGAGTTTACATTAAGCTATTTTCGAAATTTTCTTTCTGGACACTCATCCCTGTTTGATCTGTTTGTGGTAGGCTTCGTCCTATATAAACTTGTACGATACATTTTAGTCCGCATGTGCAATGGCACATTTCGTCCTATTTTCTGCACAGAGAGTGTTAGAGTAATCTTTCTTCATTAAGAATGGACCCTAGCAAAATAAAAAAATTCATTTTGGTTCCCAGTGTCTTATTATGATTACTGTTTTGAGCTTAGTAGCAACTTATTTTTGACTAGTGTTATACTTGTAAATCAATTATGGTTTTAGCTCTTTGAATTTAGGTACGAGTCATTTAAAGAACTGCAAACAATTGTTAAATATACACAATTTACAGACATTTTCTCTTGCACTTCTTATTTGGTAGAAAGCACAACACATTTAGCACTATACACTTCTCAAAAGAATTACTACAAGGCTATCTGCATGAACAAACATGTATGGCTGCTTTTCTTTGTTTGTAATGTATCATTTGGTAGCTATAGAACCTGGGTGTTCATATGCTGGCATATAGCACTGCAAATTTGTTATTTGAAACCGTCGAACAGAAATGCAATGAGACAACATGGAAAAGTATACATACATGCAAGCACATGTCATTTTTCATAAGCATTCTGAAGTAAGGATGTTGTTATATTAACATAAACAATCTTACATAAATATCTTATAGTTACTCCCTCTATATTTGTAGAAATAAATAATACTTTATAAAATATTTATAGATTTAGTTAATCGTTAACTTGAAAACTTGGACTTCTTGAGTTTATGTCTAAATTATAGACTGAAGAGGTTTGTGAATAAAGCCTCGTAGGACTTTGCTTGTGAGAGAACGATATTTCCTGAATTTTTATATATTGTTTCTACTTTTACACAGACCCAGTGATAAGTTTACCTTTTGTTCAAGCCCATCGTTAATAACATATTATCTTATTAACAGTTCAATGCAACGATCAATATTAGTTTCAATGGAAAAGATAAATAAGAAGTTTTCATAAAATTTATAACGGTTCTGTAAACGTTATCTGAATGTATCACTCATAATAGTAAACAGCCACGACGATATGATGAGTTAAAACACAGATCTGGCCTTCTAGATAAACAAAACGTATACATACTAAAATATGTTTTTCTTTATCCATACGTCGCTTAAACAATCCATTACAAATGTAAGGAGAATAAATAATGATTCTATTAATTTGGGACGACCAATTTCTGATTCCCAAAGAAAAGCTATATAATGCTTGTGGTATGTTGTGATCTTGATAAGAGATCCTATTTTTTCAAACTCTTTTGTATTATTAAAGTAATATCGTGAACATTAATGACTCATGGGTATTGCCTCATAAATTATTCTGAGGAGGATGAGTATGTTTTACTCCTCGTGCATATCACCGCCTAAAAAGTTTAACAAGCTCGTGCAGTGAATAATGACTATAAGTTAACGTTTTACTGACGCCAAGGACGGATGCGCCACATCGGACTATCCCCAAAACTTGATTTCTTTCGGCTTCTGACGAAAGCGACGATGTAAAAGTTATCATTTTTTAACTATTTGATCATACACATTGCTTTATTTCAAATTATTACGGACTCAGTTCGATGGACACGAGGTCCACATGTGAAAACGGATATTTTATGCTTTACTGAATTTCACTTTTACCCAGGTTATGCAGGGTTTCTTTTCTTTTCGGTTCAGTTTAGTTCATGGGCCATCATGATGAAATTAAAATATCTACACTTTTTCCTCAGTCGTTATATGTTTACCTAGTGTGTATTAAATCTGTAATTTATTTGATTTTAACGCAAGAATGTAAATATATGAAATCCTGTTATAGTATATATATATATTTTTGTTTATGTTATAAGGATAACTTTATGATGTCACTGATAATAATTTCTGCCATTCACACAAACCTTAGTTTAAACCTTAATTGTAGAGTTGAACTAGCAGTCTTATGGAAAGAACATGTGTGCTTGCAGGGAAAATTAAATCAAAAGAAGAAAAAAAAAATAAAAAAAAATCTATAGGAATGCTTTAATCGTAGGCTTGAACAATCCTGAAGCTTTCAAATTAAAATGTTAAAATGAATATAATGGCGTTTAAGTATAAGTGATAGAACAAAAATGTAACTTATAATTATTTCTTGCATTCACACAAGGCTAATTTATAAGAAAATACATTTTTAGCCAACAGTTTTATGAACAGAACACGGATGTTTGCTAAGAATATCAAAAGAACATATAACCAAATTAATAAATGTACTATAAAAATCTTTAAACGTAGGCTTAAACTATCAGTCAGTCAAAAATGTAATCGGATCGGCTAGACATGGCACATCAAAACTTAGAACTGGCCTTGTAAAGAACATTTAAAAATAATTTGGCTGTGTGATCTAAATACCTATACTCAAATGCAAAAAAATAGGGCATAGGGTTAAGATTAATTTTGTCAGGTTTCTTTCAAAGAAAATGCTTTAGAAAGTGGTTTATGTTTAGTACCGTTTTTTTAGGCTTATTCGATTGCCTACAAAAGGTAAAAAAAAGGTACGGGTTAAAATGAAAAAATACACAGCTGAATACATAAGTCCGATTTTGAGACCAGTAGCTGTTCCATTTATTCACCAGCGGGAGCATGCTGCTTCTGGTCTCAAAAATCTATGTATTCAGCTGTACTGAGATCACCATTCACAATGATCAGATCAGTTTTCCTGTCCCACGGATTCCATTCCAAACCATGATACTGTCCCCGTCAAACCTGTTTCTATCTTCTACACAAGCGCCAGCCTCTTCTTCGGAATACCCTCACCTGTACATCCTGATGGCTTAGATTGAATCAAAATTCGTCGGAAAAGACGACTCTATTCTATTGGCAGTAAACATGTTGTCGTGCCCAGGTCATTCTGGCATCGCAAAGAAGTCGTAAGAGCACGTTTCTCACACGTAGCCTCATTTTATTGGTCGGACGAAGTGACGCAAACGCTTAAGAACGGTGTCTCTACTAATACCGTACTGTCTCGCTGTAGCAGCAGCGGTTTGGAACCGGCGTCTTGTAGGCGTCAGTTTCTAAATGACGGTCTAATTTGACGTCAATTACGCGAGTCCTGCAAGTTCGAGAAAGATCACGAGATGTCCCGGTTTGCTTAAACCTTGAACGAAGATTACTTACAGTGTTTCTTTGGCAATTTAATGTCCATGCGACAATATCGATGGAATCACCTCTATTGAGTATCATCAAAGCTGCAATACGTTCACGTTCAGATATTCGCAGAATTGCAAGTTTTGAAGAAAAAAAAAGTTTGATGTTTGGATAATGTTGGATAGTTGATAACATGTTCCTCTAAACCTCTTATCTGTCTCAATCGATTGGATGATACTCCTTTCAGACACTACACTCCGAACAATGGCAATCATGTTTTTTTTTTGTTTTTGTTTTTCAAACTTTTATTATCCCCGTCATAGGTGTCAGCAGGTCGGGGAACCATCCTGCAGCCACCTTACATTTCAAAAATACATATATATATTTGAATAATACTAACAGTAATATATACATATATATTATCACTTTTAATTTAAAGTTTATTTTTTTTGTATTGTATAGTTTTGACATGTTGTAATATAAACAAATAACCATTTCATACTTATTAGAATTTTTTAGGAAAATAAACACAACATACAGGTACATAGCAATTATAAATTAATAAATAGTTGTATAATTGACCAATTTTTGGGCTTTGAATTGTCAGATAATACCTCCTTATAAATGCTATATGCAAATTTAAAACTTAATTTCAGTCCTTTGTTGGTGGGGATGATTTTTTTCCTTTTGCATAAATATTTTTAAAATATCATATTCATTTGTACTATCTTCTGAGCCTAAAATAATTAATTTATTGTTAATCTTCTTTTCTAATTTGTTACTTTTTAAAATATCATTTATGTAATCTAACAAAGGTTTAATAAAACAACATTCACAAAAAATGTGCATAAGTGTTTCCTCATGATCATGACAAAAGGTACATGAATTACTGGACACAATTTTCATTTTATATAACAATGAATTAGTTGCTAAAATTCTATGTATAATTCTAGTTTGAAACCATTGTATATATGTATCTTTTGTACATCTAAATACATAGCTATTAATTTCATTCCAATTTGAGTCAACATCAGTAAAAATAAGATTCCATTTTAGACGAGAAATAGGTGCAGTTTCATTTTTAATCAAAATCTCATATATTGACTTATCATTCATAACAATAAATTTAATGTAACAGTTAATACATGGATGATATAGATACTCTTGTTTAATAGTCATAGGAATATTACTTTTATTGATAAAATGTTTTATTCCAGTAGTAAGAGAATGATATTGTAAAAAGTCAATTTTTATTCTATATTTATTTTCTAGTACCTCCCTATTTAAAAAATTGCCATTAATATCTACTATATCTTTAACAAATATCACACATCTGTCATATAATGATTTTATAAATAAAATGTTGTTTTTAAAATTAAAATTGTTCTTAATATAATACTGTTTAATAAATATTTATAACATTTACCACTGGAATTCACAATATATTGTTTTAACCATTTGATTTTTAATCTATGAATATAGCTATCTATATCGACCATTCTAAGTCCACCTTCTTCATAGTTTTTAACAAATACATCATGTTTTATTCTTGACTTTCCATCCCATACAAAATTATACATAAGATCACTTATGTTTTTTATCATTTTCTTAACTGGAGTTGGCAGATTAATGAAACAATTAGTAAATAATGGCAATAACAAAGATTTTACAACAGTAATTCTGCCTACTGGTGTAAGTTTCCGTCTCTTCCAGTATATTATTGAATTTTTTAATTTAATTAATTTCTCGTTAAAATTTATTTCTAATATTTTATCAAGATTTACATCAAAATTTATTCCAAGAACTCTAAAATGTGTTTCCCCCCATGTTAATTTCCATTTTGTTTTTATGGACTTAGTACTGTATTTTAATGATCCTATCCAAATTAGTTTAGTTTTATCAAAGTTAACTTTTAGTCCTGAAAAACGGAAAAATCAGTTAAAACCTTTAATGCATATTTTAACGATTGTTCAGATCCATCCATAAAAAGGGAAGTATCATCAGCAAATTGAGAGATTTTATATTCTTCTCCATTATAATAATGCCTTTTATGTATTTTGATTGTTTTATCTTTAATGTTAAAATCTCTGTGCATAAAATGAAGATATAAGGAGAAATAGGATCCCCTTGTCTACAGCCACGTCCCACTGTGAAAAAAATGGACAAAAATCCATTAAGTTGAATACATGTTTTAGTATTATGCAGAAAAAGCCTGATCCATTTTATAAACTCATTACTAAAATTGAAGAAAGACAATGTTTTTTCAATGAAGTTAAAAGATAATGTATCAAAAGCCTTTTCAAAATCTATAAGCATTAATAAACCTGGTATTTTTTTGTCTTCTGTCACTTTCATAATATCATATAACAGTCTGGTATTTTCACTTATTTGCCTACCTTGAACAAAACCAGTTTGTTCTTTTGAGATTAATTTATTAAAACGTTTTTAATCTATTAGCTAACTTCCTTAAAAATTTAACCTCCAATTTTTTAAAAATTGTTTTTGGTTTTTTTCTCTTTTGGAATGCAAATGATGGTTCCTAGTTTCAAGCTATGAGAAAAAGTCCCTTTTTGAAAAGCAGAATTGATTGCCCTAACAACAAATTGACCAAGTTTATTCCAAAACACTTTGAAGAAGTTTGATGTAAAACCATCACAGCCAGGGCTTTTATCATTTTTCATGTTTTTCAGAGTATAAGATATCTCCTCATATGTCAACTGTCCTTGTAAATTATTTGCCTCATGTAAAGATAATTTTTGTGACAGTGCTATCATTTAAAAAAGTGTCTATATCATAAGATTCATTGGCTTTCTCATTTTCATATAGCTTTTTATAATAATTACAAGTTTCATCTAAAATAAGTTTTTGATCATGTATATGTGTTCCATCATCATTTTCTAAAAAAGGTATATTTTTGTTTTTTTTTTAAGTTTTGGTTTTTGTTATTTTCTGTTAAACTCATGTAGAAAAAGTATCTTATATTGTAAATGGAGTATGCACCTGCAAGAAAAATCTAAATAATCATTCTTGATAACAAATTCATTTATGTTCATGATGAAACAGCAACAAAAAAAGAAATGTTTTGCAACGTGTCAAATACAAATATGTGAAACAACAAAACTGGTAGAAGAAAAGAAAGTGAATTGAACATATAGAAGAAATAAATACAATAATTATTCTCCAAAATATCGTATATAGAACATCAATATGAAATACATAATAGATCTTAAAAGTATGTCATTTCATACAGAAATTACTGGTATGACTCCTAAGTTTTGACATACAAGAGGAATAATAGTTTTATTCAGTAGATAATAACGGAATATACTGATAAAATACAAACAAGTTCTTCTTCACAAATGACAAAAAGAATTTATGTAAACAGTGCATAATTCTACAAGACCAAAATACGGAAATAATCATGTAAAATGTATCATGGAATAATGAATATACTAATGAAGTATAATCAAGTTATTTTACACAACTGTGATAAAAGAAATTATGTAAACAATTCATAATTCTACAAGACCTAACTATAGTAAAAGATAATGCTAAAAAAAGTAATATGAAGTTTAAATTTAGCAACAAATTACTTATAGTTTATCTAAGCTTTACAGTAACCAGTAACAATGGCAATCATGTTGTTATTTCGGGATATTTCCAATTTTAATAATACTTTGGAACAATAGGAATGGTACCATGGTGTGGATATCCATCTTTCGGAAGAAACAGAGTGCCAAAACATTCCCGACAACTAGATAATAGTTTAAGTATGTCTGTGCCTTTTTTCAGCATATCTGGTGTCAGGTGTGAATAGAATTATACCGCTCTGTGGTTCATTATTTGGTTATGGTCAATTATGCTTTAACATACCCAAGATATGGGAGGGAATTCATATCAGCACTTTCTATCTCAAGTGGACGCAATGTGACATCAGGTAAGTGCTATCGATAGAATGTCTCTGTTTCAACACCATTCAAATAAAAAACAGCCTTTTTTTTCAGGGACTTCGTCGACAGTGATTCTACCTGACCTCAAACTAAAGCACATGCTCTTTTGGGCAACCCCTTTGCGAATGTCTTTTCCCATTGTTTCTATAGCAATGTACCAAAGAAATACCTCTTTTAGTGTCCCTCATGATTGCAATGAAAACATGTGGGCAAAGAATTGTTTACTTCTGTTAACCTTAAAGGCTCATGATATCCTCTGCCCCTTTCAACACCGTATTGTACTCCTGTCCCTCTTTGTTGCATTACTCCCAACTGATATGCATTTTCTGTCCATTGATATTTCAGGTCTTGTTTCTCCTTTTCGAAAACATCAATCTTGCTTTTAAAGGCCCATTATATTCCATAATGATTCAATTATCAAGAAAAAGGAAATATAAAATAACATTGACATATTGTAGACAATGGTAGATAATGTTCAAATATGTTCTGTAAACAAATTGAAAAAAAAAATGCGAGTATTATCCGAAGACAGTCTGCATTCGGAGATAATTTGAATTTGAAAAAAAAAAATAGTGTCAAATCACAATTTCATTATCTGCTACGTCATCAGTTTCTATGGATTTCTATGCCTATGGAAAGAAAATTGACAAGGGTTTCGGAATATGCAAATAAGTTATTTTTGTTAACAGATGAATCTTTCTTAATTTTGTCTAGCAAGGTGCAGTTTTGTCCCTTTGTATTTTATTGTCCTGTTGTTAAGGAATAAAACAGGTGCTGATGTAAGGGTTAATACCGCTGTACTGGTATCCTACCAGAGTATATAGTAAATATTAGTGTAGAAGTTTTATACCGATGTGTAGGTTTAATATCGGTGTATAAGTTTACTGTGTAAACGTTTAATAACGGTGTATAGGTCCAATGCCAGTATATAGGTTATATACCTATGTTAAGTTTTAACCGTCTAAATGGAAAAACCTATTATAGGTTTCATAACGGAATATAGTTTTAATACTGATGTATTATTAATGGTTTAATTAAATACAGGTTGCTTTCAAAAAAATATGTAACATGACTATGTAGGAAGGAAACTTTTTTGAAGGAAAATTTGATCATGTGGTAGGTTTTTCTGATTCGGAGGTGAAGTTTGAAAATTCTATCCTCGATCGGAGTGGGACTTTTTAAGGCTTACCGTGGTGTAAAGTACTGGTAAATGCCAGGAATGCTCGGGAGGAATTAAACGCGTGTCCCCCTCGACGTATAATTCGAATTTAGTAAAATCAGAAAGAAAAGAATATCAAATACAGCATGTATAAAACAGTTTTTCGTATTATGATAATGTTTAAATCGTGATGAAATAATGAACAACTAAAAGCTTGTCAATCTACTATGCAGATGTCAAATGATCATGGGAACTCATTTTTATATCATTGATCTTTTACACTTTTACAAGTTTTATTTAGTGTCGTGTTAAGAAACACTCTGACCCTATTATTCAACAAAACATGGGTAGCCATTTTCATAAATAAGTTTTCTGGAATTAAAATCGATCCAATTTGGTTTAAACAATATTATTTTATTCATGTATGGTTGATTGACTAAATTCTGTGGTACATGTGTATAATGTAATGGAATGTTTTTAAGGTGTTAGAACAGTATTATTCACTTTTGCAGATATAGAATTGTTTGTTTCCCTTTTCATGCTTACCAATGCTGACATCTAAATATGATTTTTTTTAAATATTTACCATGTGTAACTCGAGAAATATTAAATTTTAGAAGAGGCCCCAGAATTTGAGAAATGACTGAAAATTCACTAACAAAAAGGAGAAATCATCTCTATTTCTGTTGAAAGGTTGGTAAAATTTCTGAAAAAGAGATATCATACTTGCACAGGAAAAATCATCATTCTTCTAGCACTGTATTCTATAAATTTAATAAATTTTTGTAAGTGTACTCAGGCTTCGAAATTGCACACTTTTAGCGATGTGAAAAATAATGCAAATGTTATATGTTGGAAAACAATGATGTCATTCATTAAAATTATCTGCAATGTTGGTATAATCATATACTCATGTATTAAAATTAAAAAAACATTTTACCATCCCATTTTAATTTAACTGCCCATTTAATATGACTGTATGACCCAGTCAAAGCGGTTAAAACTATTATACAAAAATATGACAACACGAAAAATGGTCTAAAAATGAAAAAAAGGCAAAACATCATAATAGCATGTAAATCAGGCACAGAGTATATGCTATAATGTCAGAATACAATACAAACTTATTATCTTTAGCATTTTTAACCATGAAATCAATAAAAATGGCAAGCTACATTGCCGAAACAGGAGTATACCTGTAAAATAAAGAAAACTTGAGTAAATTCGTGTTTTTTTTTATTTAATTATATCTATATTAAATAGATTAAGAAACACGTTCAAACTGTACTTATCTATCTCTCGATTCTGCGTCCTGGAAACTACACCAGTACTCGCTAAAAATGTGAGTGCAAATGAAAAGTCACGAAAGATTCCACCCGCTTCAAGGAATCAATTGAGAAAGTTTTCCCAATTCAACTAGTCTCTATTCATTCTGCTATCTACACGGCAACTACACCATAAATTAAACTTACACTAATTGAGTGGACAAATGAACAGTCACCAAATTTTCATCTGACTTTGGGACATTATGTTTTGCTCTACCTCACAACCAAGGACTAAACTGTGAGTATATTTACGTTACAGTTTTGAGATGATAAAAATGCAGCTATGCAGCAATAAGCATTGTTTTTTTTCTTCTGTATTTCGCAGAGTTATAAATGGCTAATGGAAATTTATCTATATTGCTGAGCGTTTATCCCAAGAACATACAATAAAAATCAATTTCCGATGTTCTACCTACTGTACAATCTCATATCATGATCATGGCAACAGCTTAAGTTATCTCACTTACATAGGGAATGACTGAAGAAATGCAAAGACAGAATATCTAACAGTGAAAATTAAAAAGTAAAGGTTTAAATTTACCGTTTTCATGTAGTTCCAACCAACTGTCCAGTCCAAGTGTAACTTAAAAAGCAATGCAAAGCAAATCACGCAGTAATCATGAAATCAGAGAACAAGCAATATTAGTTATTTCAAAACTTCTCTCCAGATAACATGTAAAATCAACAAAGGATAATTAATAGAGATATATTAATAGCATTTGTGATAAAAAAAAATGTCAACAGTCAAATTTGTAACTCACATAGAGAAAATTCCAAGGTTAAGCGATCAAATTTCAAAAGTCAATTATGAACGACGCAACTCACTTCTTGAATATTGAAAGAAAACAAAAATACATATACATGTACACACAAAAAGAATATGTTATCCCATGCAAAATTCATTTACCAAACCGTTAATTGATCAGCTTAGTGCTAAATCGTATTTTAAACCTGAAAGTAAAATGAATATCTTGGTTTTAATATTCCCTTTACTTCTGATTTTTATCTGTAAGTTTATTTATTTAGTTTGCCACATTTTAATATTTTAAAAGTAAAAATGAATACATGTGAAGCAATGTTAAACACAATAATAGTCAAAACAATCGAGTGTGTTTATGAGACACAGAGAGGTGTGTGTTTATGCGCGATTGAATGAGTGTATGTGAGTGAAACTAATAAATCTATGAAAGGATATAATTATATCTTAAATTTTGCACTTCAATTTTTTTTTGTGCAAGAATGTATTTTATGATACAAAATGTTACAATGGAAAAATACGAAATCACACCACTTTGCATTGATCATGACCATGATAAAAAGTTTACTCGTGAAAGTGGAACTTATTTTGGTAAACCTAAAATCGTTTTTAATCTTTTGTTCTACCTAATATAATAATTGCACTAAAAACACGTCTCACAAATAAAAAATAAATCTATATCTATGTATTCTTATCATTCTTTTAATTTCCGTCATTTCTGACTCGGAAGTTTAAACCAAGCCAACCGTATGCAGCCGTATGCTTACACTCAACTACGGAGCTTTCTCAGTATCATAAACCACGATGTTCACGTATACCTATGTACAGCATAAGGTGCACGTGATCAGCATGGTACATTGTCCTTAAACAATACCATAACTAACTGCAAGCGACCAGTTGCATACGGTTTGGCATATTGAATGCCAATCTCCAAGCAGAGTTGTCGTTCTTTCCTCGCTAAACCATCTCTGCAAAAGGCTCAATGACAAGAATCTTGTTAAAACGGAAAACACTCATTTAAGGTGTATTTTCAGGATCATATGTATCGAAACATTAAAGAATTAATTTTTAAATCATCATAAAACGTATGGAATTATTTTTTTACGGGAACCATTTCCCATAAAAGTGGAACTACTTACTGCATAATGTAATGTCTCAAAACTCACAATTTATTAATTGCATCTAAATGTAGAATGTAATGTACAATATCTTAAACAATCAAATTGATATAATTATTTTCTTGACTTCATTTATTAACGTAAGAAACATTCTATACTTGTAAACAAAAACATATTAACACTATTTGCTTTAGCAAAAGAGCTAGCAAACCGACATAACCACAAACATAAGGACTGAAGCTAGACCTATCGACATACTTTCACTTCCATTAATTTTAGCATCAACCTGCGAAACAGCATAGTCAGGATATATGTACACATATAGCGTCAAACAGGAAGTCTAATGTACATTCGACTCCAGTGTCATGACAGTATTCAAGCTGTACATCTTTGATAACAACAGAGGCGACCGGCGAACCTGAAAAATATGATAAAAACAGCTGTATTTATTACAGAGGCAATTCCTCATTTCTGAGGTTGATATCACCCTAATTACGTGACGTTGTCATTATTAACTTGAAATGTGCCTTATTGACTGTAATGTGGTTGAATGTTACTAACGTGCAAAAAAGTACGTTTGATTTAAGGTAATGAATTCACCACTTGAACAGTCGTGCTGCACATTGTTAAAGGCCTTCGATCCAAATATCATATATGCATATAATCTTTATTCTACATACAGGTGGAAAAAGTTTAACTACTAAAAATTAGGCAATGTGAGTTTTATAATTAAACGAATCCCATTCATTTTGACAAAGCATCTTATTTATTAGTATTATGAGACGTAATGGTAAACCCTCTTTATAAAAAGAAATGTATTATCAATAATTTATATCTAATGACGATGCATTCTTCACCCACAAATATACGGGGCATGATTATTATATTGTACAAATGACATGAATATTATATTGCACAAATGACGACAAAAGACCTTTGGCTAACACATAATCAAGAGGTGTTTCTAGTGGCCACACTGACCGTACATCCTGACCTCAGACAATAAACAAAATAGAGGGTCTGAGAAAACAGAAAGCAAAAACCGATAAAATAAAAAAAGAAGATAATAAACTAATTTAAGGTAATTTTTGAACAAATAGATAAGACAGTAAAGATGATTTTAAGATAAAATATTCAGGATTGATCTTATTCTAAAGCAATTACTTGCTGAAAATGATAATGCATCTAAAAAGAAAGAAAAACTACCGCACGTTTTACCCCTTTGCAATGCCACGACAAAAACACATTAAATCTCATTAACCACATATATTATGACAAAAGGAACACAAATATGATTTGTTTCACCTTATTTTCTTATCATGAACCACACAAATCATGACAAATGAAACGCTAAAATGATTTAGTTTTTGCTGAATGTCCTCTCATTAACCACATAAATTATGACAAAAGGAACGCAAATATGGTTTATTTTGCCATTTTGTCCTCTTTTTTATCACATTAACTGTGACAGAGGGAATTCAAATATGATTTATTTTGAACATATTGTCAAAAGGAACGCAAACTATGGTTTATTCGGCCTTATTATCCTCTCATTAACCACATAATCTACATCAATCATGATAGAGTGAACGCTAAAATGATTTATTTGACCTTATTTTTTGTGTCGGATTTGGCGCCGTTACGAAGCATCCTGTGAGTATCAAGGTCAGTAACCATTCTGTCGTTGTCTTATTTGCGTTTAAAGATAAATATAATGAATTCATAATGAATGCCTCGAAATTGCATAAAACTTAAAATTTCTGGGGAACATCGTATAATGGGTTCTTCGTATTGTTAAAAAGTACGTCTTCTCTTCTTGGAACATCGACAGCCCAAATTTAACCTGTGCATTTTGTTCCACCATATTATTAGCCTAAGATTTGTGATCTATTATGTTTTTTGTGTTTTTTAAAGTTCATTTGTAATTCTTGTAGAATTTGTTTTATTGTGCTGTGCAATTCGTAATAAAACTATTATTCTTCACAGCAATTGAAATTTTTCATAAATAAGTCCATTCTGCATTTTATTTCAATGCTGCAATTATTATCCTTCCTCTTATGAAATTAAAACACACACCATTACATTTTTAAATTGAATCTCATATTTATGTGTTAAACTTGGTTTATTTGATTTGATTTAAATTATTTAACGTCACTTAAGCCATCAACTGCTAACAGGTGGTCAGTTCACTCGTTCTCGAGATTCTGCAGTACTGAATCTTTGGCACGCATCTCTGTTGTTAACTAAGTACAGCGTCGGAAGATGAATGACCATCAGAAAGAAATTGTAAATCATTCATCGCGTTGACCGTGCCTAACCCCAGTGGGGATCGAACAAACAAATCTCGGATTTACAGCCAAGCACCGTCAAGGCCGGTTTATTTATGTGAAACCCATGGTCCCTATCATGTGGTTGGGCGTTGGGACATGATATAACTCATATCTGTTCAGGCGAATCCCAAAAGTAAAAGAAAACATTCCCGCGATTGCGCAGGATTTTTTCAAGTATGATTTATTTGACGTTATTGTCTTCTATTTAACCACATTATGTTTAACAATGGAAACGGAGATATACTGTACTCGGCTTTATTGTCTTCTCATTAACCATATAAATTATGACAAAGGGAACGCAATTATGATTTATTTTGTCTTGCCGTCTTTTTCTAAACAACGTAAACCACAGAAAACATACATACCTTGGTTAATTATGATCGAGGGTTGTTTAAACTGATCTTTGAAGAACACCACTACACTACCTACTTTCACAGTAGCGCTTGATTCACTTAAAATACGTTTGGCAACGGCGGCGATTTGAGAAGCAGTCTGTATACCATCTTTCGTGATCACATCCCGTAATGTTAATATCTTAGCAGAAAGAATCCTGCTCATTTCGTTGCTGTTCCAAGCAGATTGGAGCTCAGTCGAGTAGAAGCTCGCTATTTTATAGTTATTTCCATCTCTCTGAAGCAAGAAGTCATCGGAGACGTCTTCGATATGTGTAAACTGATGCGTTCCTTCCTGGAAGAAAAACATGACGTCGCTTTGCTTTCTGTATCGTTCGTTGTTCTGCTTATATAAAACTGTAGCATCCTGACTGTTATGCAGGTCTTCTAAGGCTAGGGTCGGTAATTGTTTCTCACATTCGGTGTTTTGGGTTTGGAATTCCTTCTCAAGTGTTTTAAGTTTATTGGTCCAAAATTGACGTTTCTGCTCAAGTGAGAAATTATGCAATGTTCTCCAGACAAATTGCATGGAAATTCCTTCGGAAAGTAGATGATGATAGAAATTTTTGAATTCATCGAAGGCAGTGGCATTACACCGGGATACCTTAGCAAATGTTTTTAGAAAACTGTTTTGGTCCCCTGGTGCAGTGTATGTGAGAAGCTCTGGCAACCAGTATATTTGCTGTATCACATCGCTTTCGTCAAATCTTTTATTAAATATATTCACATTTTCACGATAAAGCTTTGTAGAATTGGACTCTATAAGATGTTGCAGATCAACCATTAAGCCATGGATACTCACGACGATTTCCTCTATTTTGTTATATTTTCTGTTTAGCAGAACTTGATTCAAGATTTCAGTTTTGGCTGAATTAATATTTTCGTTGAATTCATTTACAAACTCGTCCCACTCATTTGTCATATGACTATCGCTACTGCCTCCATCAAATAAGTCTTTAAGACCATTGGCTAAACTGACAGCAGTGTCAGCAAACTCTATGACCTTGACTACAGTAGATACTGGAGATGCAACAGAACAACAGCACCCGCTCAGTATTATCAACAGAATGGTCAGTCCATTCATATTTGATATTTATGTATATTTTATATTTGTACAAGCCTCAACTTCAGCTATTTACACATGATAATAATCCGTTATAATTTACTCTGCCATGTTATTGTCCTTCGACAAACACATTTGAAGGATGCAACTCAGATTTTTTAAAAAAAGTTGTTTTCTTTCAATTTTTCTATCTCTTCCCAAACACTGAAATAGAATGATTGCATTCAGTTAACACGGTTTTCAATAGGTTTGACCAGTTGTTACAAAGTCTTTTAATGCAGATTGTTGGCGTGTTACAACGGACGCAGAGTGGTTCTCATAGTTCGGGACAGCTAACATACAACCCCCCACCCCATCCCGACACCACTAAAAAAATAATAAAAAATACAAAAAAGCTGTTATTAAAAACTTTGACATAAAACTTCATTTGAAATGATTACAAAAATAAATAAAACATGCATTTGAGTAAAACGTGCATATAAAACAAGCTATGGTATAAAACAATCATAACATTGTTTTGATTAACAAAAAAACTGACAACTTTAATAAAAGTATGATGAGTCTAAAATATCATATCTACCTTTCTCATCCTCCTCAAAGATAAGAAAATTATCTTTAGCCAATCATGTATTTATAGAGTGGGGATACTGGGATCCTTAAACACATTTAAAATAGAAACTACTTAATACTTTTGTTGCACAAACTATACAGAAGGAAAAAGTTTAGCAATACATTGTACATAAGAAACATTTTAAAATCAAGGTATTTACAAAACACAGCCGCTCGCTCAGTATGCCAAACCGTATGCAACCGGTCGCTTACAGTCAGCTATAGAGTTGTCTTGGGACCATATACCATGCTGTTCACGTGTATGGCATGCTGCAAATAAGAATACGTGAACATCATGGTTTATGACACTGAGACAGTTTCATAGCTGCATACGGTTTGGCATACTGAATACACGCTAGGTTTATTGATCTATCCATGCTCCAGGACCGTATTGCAATAAGCTCACTGTGCACGTGCATGCATGGAATTTAAATTGACACATGTGGGCAGAGAGATCGCTTATCGACTCATAAAGGGTGAAATTGCCATAGAGCTTCGACCGGGTATGACCTTATTTCAGCGTCGGGTGGGAGTCGGCAAGTTAGACAACGTCCTGACGTCAATGACGTCAGCTTCCTGGGGAAGTTTTTGCGTAGAGAGTGGCAGAGACCCCTAAACACAGACACTTTTTAAAGAAACGCCATACATTTGTTAAATTTTAGTCTACAAATATAATTAAATTGTGTTGCTTAACTTTTTTCCTTCAGTATATGTTCTAAAAACCTCGCAGTTAATATCACGTTTTTTTTTCATATAAAATACAACCCGGTATTGAAACTTTGAAAAAGGCAACGCAATGATGAGTATTTAATACAAATGAAATACACATGAGAGAGATTACTTTGATCGCATGCAATGTTTGCAGACTTTGACAGGCTGATCGTCGCTTTGAGATTTTTATGTTTTGTCATTGTTTATTTGTTCGCGTTAATCTTTTTGATGTTTGTCCACCAACTATGGCGTTTTGGTCTAGTGATGATAGCAAATTCGAAGTGAAGTTGTGGGTTCCAATTCTGTTGAAAGGCCGGTATCCTTTAAAATGAATGACCTTCCAAGAGGCACGATATTGGCTCATATCGGCTGTTGCTGGTAAATATCTGCGGTGTGAATTGATGTAGCGTTAAGTATTATTTCATTCACAAAAAAAGAAGAAAAAAAGCAAGTTGATTTAAATAAATAAAGGTTCGAGGTAGTGAAAGCATACGTATATATGTCTTTTTATATTTGTTAACATGTATTAAGAAAATGATATTCTTGAAACATTGTTAACATG
>CM037781.1:52956945-53006945 GCA_021229015.1 Solen grandis | reverse complement strand
AATAATAATAATAATAATAATAATAATAATAATAATAAAAAACAGTACAAAAACAATAGGTCTTTCTGCTCTAGCAGAAAGCCCTAATAATAAAAAACAGTACAAAAACAATAGGTCTTTCTGCTCTAGCAGAAAGCCCTAACTAGACGTCATTCGTCTAAACGAATGATAGGACTTTCTGCAACCTGTGTTAATGCAAAAAGCAGGAGATAGAAGTTTCATGTAATGACTCACCTCTGGTAGTATTTCATGTTCATGCTGAACAATTGACATTATATTCTGCGAAAAATAAGCGTTTAGTTACGAAGAAAAAAAAAATAAGTAGCAGTAGTAGTAGTATGCTTATGACGTCATATGACTTCACGACTCAAAATATATTAAGAAATTATGCAGAACTACAAACTGTGTAAGTTTCAACTATCTATCTCATCCCGAAGTTCTTTAACCCTAAAATGAAATTTTTGGTCCTATGTTCGATTCTTACTTCAGCCAAAATACTTCAGTTTTTCGGAATTAAGGTTAGCTGACAAAATATTCACACCTTAGTTTCAAGATGTACCATCTGTAAAAATTTGAAGAAAATCTGATCATAAATGGCGGCTGTGGAGCGCGAACACCATTTTTCACTATTTTTAGCTCTGACGTCACGTGACGTCATAGGGTGCTGAAAATGCTGTTTCTGAAAAGCGCATACTTTACTGCAATAACTCTGACATTTTCATTATTCTGAACAACTGGCATCATATCGCAATCATTGCCCCAAATTAAAATTAAGTGGTATGCTTATGACGTCCTCTGACGTCACGATTCAAAATATTTGTAGAAATGCTGCAGAACTGCAAACTGTGTAAGTTTCAACTTCCTATCTCAAGCTGAAGCTCTTCAATTCTAAAATGAAATTTTTGGTCCTATGTTCGAATATTATTTCAGCCACAGAACTTCGGTTTTTCGGAATTTCGGTAAGCTTGCAGGATATGTACACCTTAGTTTCAAGGTGTACCATCTGTGAAAATTAGAAGAAAATCCGACCATAAATGACGGCTGTAGAGCGCGAACACCATTTTTCAATATTTTTAGCTGTGACGTCACATGACGTCATAGGGTGCTGAAGATGCTTTTGTTCAAAAGCGCATACTTTACTGTCATAACTTTAAAATTTTCATTATTCTGAACAACTGGCATCATGTCGAAATCATTGCCCAAAAATGAAAATTAAGAAGTATGCTTATGACGTCACATGACGACAATTGACGTCACGACTCAAAATATATGTAGAAATTCTGCAGAACTGCAAACTGTGTAAGTTTCAACTTTCTATCTCATCCTGAAGCTCTTTAATCCTAAAATGAATTTTCGGTCCTATGTTCGAATCTTATTTCAGCCACAGAACTTCGGTCTTTCGGAATTTCGGTTAGCTGACAGGATTTGCACACTTTAGTTTCAAGATGTACCATCTGTGAAATTTTGAAGAAAATCCGATCATAAATGGCGGCTGTAGAGCGTGAACACCATTTTTCACTATTTTTAGCTGTGACGTCATATGACGTCATAGGATGCTGAAGATGCTTTTGTTCAAAAGCGCTTACTTTACTGTCATAACTCTGAAATTTTCATTATTCTGAACAACTGGCATCATGTCGAAATCATTGCCCTAAAATAAAAATTAAGAAGTATGCTTATGACGTCATATGACGTCACGACTCAAAATATATATAGAAATTCTGCAGAACTGCAAACTGTGTAAGTTTCAACTTTCTATTTCATCCTGAAGCTCTTTCATCCTAAAATGAAATTTTCGGTCCTACGTTCGAATCTTATTTCAGCAACAGAACTTCGGTCTTTCGGAATTTCGGTTAGCTGACAGGATATGCACACTTTAGTTTCAAGATGTACGATCTGTGAAAATTTGAAGAAAATCCGACCATAAATGACGGCTGTAGAGCGTGAACACCATTTTTCACTATTTTTAGCTGTGACGTCATGTGACGTCATAGGTGCTGACAATCATTGAAATCAAAATTTCCTCATGTGATTAATAATAAATAAAAATTTCATCGTCCTAGGACTATTGCAACATATTAAAATAAGCGTTTAGTTAGGAAGAAAAAAAGAATAATAATAATAATAACTAGACTTCGTTTGTCCCACAAACGATAAGGGCTTTCTGCGCTGCAACTCAGTTTAGACCTGATCAGCTGAAAATATTTTGTTCATAAACAATGTCGACCTCCAAAATTTACGTTTCTCTGTGGTATAATACCGGCATTTCCATATTGAAAATATATGTGTTCTACTTTAGTTCATTTCACATGTATCCTTTCTTTAATAGGAAACAATTTCCCCTGTTGTTCATTTATAAGAACTTAAAATTACACATAAAGTCCATGCTGAACAACAAACTTTTTTCAAAAACTCATTTTATTTACTATTTATCTTGTCTTTATTTTCATTTATCAACATTGAATAAAGGACACTAAAATAGAGTATGGATTTAATACACTAAACATTTCTGTTACAAAAAAAAAAATATATGTAAAGATAAACCGAACAATTATAATAGGCTGCGGCCTCACATGAGCACAGGTAAACGTTGTACCTTTACTGCTTCCTTACAGTGTCGCACAGTAGATTTCTCAATAGAACTTAACATTCTACTTTATATACATATACAGTGGAACCTCTCTAAACCGCATAGTGCCCGGACCAACTGAAATGTCCGGTTTTCAGAGGTGTGCGGTTTACAGGGGGTTTTACTCTTTGAGTGTTGTTCGTTATATGTATGGTATTATTCTCCACTTGTTATGTAAATGGAATGATATGTATGTAGACATATATGGCATTACTCTACGTCATTTATGTGTGTGGTATTGTTGCATTTTTTATATTTTATTCCGAAATGTTTCTATTAATGGTTTATAATACGTATAATAATTCTAGTGGGTATATATTATTGATACTAAATTCAACATCTCTATTATTCAAAAAGGACTTAAAACCATAACATGTAACGATATACTAATAAAACGCCTTTAACTTGCACACTAAATCATTGTCTACTATGCAGATTTCTTCATTGAAACATGCATGGTTAATTGTCACCAATTAGTCATCTAACATATTTTTGCCGTATTATCTACTCAGCTTAAGTTTGTCACAAAATGCATTTTACAGAATAAACATCAGAAAGAGCCGATTATTTTCCTTCTTCCTTACAGTATCCATCAATCATTTACGAGGAAGATAAAATGGTGCGTTTGTTGACGGATTTGTAAAGTCACTACTACAAATATGAAACTCTTCCGGATCTCAAAACGCTCGATTAACAATATTATTACCTTATCCCATCTTTAATCATGCCGGTCAACGTAATTGTAATTGTTCACCGCTAATTGTATTTATCACACACAGAAGATGAAACGTCTACGCCGGTTAATCTCGCATACAGTTTTCAGAAAATAATGTCAGTATATTTTACGGACATGTTCATGTTTTGCCTCGCGTGCGGTTTAAAGAGGTGAAAATACTCACAATTTATGTAAATATCACGAAATTATCGTCCGGTATTCGGAATTCGGAGGTTCCGGTTTAGAGAGTCTGTGTTTTAAAAAATGTTTATAGAGAGTGCGGTTTTGAGAGGTTCCACTGTAGCTATTTGACATTCCAGTGGTATCTGAATTAACTGAAACACATTTTAACATTTTAAAACTTGTTTAATTTGGCTGAAGATATTAAAGCATAGTTACATTATTGATTTAAAAGATTTTTACTTCGGTATCTACCATATAACGCTTAATATGTTTAAAATAAAAAGAATGAATACTTTAATGATAACGTTTGAATTGCGCATTTACACTTTTATGATTATTATCATGAGTTCTTATTTCTCATATAACTCTCTTATATCATGACAAAATAAGAAAAGTAGGGTACCGTTAAAAAGGTCATTAAATTCCCAACATTTCACACGCTTTATGTATGTACATATTCATAACTGCTTTTGAACTATGGACGCTTAAACCTCGGAAAAAATGCAAAAATATGCCAAAATATGTTAATAACATTTACTTCATGAACGATATTTTAATAGTTATTCTTTGGATTTTTTAAAAGCTGCATATCGTTCGAAAGGAAATTGATTGGGCTATAAATCATATTCATAACAATATTTACAAAAATCAATACTTTTTGAGATGCATGCAGTTTCCTGCACTACGTATAGGGCCGTTTTCGCTTTTCCGCCATTACTGTGCCATTTCAATCCCGATCTTCAAAAATAGTTTTTCATCAGAAAGAGCTTCGAAAGCACTAATAACTAGATGTAATTTGTCGGAACGAATGATAGGACTTTCTGCAACCTGTGTTAATGCAAAAAGCAGGAGATAGAAGTTGCATGTAATGACTCAACTCTGGTAGTATTTCATGTTCATGCTGAACAAATGACATTATATTCCGCGAAAAATAAGCGAAGAAAAAAGAAATAAGTAGTAGTAGTAGTAGTAGTATGCTTATGACGTCATATGACGTCACGACTCAAAATATATGAAGAAATTATGCAGAACTGCAAACTGTGTAAGTTTCAACTTTCTATCTCATCCCGAAGTTCTTTAACCTTAAAATGAAATTTTTGGTCCTATGTTCGAATCTTACTTCAGCCACAATTCTTCGGTTTTTCGGAATTAAGGTTAGTTGACAAAATATTCACACCTTAGTTTCAAGATGTATCATCTGTAAAATTGGAAGAAAATCTGATCATAAATGGCGGCTGTAGAGCGCGAACACCATTTTTCACTATTTTTAGCTCTGACGTCATGTGACGTCATAGGGTGCTGACAATCATTGAAATCAAAATTTCCTCACGTGACTAATAACCCATAAAAATTTCCTCGTCCTAGGACTATTGCAACATATTAAAATAAGCGTTTAGTTAGGAAGAAGAAAAGAATAATAATAATAAAAAAATGACGTCACGTGACGTCATATGACGTTTATTTTCACATAATTGTTTATACACCCAGAGACCTACTAACTGACAAAATTTCAACTATCTATCTCAAATAGGACAGTTTTTATAAGCATTGAAAAATTGACGTCCTTGGTTAGAATCTTGGATCCGCCATAGATGCTTGGACTTTTCGAATTTTGAAAAACGGACACCGGTATACACAATAAGAACGTAATATACACATTCTGTGAAAATTTGATGAAAATCGGCCCATTAATAATGGCTCTGGACCGTGTACAAACTTTCGTAGTCAATTTCAAATGTGACGTTATATGACGTCAAAGGCTTCTGAACATTGATTCGAAATACCAGCGTCTGAATCATTTGTCCTTAAATTTTCATAGCCCTTCGACAATTTCAACATATAGAAATACTCTTGTTAATATTAGAAATACATTATCATATAATGACGTCACGTGACGTCATATGACGTTTATTTTCACAAAATGTTTAAGACACTTAGAGACCTATATACTTACCAAATATCACTTTTCTATCTCAAATAGGACCGATTTTATAAGCATTTAAAAATATAGGACCTTGGTTCGAATCTTGGAATCGCTATAGAACCTTGGACTTTTCGAATTTTGAAAAAGGGACACCGGGATGCACAACTAGAACTTAATATACACATTCTGTGAAAATTTGATGAAAATCGGTTCATAAACAATAGCTGTAGACCGCGTACAAACTTTTGTTGCATATTTAAAGTGTGACGTCATATGACGTCATAGGCATATGCAAATCATAGAAATCAAAATTTCAGCGTTTGATGCATTAGTCATTAAATTTTCATTGCCCTTCGACAATTTCAACATATAGAAATATTCTTGGTAATATTAGAAATACATTATCATATAATGACGTCACGTGACGTCATATGACATTTATTTTCACAAAATATTTAAAACTTCTAAAGACATA
Organism: Solen grandis; assembly: GCA_021229015.1. Classification (NCBI taxonomy): domain Eukaryota; kingdom Metazoa; phylum Mollusca; class Bivalvia; order Adapedonta; family Solenidae; genus Solen; species Solen grandis. The sequence goes on along the minus strand of CM037781.1, from coordinate 53,001,019 downwards.
TATACTGACTAAATATCAACTTTCTATCTTAAATAGGACAGGTTTTATAAGCATTTAAAAAATTACGACCTTGTTCGAATCTTGGATTCGCTATAGAACCAAGGACTTTTCGAAATTTGAAAAACGGACACCGGGATGCACAACTAGAACTTAATATACACAATCTGTGAAAATTTGATGAAAATCGGTTCACAAACAATGGCTGTAGACCGCGTACAAACTTTTGTAGCATATTTCAAATGTGACGTCATATGACGTCATAGGCATATGAAAATCATAGAAATCAAAATTTCCTAACGTGACTAATAAGTCATAAAAATTTCATCGTCCTAGGAGTATTGCAACATAGAAAAATAAGCGTTTAGTTAGGAAGAAAAAAAGAACTAGATTTCATTCGTTGATACGAATGATAGGACTTTCTGCTACATTTGTCAAACACTTAAAATCAAGAAAAGTAAAAGGATATGAAATTCCAGCCTTTAACTTGCTTTTGTATGGCCATAACTTAAATAAACTTTGAAAAATATAACCGTTTAACTTGGAGGATATGGCAAAAGTTACTGAAAATCATTTTTTATATCGATTTATTTAACTTTGACTATTTTTATAATCTATGTTACAAATCAAATTTATTTAAAATGCTTACAATTCGAATTTCATCCTGTAATAATTGCCGAAGACCGCGTAAAAGCTTGTGTAGATAACGTCAAGTTTGATGTATGTGACGTTATAGGCATAAGAAAATCAATGAAATGAAATATTAAGTATCTTGAATATATCAAGTAATTTTTTCATGCTCCTTACAACTTTGCAACATATAGAAATTAACGCGTAGATATATTAACATTCTTTTTGACCGTATGACGTCAAATGACGTTTATCCTCACAGAATATGAATTAGTCTCAAAGACTAATATTCAGTCCAAATATCAACTGTCTAAATCATCTGGAAGCGATTTTATATGTATTTGAAATTTGACGTCAATGGTACGAAACTTGGATTCGCCATAGAACCATTGCTTTTTCGATTTGTAAAAAGGGACCCGGGATACACATATAGAGCGTTACATATACATTCTGTGAAATTTTGATTAAAATCGGTCCAAAAATAATGGCTGTACACCGCGTAAAACCTTTTTGTCCTGATGTCAAATCTTACGTGATATAACGTCACATTAATATGAATTACATTGCATTCTAAAGCATTTCTAAAGTATATACCATAAGATTTCATGGTCCTGGGAAGTTAACAACATATCAAATTTACGCGTATATATCAGAAATAATTTTTGACCTTATGACGTCATATGACGTCAAATGACGTTCATCTTCACAGAATGTAAAGCACTCTTGGAGACTTATTTACTTTCCAAATATTAGATTTCAAACACATCTGGAAACGATTTTATACGTATTTAAAATTTGACGTCAATAGTTCGAATATTGGATCCGCCATAAAACCTTTGCATTTTTGAATTTGGAAGAACGGACACGGGATGCTCAACTATAACCTTATATACACTTTCTGTGGAATTTTTATGAAAATCGGTTCATAAACAATGGCTGTAGACCGTGTACAAACTTTTGTAACATATGGCAAGTGTAACGTCATATGACGTCATAGTCATATGAAAACTGTAGAATTAAAAATATCAACGTTTGAAGCAAAATGTCATATAATTTCCATTTCCATGGACCATTTTAACATAAAGAAATTTTCTTGTAAATATTAGAAATAGATTTTCATGTAATGACGTCATCTGACGTCACATGACGTTCATTTTCATAAAATCGTTCAGTCATCCATAAACCTACATAATGTTCAAATATCAACTTTCTATCTCATATGGGACTGATTTTATAAGCATTTGAAAATTAACGACCTCGGTTCGAATCTTGGATTCTCCATAGAACCATGGTCTTTTAGAATTTTGAAAAACGGATAGCGGGATGCACAACTAGATCCTAATATACACATTCTGTGAAAATTTGATGAACATCGGTTCATAAGTAATGGCTGTAGACCGCGTACAAACTTTTGTAGAATATGTCAAGTGTGACGTCATATGACGTCATATGCCTATAAAAATGATTGAAATAGAAATTATATCGTCTGAAACATACGCCATTAAATTTTTATTGCTCTTCGAACATTTCAACATATAGAAATAATCTTATTAATGTTAGTAATATATTTTCATATAATGACGTCACGTGACGTCATATGATGCAAATTTTCAAAATACTTTTAAGACTCCGAGAGACCTACAAACTGACCAAATATCAACTTTCTATCTCAAATAGGACTGATTTTATAAGCATTTGAAAATTTACGACCTTGGTTCGAATCTTGGATTCGCTATAGAACCTTGGCAATTTCGAATTTTGAGAAACGGACACCGGGATGCACAACTAGAACTTAATATACATATTCTGTGAAAATTTGATGAAAATCGGTTCATCAATAATGGCTCTGGACCGCGTACAAACTTTTGTAGCTTATTTCACGTGTGACGTCATATGACGTCATAGAGATATGAAAATCATAGAAATCAAAATTTCAGCGTTTGACGAATGTGTCATTTAATTTTCATTGCCCTTCGACAATTTCAACATATAGAAATATTCTTGTTAATATTAGAAATACATTATCATATAATGACGTCACATGACGTCATATGACATTTATTTTCACAAAATGATTAAAACATCTCGAGACCTATATACTGATTAAATATCAACTTTCTATCTTAAATAGGACAGATTTTATACGCATTTAAATATTTACGACCTTGGTTCGAATCTTGGATTCGCAATAGAACCATGGACTTTTCGAATTTTGAAAAACGGACACCGGGATGCACAACTAGAACTTAATATACACAATCTGTGAAAATTTGATGAAAATCGGTTCACAAACAATGGCTGTAGACCGCGTACAAACTTTTGTAGTATATTTCAAATGTGACGTCATATGACGTCATAGGCATATGAAAATCATAGAATAAAAGGATATCAAATTCCTGCCTTTAACTTGTTTTTGTAGGGCCATAACTTGGAGGATATGGCAAAAGTAACTGAAAATCATTTTTTATATCAATTTCATTTAACTCGGCCTATTTCTAGAATCTATGTAACAAAACAAATTTATTGAACATACTTACAATTCGATTGTCATATAATTCGGTCTAGCTTTAGAGGTTTTCAAGATATAAGCAATGATTAAACTTAACATTTTTCCCAAATGCTACACCTTCAGTAAGAATTCATGCAAATCATCTTCTGAAAATGTAAAGTAAACCTAGAGACGTATAATCTGTCCAAATATCAGCTTTCTAGCTCATCTGGAAGCGATTTTATACGGATTTGAAATTTGACGTCAAAGGTTCGAATCTTGGATTCGCCATAGAACCATTGCCTTTTCGAATTTTGAAAAACGGACACCGGTATGCACAACTAGAGCCTATCATACACATTCTTTGAAATTTTGATGAAAATCGGTCCGGAAATAATGGCTGTAGACCGCGTACAAACATTTGTAGTCAACGTCAAGTATGACGTCATATGATGTCATAGGCATATGAAGATTATTGAAATCAAAATTTGAAGTATAAGCCATTAAATTTTCATCGTCATTGGACTATTGCAACATATAGAAACTAACGAGTAGAAAAGGAGGAAAAAAAAGAATAACTAGATTTCGTTTGTCCCGAACAAACGATAGGGCTTTCTGCCCAAATGACCTCAGTGTCATTGTGACCTTGACCTTTGACTCTATTACCTCAAAATCGTAGGTGTCACAGGCCGTGGGCAATGTCCTTACGAAATTTCACAGACATAGCCTTATTTCTTCTCAAGTAATAAATAAAAAAGATTTTATATTTAGTGAAACTTTGATTCTGACCTTTGACCTAATGACCTAAAAATTAAAAACAGGATCGTGAACTGGCAATGGACTATGTCCCTAACAAGTTTCACAAACATAAGCTTATTCATTCTCAAGGAATTCAAAGGACAAGGATTTTTATATTAAATGTCACTGTGAGCTAGACTTTTGATCGAATGAGCTCAAAATCAATAGAGGTCTTCAACTTACAATCAGCAATTTCCCTACCAAGTTTCAAAACCCTATGCGTTTTCCTTCTCAATTTATTGTTGCGGACAAGGATTTGCGGACAAGGATTTTACACTAACTGTCAGTGTGACCTTGACCTTTGACGTAATGACCTCAAAATCAATAGTGATCATTCACTATCCATGTCAACCTCTCATCTAAGTATGAAGACAGCACACATATTAGTTATCAAGTTATTGAGTGGACATTGATATCGCTTGGTATCTTAAGAAAGCTCTTACAATATCAATCATTTTACTTTCTTATTATTTTCACCTATCTGTAACAGCTTCTAAGGTACCGATAACTAAAGGACCACTGCAAAAGTGCATGAATGAATCGTCTAAATTCTTTTTTTTTTTCTTGTAACTTCATTATATGATGTCCACTTTCAAAAACCTAGGTACCGTTAGAAGGGTTATAATAGATAGTTATACCTCTAGAAAACTGCAAAAATCGACAAAAATATGTTCATGTCGTTTTGTTTTCGCCCTAAAACTTTATGAATTCTAAGCCAATTCTTAAAATTTAAACTCTATTAGAATGGCAAGAGATCACTTTTCAAATTATATTCATACCCTAATTTACAAAATGCAATGTTTCTTTAGATATAAGCAGTTAAATGCACTTGGGTTTTTTTTCTGCCAAAACTCAACTGATCCAACCCCGATCATCAAAAACTAAATATAATCTGGGAGGTCGTTCAAAGCTCTACAAATTATATTCGTAGTGTCTCGATAGAATATGTATCTTTTTTAAGATATTAAAGTCTGGAGAAAAAACCGATAACTGAAATATGACCTTGACCTTTGTGATTTTCCGGAAACGGATGTCACCCTGTTCGACGCAACACAAGGTTGCACATTAATTGAAAGTTACATGTTAATCGTCAAAAAATAAAGCCTGCATGGCCTAAAAAAAACGATTATTTCAAATGCAAAAATGCTTATTATGTTCTGACGTTAAATGATGTCATACGACGTCAGTTGTCATGGAATACAAAGAAGATCTCAAGACACATATGCTGTCAATTTTCATGCTTCTAGCTCACCAGGAGCCTTTGTAATACGAAATTATGTTTTTATGACCAAAGTTCGAATCTCGTTTTTGAGATAAATCTCGAACTTAAAGAATCTTGAAAAGTTTAGTAAGTATGCACATCTACATCCTAATGTACACTTCCTGTGAAAATATCAGACCGCCCGGATTAGAAATGACAGCGGCAGAGCGCCAAGCAAATTTGGTAGCATTTAAATATGACGGCATATGGAGATGAAAATTGTTGCATTCAAAAGGGTCAAAGTAACGCTGATAACTATTAAAATTTCATGCGGCTGGCTTATTTGCAACCTGTTTTAATTTGAACCTCAAAATGAAAAAAAATAAGAAGAAGAAAAAAACATAACAAACCCTATACGTTTTCCGCAGGTTTGCGGAAAGCCGTAATGAAGTAGCTGTTTCAGTGTACTGATTTAGACAGATAAAATGCATACCATTGTACACCTAGTAATAACGATTGAAAGGGGACTGAACAGAATGCCATTCAATAATATGCACACAGACGAGAACTTTATTCATACAAAGTTTGCCATTTCTCAAATATAACCTTGACCTGACGATTGAACATACAAATGCATGCATAACAAAAATCTCGTATAACTTGAATAATAATACTTGCTTTGGTCTTTTTTTTCAACGTGTTTCACTGCTTCGGTGCCCTATAGAGTATGAATACACTGGTATCGTAATGTATATCAAGATAACCCGCACGTATTGCATGATCATGTAAATTTCCTATTCGGTTTAATATATATATCTTAAAGTGACGTTTTAATGGATATGAATATTACACCCATAATAATAATGACCAAACCTTATAACCAAATTTTTAATCCAATCCCCTGTAAAATAATGCATTGTGTCCTGTGGTTGTTATCTTGATGCTGCTTCTATATTAATGATTTTTCAAAACTTTGGGTAAAATACTAGTAGTTTATTATTTTGCACATTTCTTTTTGTTCCATTAAAAGTGGATGCAGTGGGTGCAATGGTAATGTGCTCATGAATGTTTTGGTTTTTTTCGAACACCGTTGGGACAAAAGTTGTCATGACCTTCACAAACGCAAAGTACTGGTCCAACCCAGGAAATGTCGAGAGGGATTAGTATAAGTTGAATAATAAGAAATGTATAAGAAACTTGTTTCCCAATCGACGTAAAATAGATCAGTTAACAAGTTAAAGTAAATGATATCCCCAGTAGTACTTTATATCCAATTTATTCAATAATAAGAGTATATATTATGTAATGTCATACAAAATGCTCGGGTACAGGTAAATTTCCTGTCATTTCTTTTTATGTGTCCTTGCACGCTGCAAATACTTGTGTGTGCATAATATGAAATTGATTGCATAATTTCTTTGTACCACTGGCGATAATTTTTATCAATAATGCCTTTGTTGCGTTTTGTAAGCTGGTCTCCATTGAAGTCCCTGGAGATTACAAATATGCACACACTATGTGAATACATTCCTCCGATATGAATAATGTCCGTAACTGTCTGCCGTCTAGCTTTGCAAAGTCCATTCATTGTTTATTGACATATTAAACTACTCTAGTGTTTGCACGCATCGATTTATTTGCTCAATGTCTATACAGTGGTTCTAGTACATGTATTAGTCCAAACAATGAGCCGCTCGGTGCGACATGCTTTTTTTAGGTACAGGTTGTCACGCCTCCGCGCCTCATGTCAAAACTACCTAAAACTGAGTGGAGATCAGAAACGTTGACTTGATATTCTTTTCGTTAATGACACATGATACGCATTTCACGTTGCCGTAGACTGAATAAATTGGAGCTCACAATTGTTTTGTCAAAAAACATTCAATAAACACTAAATTTTAAAAGAAATCAAACTTTTGCAATAATAAACAAAATCCGATTAATCCACGCATTCTGCTTGCAGTGAAAAGATCACACATGCTATCTTCAAGTGGTGTAGTTATAGAATAATATCAGTTTGTCAAGGATAGTAAACCGAACACCTCCACCCTTTCTCTCTCTTTCTCTCTCTCTCAGCATTTCTTTTCTGATCAGTCAGCTGATGAAATAAACAAGAACGATTAGAGACAAAAATATATAAATTGATTAATTTACTGTATGTTGATTCTTTATTAATAATAACATTTTGTTAATTTCAATTCAATTCATATTTTATTTATTGACGAGGACATAATTTACAAAACAGAAATAAACAATAAATTTCATTCGTTGATACGAATTATAGGGCTTTCTGCTAGCTTTGTCAAACGTAAAAGCTTTATATCGCATGTCAAAATTAACTTAACATCAATTCTTATTTTGACATAATTTTCTTACAAGTTGATCAATTTCAGTAATCTAGTTACCAAAAGAAATGTCTTGAATATCCATTCAATCCGATTGCAATAGGTTTGGGTCTATATCAGCTTTTTAAGTCATCTGGAAGCGATTTTATACGTATTTCAAATTTGACGTCAATGGTTCGAATCTTGGATTCGCCATAGAACCATTGCCTTATCGAATTTGGTAAACCGGACACCGGAAAACACAATTAGAGCGTTACATATGCAATCTGTGAAAGTTTGATGAAAATCGATCTAGAAAGAATGGCTGTATACCGCGCAAAACCTTTTTGTCCTGACGTCAAATCTGATATAATATGACGTTACATTAATATGAAATACCTTGCATTCAAAAGCTCATGGATTGATGTATATGCCATTATATATCCATGGTCCTGGGAACTTTACAATATATTTAAATTAACGCGAAGATATAAGAAATTCGTTTTTACCTTATGACGTCATATGACGTCAAATGATGTATTTCTTCACAGAATGTTAAGCACACTTAGAGACCTATAATCTCTCCAAATATCAGCTGTGTACCTCATTTCGAAGCGATTTTATACGTATTTGAAATTTGACGTCAATGGTTCGAATCTTGGATTCGCCATAGAACCATTACCTTTTCGAATTTGGAAAACCGGACACCGGGAAACACAACTAGAGCGTTACATATGCAATCTGTGAAAGTTTGATGAAAATCGATCAAGAAAGAATGGCTGTATACCTCGCAAAACATTTTTGTCCTGACGTCAAATCTGACATTATATGACGTTACATTAATATGAAATACCTTGCATTCAAAAGCTCATGGATTGATGTATATGCCATTATATTTCCATGGTCCTGGGAACTTTACAACATATTTAAATTAACGCGAAGATATAAGAAATTCGTTTTTACCTTATGACGTCATATGACGTCAAATGATGTATTTCTTCACAGAATGTTAAGCACACTTAGAGACCTATAATCTGTTCTAATATCAGCTGTGTACCTCATTTCGAAGCGATTTAATACGTATTTGAAATTTGACGTCAATGGTTCGAATCTTGGATTCGCCATAGAACCATTGCCATTTCGAATTTTGGAAAAACGGACATCGGTATGCACAACTAGAGCCTAACATACATATTCTGTGAAATTTTGATGAAAATCGATCCAGAAATAATGGCTGTAGACCGCGTACAAACCTTTTCACCTGACGTCAAATCTGACGTTATATGACGTCATATAAATATGAAATTTATTGCATCCGGAAGCACATGGTTTGAAATATATGCCATACAATTTTCATTGTTTTGAGTCAATGGCAACACATCGAAATTAACACAAATAGTAGATGTCATTCGTCTAAACGAAAGATAGGACTTTCTGCAACCTGTGTTAATGCAAAAAGCAGGAGATAGAAGTTTCATGTAATGACTCACCTCTGGTAGTATTTCATGTTCATGCTGAACAAATGACATTATATTCCGCGAAAATAAGCGAATAAAAAAAATATTAGGAATAATAGTAGAAGTAGTATGCTTATGACGTCATATGACGTCTCGACATAAAATATATTAAGAAATTAGTTCTTTAACCCTAACATTTTTGGTCCTATGTTCGAATCTTACTTCAGCAACAATACTTCGGTTTTTCGGAATTAAGGTTAGGTGACAAAATATTCACACCTTAGTTTCAAGATGTACCATCTGTAAAAATTTGAAGAAAATCTGATCATAAATGGCGGCTGTAGAGCGCGAACACCATTTTTCACTATTTTTAGCTCTGACGTCACGTGACGTCATAGGGTGCTGAAAATGTTGCTGCTCAAAAGCGCATACTTTACTGCAATAACTCAATTTTCATTATTCTGAGCAACTGGCATCATGTCGAAATCATTGCCCCACATTAAAATTAAGTGGTATGCTTATGACGTCCTATGACGTCACGATTCAAAATATTTGTAGGAATGCTGCAGAACTGCAAACTGTGTAAGTTTCAACTTCCTATCTCATCCTGAAGCTCTTCAATCCTAAAATGAAATTTTTGGTCCTATGTTCGAATCTTACTTCAGCCACAGAACTTCGGTTTTTCGGAATTAAGGTTAGCTGGCAGGATATGCACACCTTAGTTTCAAGGTGTACCATCTGTGAAAATTTGAAGAAAATCCGACCATAAATGGCGGCTGTAGAGCGCGAACATCATTTTTCACTATTTTTAGCTGTGACGTCACATGACGTCATAGGGTGCTGAAGATGCTTTTGTTCAAAAGCGCATACTTTACTGTCATAACTCTGAAATGTTCATTATTCTGAACAACTGGCATCATGTCTAAATCATTGCCCTAAAATAAAAATTAAGAAGTATGCTTATGACGTCACATGACGTCATATGACGTCACGACTCAATTTATATGTAGAAATTCTGCAGAACTGCAAACTGTGTAAGTTTCAACTTTCTTTCTCATCCTGAAGCTCTTTAAATCCTAAAATGAAATTTTCGGTCCTATGTTCGAATCTTATTTCAGCAACAGAACTTCGGTCTTTCGGAATTTCGGTTAGCTGACAGGATATGCACACCTTAGTTTCAAAATGTACCATCTGTGAAAATTTGAAGAAAATCCGACCATAAATGGCGGCTGTAGAGCGCGAACATCAATTTTCACTATTTTTAGCTGTGACGTCATGTGACGTCATAGGGTGCTTACAATCATTGAAATCAAAATTTCATCACGTGACTAATAACCCATAAAAATTTCATCGTCCTAGGACTATTGCAACATATCAAAATAAGCGTTTAGTTAGGAAGAAGAAAAGAATAATAATAATGGAAAAATTACGTCACGTGACGTCATATGACGTTTATTTTCACATAATTGTTAAGACACCCAGAGACCTACTAACTGACAAAATTTCAACATTCTATCTCAAATAGGACTGATTTTTTAAGCATTTAAAAATTTACGACCTTGGTTCGAATCTTTGAATCGCTATAGAACCTTGGGCTTTTCGAATTTTGAAAAACGGACACCGGGATGCACAACTAGAACTTAATATACACATTCTGTGAAAATTTCATGAAAATCGGTCCATTAATAATGGATCTGGACAGTGTACAAACTTTTGTTGCATATTTCAAATGTGACGTCATATGACGTCATAGGCATATGAAAATCACAGAAATCTAAATTTCAGTGTTGGAAGCATGTGTCATTAAATTTTCATTGCCCTTCGACAGTTTCAACATATAGAAATATTCTTGTTAATATTAGAAATACATTAACATGTAATGACGTCACGGGACGTCATATGACATTTATTTTCACAAAATATTAAAAACTTCTAAACACCTATATACTGACTAAATATCAACTTTCTATCTTAAATAGGACAGATTTTATAAGCATTTAAAAATTTACGACCTTGGTTCGAATCTTGGATTCGCTATAGAACCATGGACTTTTCGAATTTTAAAAAACGGACACCGGAATGCACATCTAGAACTTAATATAGACAATCTGTGAAAATTTGATGAAAATCGGTTCACAAACAATGGCTGTAGACCGCGTACAAACTTTCGTAGCAAATTTCAAATGTGACGTCATATGACGTCATAGGAATATGAAAATCATAGAAATCAAAATTTCCTCACGTGACTAATAAGTCATAAAATTTTTATCGTCCTAGGAGTATTGCAACATAGAAAAATAAGCGTTTAGTTAGGAAGAAAAAAAGAATAATAAGAAGAAGAAGAAGAATAAACAGTACAAACCCAATAGGACTTTCTGCCGAAAGGGCAGAAAGTCCTAATAAGAAAAAACATAACAAACCCAATAGGTCTTTCTGCTTGAGGCAGAAAGCCCTAATTAACATACAAGGGTTTTTTCAGAAGTTTATGGATTTTCTTCCTTTTTCCTCTACTACCGTGTATCAATATTTATTCAGTCTATAGAAAAAGTCCATGAACTTCTGAAACACTCCATGCACACCGAGACATCCGTGGTTTTACTGTGTTTCAGAACAAGCTCCGCCCATCTTTCTCACGATTTTGCCCTGTCTGAACAACTAAGACTTCCGGGCGAATATTTCATTATGTCGGCTTAATTAAACATTAAGAGGTTAATCAAACATCATTTGAGGCTTTGCTAATTAGAAATTTTGAAAAATATATTTTTCCCAGCTAAAACGCACTGGGGCTTTAAAGTAAAGCGTCAATAATAAGCTTTGGAATAGTCTAGTGTGCTGTCTTACGGACAACTCCTGTTGTTCTTTGCAAATATTATTTATATTCATAAATCCTTGATTACTTACCCGCATCATTTGACTTTTCATGTATTAGTAGCATGACACGTTATCATCACTCCAACTGTATATCAGGTCATATGAAGCACTATAACCTTTCGTAGCTCACCTGAGCACAACATGCTCAATGTGAGCTTTTGTGGTCACCTTGCGTCCGTCGTTATGCGTCGTCATCAATTTACTTAAAGACATATCCTCTGAAACCACAGGGTAGAAATTAATGAAACTTAGCATGAATGATCCTTGGTAGGCCTTTCACCAAAGACGTTAAAATGAATTTCATCCATTTAGAACTCTTGTTGCCTAGCAACCAACAGAATTTTATCTTATAAACTTAAAAGTGTTTCTCCTCTAAAACTAAGAATAGTAAGAATTTAATGCCGTTTGGCACAAATTGTTTCATTATAGTGATCTACCATAAACTAAAATAAAATTGATCCCTTAAAAATGACACCCCTAAGAGATCGGCTAATTTCCTCATATACTCTATATAAAAATTTCAAAATTCCTCCTCAAGGAATTTAATATTATTTGACAGAAACGGTCACCTCTTAGTGCTCTAACAAAATTTAAAAAAATACAATTAATAACTTGAAAAATGAGGACTGCAGGGGCTCGACCCCTTTCCTTTTATACTCTGTACAGAACATTTCAAATATTTTTTCTATCAACCCAAAAGTCAGAACTTCATGTCATTTGGTACAAATGGTCAACCCAATGTGCTCTACCATAATTGCTTAAATAAAGTTTATCCCTTGGAAAATGAGACTTCTCTATATAGAACATTTCAAATTCTTATCAAACAAGTAGTCTTTTTTATTGGGCACAAATTTGTTCTACTAACATTGCTTAAAAAATTTTCCTTGAAATATGCGGTCTGCAGAATGATGATTGTTTTAATTAGGCTAATGATACTCTAGGACCACCACTGCCCTCTTCTTTCATGGTCAGATATAACAAAGACAAGGTGAGAATCGGGGGTATTAGTTGCCTTTAGTGATAACTCTAGCTATCGTCAGACATTATTTTGACCTAGCGTTTGGTGCAAGCTTGCAAAACAAAACTCTCATATTACATAAATACTTTTACGGGTCAGGGTACTTTCCTATGTGTCTCAATGCTTCCCTGCCCAAAGGAGATTGAAATACTCTGGTATTGTAATGTCAATATAACCCACACATACTTCATGCTCATGTAAACTTACTGTTCATTTAGAGTTATATATCTTAGGGTAACATTTTACTGGCTCGTGATAGCAACCCAATCTTGAAATTTGGTTCATCTGTAAAATGTAAAAAAACAAAAAAACAAAAAAAAAAAAAAAACCCACATTGTATTGTTCTATGTGGTGGTTAATGGTTATATTGTTGTTGCTTCTATATAAAACAACGATGCTTACCTAAATATTTTAAAATTCTGGTAACAATAAATTCCTTTTGTACCATCAGTGCACTAAAGAATACATGCTTTTCAATATTACTTTTTAGTCATTAACGGAACGATGATGATCTATCAGTGCATGTCTTACTGGCATCCTTGGGTGTAAATACAAAGTACATACATTCTGCCATTTTGAAATATATGTCCTTGCTCGCCGCAAACATACGTGTGTATTTATTTCATGATTTGTATTGTACGTTTGCATTTGTTTCCACCCCAAAGACCCCTGGAGATTATGTACAATCAAGTTTGCACTATATGAATACATTGACACTGTAACGTATCCTCGCTGTGTATTATCAAATTACACGTAATCGTGACTGCACGTTTTTAAGGAATGTGAAAACAATGCACGCATCTCGGTCACATGGGCCACAAAAGATTTCACTTGTGAAATAGTACAAGAAATGAGTCAACGTCGCCGAGAAAAATATGTCAAGGAGAAATATGCAAAATGGAATCGATTTTAAAAGTTTTTTATTCTTTATTTAATATCTTTTTCTTCGTAAGCATATTACTTTTACAATTGAAATTGTAAAGAAGAAAAAAAAGGTTTGAAATCCATGACTTTCAACCTTTAAATTGATTGAGTTTTACATTGGAAAAATACATGGAAAGAAAGGCAGAGGTTTAAGCAAAATCATGAAAATACTTTCTTATTTCTATGTAATTAATGTTATAAACGTCTTGAAACTTCAACAATTCATTTGCTTATTATATTTGCTTGTATTACATGTATTTGTCATTTTCTTCAGGTTTGCGGACAGACGTGATAACAAATGCAATAAGATAACCGTATGGGTTTTCTGGCTCTAGTAAAATTATACTTATTCATCGTAAATGCGACTTATTTACTCAAAAATGTATCACAATTCAGCGCAGGCACCCATTCCTGCAAAAGAACAATGGGATCTTGCTCAATCAAACCAATGACCACTTTCATTTCTTTCTTCAAAATAATAGATTTACATGAATTAGCCCTTTTACGAAAAACATGAATAAGTCATGTTTGATGACGTAATCACTTGAAATTTTCTGGACTTTTTTCGCAAGTTAAGGTGCGGCAATTTTACTTATCTAATGTTAATATATCCAATCTTTTGATCTTTTTTAAAATATGTTGCTTACAAATCAATGTTGTCATAATCAAATGACACAACATAAATTCCTTAAGGTATGCTTAAGATTGGCATCAATACTCATGACGCTAGAGCGCGAATACATATTGAAATGAATAATTTTTTATATTTCGACGTCAAAATCAAGTGACTAAAGAAAAATATCATTTTTTTTTTGCAAGGACATGTTCAGCTAACGTTCTATTAATCCAGAAAAAAAAATATCTTCGAGAATGCGAACAGGTTTGTTTTCAAGTAGGCATTCCATCAAACATGTATATCCGACATGTTTGATGACGTAATTACTTGAAATTTTGAAGACCTTATGAAGGTACTAAGTCTCGACATTTTTGAAAATTATAAATTCATTGGTCTAATTGGCGATTTTATATGATTTTTTAAAATAATTCTTGCTTTAGTATGCATGACGTCATAACCACGTGACATTTTTTTTTTTGCAGTATGCATCACTTCAATCTTAAGTCTATCAATTTTGAAAATTAAATTAAGACTGACTCAAAATTCATGATACTAGAACGAGAGAAATCTTTAAAAAATGCTTTTTATCTTTTTGATGACGTCATAACCACATGACTCAAAATAAATAATGCAGAAAATAGAATGTAAACCTCTATGCCGATATACTGTCCAATTTTCATGCTTCTAACGCACCAGGGGGCTTTGTAACATTTTAATTTAGTTTTTGGACCAAAGTTCGAACCCGGTATTGCCATAAAATCTTAATCTTTTCGAATTTGGAAATTTAAATGCCAAGGTGAACATCTACACCCTAAAATACATCTTCTGTAAAAATATCAAGATAATCGTTCCAGAATTGAAGGCTCTAGAGCGCGAACAAACTTTTGAAGCTGACGTCAAATATGACGTCATATGAAAATTGAAAATGATAGAATGTATAAAAAGATACTTTTTTATCGAAGCAATTTCAATTTCATTAAAATTGACTCGAATTGTATGATGCCAGAGCGAGAGAAATCCTTGAAAAAATAGGATTTTGCCTTTTAAATGACGTCATAACCACGTGACTTAAAAGGTAATCTTTCAGAAAAAAGAAAGTAGACCTCTGGGCCAATTAGCTGTTTAATTTTCATGCTTCTAACTCATCAGTAGCCTTTGTAACATTAAATGATAGTTTTAGGACCAAAGTTCGAAACTCGGTTTTGCCATAATTCTTAAATTTTTCGAATTTGAAAATTTGAAAGACAAGGTGCACATCTACATCATAACATAGTTCTTCTGTGAAAATATCAAGATAAAACGACAAAAAATAAAGGCTCCAGAGTGCGAACAAATTTTTGATGCTGACGTCAAATCAGACGTCATTTGACGTCATCGAAAATTTAAAATGATAGAATTTAACAATTTGAACTTTTTTGTCGAGGCAATTTAATTTTCATGTTGCTCAGACACTGGCAACATACTGAAATTAACTCTTGGATTTGGTTGGAAAATAAGGAATAATGATAATAATAAGAAGAAACATAACAAATCCTATACGTTTTCCGCAAGTTTGCGGAAAGCCGTAATAATCATTTATCACAGCCGTTTATATTGTTTGACATGCATGCAAATCAACGTCAGCTTGGCGCTCAAAAGAAAAAAAAGTACGTTTACAGATGAGACAAAATACTGAACAAACAAACAATGTTGCTATTTTTAAAAAAGAAGCTCAGATTATCCGTGTTCCTGATTAAAATTAAAAGATTAATTAATACATATATTTTTTCATCATTAGACAGTTACTTAATATATATTGGGACAATAAAAAAAGCCCGTGTAATTTTCAAAGCTTACGAAAAATTTATTTATTGATGAGAAATCTATCTCTCGTTTGATACTTTCTTTATACTCTAAATATCATCTGTAGTATGTGTTCTGTGGGTTTATGTAAAACTTGATAAATATAGTTTCCTGATGATTTTGTGTTAATTAACAATTCTCGCGAACACGTGGTACATTTGTAAAGAACTAGATATTAGTAGGCTACACGGTTAACCAGTTATACGAGACGGTAAATATTGTTAACAACATAATGTTTTTGCATGTTGCTGAGCCTGTATTCAAATTAAGATTACAGATATTATAATAATGTCATGTAAACCGTGCTTACCGTGTATCGCATACCACATAACGTAAATCGCAGATTGCGGTTGATGTATTGGGGTTTACCGTCACTGCGATAGTATTTCAATCATATAGCGACGTCCAGCTAATTGCAGGTGGAGGAAGACCCCGAGTACACAGAGATACCCAGGTAGAAACATCGACCTACCGCAAGCCAGCTGGAAGGCTTCCTCACATGAAAAATCCGAAGTCCCTACCGGGATTCGAACCCACAGCGGTGAGGGGCTGAGAAATTTGTAGTCCACGACTGCAACCGCTCGGCCACGGCGGCCCCTCGCAAATTGTGGATCGCATATATGTAGTATGGTATCAGATAAAGAATGCATCGCATCGTAACGTATTGAATCGCACAGGTGAATCAAACCTGCTATCGCACATCGCAGAGCGTATATCGTATATCAGTCGTATCTTCAAGTATTGAGTTCTCGCCATATTGTTATTCTCGGGCTATTTACACTAGTGCAATATTTGACGTAAAGTGTGACGTAATTTTACAGAGAAACCATCGACATTAAACAAAAGTGATTGATCCTTGTTTCTTAACCTTCTTTTTATTGAAAATGTTTGGAAAACAGGTAAAAATATTCATTTAATAAAGAACAACCGAATTTCTGCCGTTTTCACTAATGCTTCTTTTTATGATTTTTTAAACCACTTGTTTAATCTACCGATAATATTCAGCAAGGATATGATCACTGATTTATGTAAACCAACATCTGTTCTTAAAATAGTGTAGATTTGATTATGAATAGACTTGTTTCATAAAAATCATTGCTGACGTTGTTGTTTGCCTTCGCGTTCAGACGTAAAGTGCATGTTGTGGCGGTTTTTGAAGGCGTTTTAAGGCCCAGCACCTCTGACTTCGGTTCTCTTGGACTTTTTCTGTCAGGGTTGCCCTCCCTTAGAAACTATAGACAGGTACACGTACACATAAAGACAGAAGCGGATACAAGGGATCCGGGTGCGCTATCCTAGCTCGTTATTATGCATCATAAAATTATTTACGAGCCCCCTTGCCTGTAACACTGAAATATTCCATTGCATTGCTGCAAAACAGGCATAAATTTTGTTGAAAGATTATTCTGTAGCACGGTCAAGCAGTAGATATTTTATACAAGCGCTCGGCAAGAATGAAGGGTTAGATAAGATTTCATAGTATTTATTAAGTTGCAGTCCATTAAACCGTCTTTTACCAGAGACACACACAACTCTAGTGGTGTCTTCAGTGCTTTGTTTTTATCTGTAACAAATACTGCAAACGCTTGTTTAGTATTGTTTAGTCAAACAATTCTGTAAACGCTAGTTTAGTATTGTTTAGACAAACATTTGCATAGCTTTATAACGTTAATGATCTGTAATTTTAGCAGGTTTAGGATCTCCCATCGATTGAAATATACCTTTTTCCATGTTTCTGGTACAAAGCCAGCATTTAAAACTAAGATAAATGATTTAATATACGTCTGATGAAGTAAAACAAGTAGTTCCAAATGTGTGCGTTTAATATCATATCTACAACGCTCGCTTTTCCGGTCTTTAAACTTTTAACTCTTGCATGGACTTTTGCCAAAGTAATTGATGCATTTAATTCAATGTCTATGCTTTCCATAGGTTCCGCGGTTTTTTGTGGTTTGTTCGACATCAGTTCCTTACTACATATTCATTTCTACGGAGGTATGAGTATCATAAAATATCTTCTTAACACTACACTAAAAATGAAACATTGACAGTGTCTTCAACTGACACTGTTGACATTTTCAAGATAACTTCCATTTAGAATTAAGCCACAGTCATGAAATTTTAGACACATATTAACAAAATGTCAATTGTTTATTTTCAGTTTTAGAGGAGACAGAAAAAAGTGTATGGAAAGAAACTGAACGTTACAGAGATTACAAACCATCTGAGCAACTAATATCAAATATGAAAGGAGTGTTTATTCTAATGGTTATACTAAGCGCGTGCTGTTATACTGTCACATCTCCTATCTTTGCTGTAGTTAAAGTCCTAGAGTTCGCTGATACTGCTGTCAGTATTATCAATGGTCTTATGGACTTATTTGATAAAGGCAGTAGTGGTAGTGATACTATAGGTAATCTGGACGATATTGTAAACAATATTAAAGAACATATTAATTCAGTCAAAACTGAAGTTTTAAATCAAGTTCTCCTAAACAGAAAATATGACAAAATAGAGGATGTCGCTGCCGTTACCTATGCACTAATGATCGAACTACAGCATCTAATAGAGTCCAATTCTACAGCACTTTTTCATGAAAATATCGAAATATTTAAGAGCAGGTTTGACGAAAGCAACATGCCTCAGCACATTTATTGGTTGCCAGAGCTCCTCACATATACTGCACCAGGAGAAAAAAACACTTTTCTTGAAGTATTTGCTAACGTCTCACGGTGTAATGCGACTGCTTTAGATGAATTGAAAATATTTTACTACAAATTACTGTCCGACGGAATTTCCCTGCAGTTTGTCTGGAGGATATTGAATGGATTCAAACTAGAGCAGAAACGTCAGTTTTGGACCGATACACTAACAGATCTCGAGAAGAAATTTCAGTTTCAAAACGATGAATGTGATGAGCAATTACTTGCACTTGCTTTGGAAGATCTACAGAACAGTCAGAACGCAGAAGTTTTGTCAAAACAAAATAATGAACGATACAGAAAGCAAAGCGACGTCATGTTTTTCTCCCAAAAAGGAACTCATCAGTTTACTCACATCGAAGACGCCTCCGATTATTTCCTGCTTCAGAGAGATGGAAATAATTATAAGATTGCGATCTTCTACACAACAGAGCTCCAATCTGCTTGGAACAGCATCGAGATTAGCAGGATTCTTTCTGCTAAGATACCAACACTACGTAACGTGATCACTGCAGATGGTTTACAGACTGCTTCTCAAATCGCGACCGCCGCTAAACGTATTTTAAATGAATCAAGTTCCACTGTGAAAGTAGGTAGTGTAGTGGTTTTCTTCAAAGACCAGTTTAAACACCCCTCGATCATAATTAACCAAGGTATGTATTATTTATGTGGTTAATGAGAAGGTAATTAGTCCAAATAAAACATATTTTCGTTACTTTTGTTAGATATGACAAAGCAAAAGGGAGAGAGGCGCGGTATTTTTATTGATCATTTTCTGGCAGTATTTACTTAATAAATTAAATTCAACCCTTTAACCTTTATCTTTCGATTGTCATGATAATTTGTCAAGAACTTTTTTTTTATTTCATACAATTTTTTTAATTAGTGTTTTTATACTGTAATTTTATGTTTATTGTTTTATCAGACCCTTAATTATGTTTATGGGATTTGTTGTTTCAAGACTTAGATGTAAACAAACTGTATGTTCGGTCGGACTAACAGAAGCACAACGAAGTATGTGTTGGTCAAAGGTCGTCTTTCGTCATATATATAATCTAAAAATTATGCTAAGCACATTTGAGGGTGGGGGTATTAACAAGGATTCATGTCCATCAGATATAAATTAGTGATTTATTTTACAATAGGACATGTTATTACGTCTTCTGATAATTATCACGGAATACATTTATACATTTACCATATTTTACCGTAACAATTGCTTTGTTGACCACATTCATTGCAAATAAATAAATAAATAAATAAATAAAATAGTGACATGATTGTGAAACACATATTGCATAGTGTACAAAAATGCATTTCTTTTATTACGAAATGCGTATTTTATTTACCAAAACTTTATTAAACAGTTTTTTGTTTGTTTTTTTCATACAGAAACATGCCTGAGAAGATGAAACACACTTATAATATACTTTTCACTTACCTGAACTTAAAAAAAATATGGTTTTGTACACAATGTCTATAAATATACTAACCCTGTCAACGTGTACTACATGTGTGTATTTGCAATATGCATAGATAGTTTGCGATACCAAGGGACACCTGTTTATTTTGTTTAAATGACAAGCATATCTTTTTAACATACCTAGATTTATAGATAATAACTAATTTCAAAATCCAAATGTTTGTTTAATTTATTGAAAAAAAGTTTCCTAATTAACTCTATGTAAAAATTTGAAATCCGAGAGAGGCAGTTTCGCTAAGGTGTTTACAGTTATTCAAACAAATATATTGTTTATAAATATTGACTTGGCACTCATTATCTTTCGTGTGTTGCCGTATACGTACTCGGAAGAAATCACATGATGTCGTTAAAATGTTTGACCTATATTGCATGGTTTTGATACCAGTAGAGAAAACATTATTGATAACCTTATCTAATGGCCTAGAGATAGGGCACATGCTGTGCAAAGCCAAGCAGGTTCGAGTCACATTGTTGCCACTTTTTCATCAAAGTAATTATCAAATCCAATTAATTTTGATAAATATTTTACTCCTGGAAAATTACTTGAATTTTTGTGCTTGAATTTCTTGTGGCATTTTTACTTGCAGTCGTTGTGTTTTTATTGCAAACCGAATAATAAAATAATACACTTACAAAAGTCTAAACAACACAAGATTAATATGATTTATGCGATTTTTTTTCTCACTTTTTCTGAAAATGCGCACACTTCTTTCCGCTGCTGCCGGATAAATAAACTACACATTCAAGTATAAGTACAAAAAAAAGACTGAATGTTTTTTTTTTCATGTTCATCCTGAATTCCAAAACACAGGAAAAAGAATTGATGGTTTCGAACCAGCGTCTCGAAATAACGCAAGTATACCACAGAAACTGTCGTATACGGTGTGACCGATAAACTTTCAAAACCTCTTAAGCGACATGCTATAAAAAGTACCACCGAATACGGAGAGTAATCGGAGAGTTAACCATTGACAGGTCAATATTTATACACTATACCAGTAATTGTGTTTGTGAAAACACTGTGATCATAGTAGATATTACAACAGGTAAGTTTATGCAGATGCATTTGATTTCAATATCAGAGGCCACTCCAAGTTCTGAAATGTCTTTGGAAAAAATATTGTTTCTAATAATTATATTGATATAACGAATAATATATACTATTCATAATATTTTTTATTTTTCTGAAATACCAGATATAATTTTGTAAAAACATTAACATTTAGTACATTACGTATCTTGTATCGTCAACAATTTTATTTAAACATAAAGGAGTTCATCTTTTCAACGCAACTTTTGTAATTTCACAAGAAAAGGATGAGAAGATTAACAGGATAAAAAAAAGAGGTTGTATAAATATCTATTGATTTTCCCAATTTATATATAAGTAATGGAAAAACAACACAGTATTTCTTCGTTTTATAGGAATTAAATTTCTTTCATATTTTTTGCAATGTACTTAAATATTTATACCTGAAAACTATCATTCCCATTTTAGGTCCTCAAATCCTGAAGAGTGGAGTGGTAGAGCTCTCACAATGATATACTATACTAAAATCTACCTGTTACGATAACTGAACTTACACAGCGTAATTTGGCTTCATAACAGCAATAAAAAGGCGTCCCAAGCAACTGCAGAAGACCTTTCTACCACGGTGTTTAGAATTTAATAATCTGAAAGTGAAGCAAGTACCTTATAGTTTACATGAACCAAAACTATTCACTTAGCTGTGCAAAATATGAAAACAACAGTGTTTCCAATGACGTTTTTCTGGGGGTACATTCTCGTACTGCACCTGAATTTGGGGGTACAAAGCAAATTTTGGGGGTACACATTTTAACGAGTTTATTATCGCTAATAACCTTATTTAAAAATCTTGGGGAAAATTTATCCCCAGTTGAAAAAAAATTGGGTATACAAGATAAATTTTGGGGGTACTTAAAAATCAACACGTATCTTTGAAAATTACTGCACCCAACTACAAATGCGGTTTTGCATGACTTTTTTTGCTCACCTGAGCACAACGTGCTCATGGTGAGCTATTGTGGTCGATTTTGTCCGTTGTCCGTGCGTGGATGCGTCCGGCGTCAACAATTTCCTTTTAACAACATCTCCTCCTAAACCGCTGAATGGATTTTTACCAAATTTCACAGGATTGAATTTTATTGTGCCCTCTATCAAAATTGTTCTAATTGTTTTGATTGGTTGAAAAAGTAGGTCACGGGAGCTAAAAAATAGATTTTAAAAATACAATCTTTGAAATACTTCTTCTGTAAAACTGCAGGGCCTAGAGCTTATATATTTGCTGTGTGGCATTGTCTAGTTGACCTCTACCAAGATTGTTCATATCATGGCCCTGGGGTCAAAATTGGCCCCGCCCCATGGGTCACGTTTTTACATAGGCATAATATATATATATATATATATATATATATATATATATATATATATATATATATGGTAAAATCTAGAAAAATCTTCTTGTTAGAAACCACAAGGCCTGAGGTTTAGATATTTTATGTGTAACATGACCTTTTAGACATGTATCAAGTTTGTTCATATAATGGCCCTGGGGTCAAAATCGGCCCCGTCCTAGGGGTCACTTGATTTTACATAGACTTAAATAGGAAAACTAGAAAAAACCTTCTTGTCAGAAACTAAAAGGCCTGGAGTTAAGATATTTGGTATATAATAAGGACTATTAGACATCTACCAACTTTGTTCAGATCATGGCCCTGGGGTAAAATTGGTCCCGCCCCAGGGGTCACTTGATTTTGCATAGGCTTATATAAGAAAATCTAGAAATTCTTCTTATAGAAACTAAAAGACCTGGAGTTTGGTATGTAATATGGACTAGTGGGCATCTTTCAACTTTGTTCACATTATTGCCCAAGGATCAAAACTTGCCCCAACCCAGGAATTCATTGATTTTACATACAGGCTTATATCGAAAATCAAAGCGCTGAAAGTACTGAAATTGTGTGTGTCTTAAATGATTGCGGGTTTGAATCTGCAGTTTAATGAAACTCTTCAAATTACTTAAATTAAAGCGTGTTCCTGAGGATGAATTATCATATATACTTGAGTTCAGTTCCTAAAGGTAAATTCAAACAAGCTCTGTACAAGTATCACAAAAAACTAGAACTATCACAAAAAGTGATGGAATACATAATGTAAGCAAATTGACCATATCATCAAAGAGTTATTGCATACAAAGATACTTAAAAAGTAATGGAAGATAATAAAGATATCATATGGAGTTATGGTCCTTTAAGTTATAATAACTTTAATAGGCACTTTTCAAGGAAATTAATATATTTATGCCATCTGGTACACTTCAGAGCAAGTGTAAATAAAATAAATACATTTATTGCAATTTAACTCCCCTAGGCCAAACACTTCCCTGTAAATCCAGGATAATGATAAAATTAATACAGATACAATTACGTTTTGTTGATTTGTCATTAGTTAAGTAATGTTTCTATAATTAACCATAGATGGTCATTTATGAACAAGGAAACTGAAAAGTCAATATTTAAATTTTATTTCTTTACGAAACATAATAATACAGGAACATTGAAAAAATCAGTTTTCTTGCTGTTCACAAAACAAGGAAACATTTTGACCAGTAAATTTTATGCAAACGGATTTTTTTTCTATTCTCAAAGAACTGTGTAATGTCCACGATATGTTTCCAAGAGGTGATCTTTTGCAAAAACTAGAAATTATGTGGAATTGTGTCCCAAAACTGCCACAGGAAAAAAACTCCAAAATGAGTATTAAGTAACTTGAATTTTCTTAACGTTTTACATTTATAAGCTTTTTTATACTTGCAACTTAGTGTGACAAAAACGCGAAAAGAACTATGCTGGGATTTGCACCTGCACCCCAAACAAGAGGGCTGTGATGGCCCTAGATCTCTGACCAGAGTACAAAAGTTTATTTAAAGCCACTCAAATCACTTCATATCACAACTTCCAGATTTAAGTTAAATACAAAGAATTCTTAAATTAGACAATCATCTTGAGGCCTCATTTCTCATGGGATAAACTTTATCTTAGGAATAATAGTAGGCAGTCATAAAGTGGCTTTTTGTATAAAAAGGAATCAAATTCTGTCCATGCTTCATAGGAGAAGAGGGGCCTCCGTGACCGAGAGGGTAAAGTCGCTGACTTTAACACTCACTCAGCCCCTCACCGCGTGGGTTCGAGTCCCGGTAGGGTCATTCGGATTTTCATGTGAGGAAGCATTCCAGCTGACTTGCGGTAGGTCGGTGGTTCTACCCGGATGCCTCCGTGCATTCGGGGTCTTCCTCCATCTGTAATTAGCTGGACGTCGCTGTATGACGGAAATACTGTTGAAGCGACGGTAAACTCAAATAATCAAGTCATAGGAGAAGATTTTTATAAATTTTCTGTATTAAACTTTATTAGGAAACTACCCACCCCCTAGGGGCCTCATTGTTCTTGAGATCAACTTAATTTTAGCATTTAAGGAAGACAGCCATGAGTTGACCATGCATGAAAAAAAGAAATTATATTCTAACCATTGGATTCATATAAAAAATTGTTTGCTATCTTCTATATTAATTACATAAGGAAACAAGCCATACCCTGGGGGACCTCATTTTTATGGAATCAACTTTATCTTAGTAATCATGGTATATGACCGTTATTTGACTATTTGTTTCAAATGAAATTTAATTCTAGACATTGGCTTCATTGAAGAATAATTTTGAAGTTTTCTATAGAAAGCTATATAAGGAAACTACGAGAGCCCTACGTTTTTATATCCTTTTTATTTATTTTTTTTTCAAAAGATCAATTGATTTTAGCAATTATAGTAGACAGCTATGTTCATGCCAAAAGAAATTAATTTCTTAATATGGTTTTCATAGAAGAAAAAATTTGATTTTTTATTTTATGTGGAGAATAAGAAGGAAACTATCCGACCCCTAGGGCCCCATTTTTCAAAGGATCAACTTTATTCAAACCATTATGGTAGACGGCCATAAGATGACCATTTGTACAAAAGAAAATAAAATGGTTTAATTTTAGCTTTCGAATTAAGTTCAGTTTAAAGTATCACTTTACAAGATTTATTTCTAATAATCATGGCAACTTTCCGGATACTTTTCGCACACCTCTTGTAAATTATTAAAAAGACTTATGAGGTGATTATTTGTCCCAAAGGAAATTGAATTTTTGACCATTGCTTCTAGAGAAGGATATTTTTGAAGTTTTAAAGTAAAATTATGTTGGTTACCATGGCAACCAGTGTTCTGCATGGATCAATGGACATAGGGTGATCCTAAATAAATGAAAGGCCATAACACTATTGTTAATTCATTCAAACTAAACATGCGGACAAGACATGAAACCGATCAATCCAGTAAAGTTTTTCAATTCAAGATAGGGTTTTTGGAGATGTGTAGACAAGAATCTATAGGTACTCTATGTTGTTAATAAAAAGGTCATAACTCTGTGATAATACATTCCATTAAACATGCTGTTGCACATCTAGACTTGGTTTTGATCAATTTTGAAAAGGGTCATCGAATCCAAGACAGGGGTTTTGAGAAGAAATGCAGACAAGTATCTGAATTTATGCACATTATAAAGACATATTGCTTAAAATACAAAGACGTATAACTCTGTAATAATCATCCCAGACGCACAAAAAACATGCAGACAATATGCACAACTAAACTAGATACTGATCAAATCCAGTGAAGTTTCATCTAATTCTGGCTGAGATGTTTAGAGATGAAGTGTGGGCAAGATTACATAAAAAACAAAGGATCATAACTCTGTGATAATTCATGCAACCCAAACTTGCTGACAATATGCTGACTTAATTTGATACTGATCAATTCTATAAAGTTTCATCCGATACAAGCAAGAAGTTTTTGAGAATAATTTTGAAATTGTTTATACTGTCTAAAAGGAAACAGACATGCAGACCCGTCTAGGGTTCTAGTGTTCCAGAGATCAACAATATTGTAGCAGTTATAGTTAGATAGCTATGCTGTGACCATAAAAGCAAAAAGGACATTAAATTCTAACCATTGCTTTCACAGAAGAATAATTTTGAAATTTTCTAAATGGAGTATTTTTGGAGACCAGCCTATGGCCTCATTGTTCAAGGGTTCAACTTTGTTTTATGGTACAGGGCAATCTTGTGCTAAATGAAAATCAAGTATGATAATTGATTTCAAAGGAGAATAATTCTGAACTTTTCTATAAGGAGTATATTAGAAAACTAGCTGTACCCAAAGAGGACTCATTTTCAAGGGATCAACTTGATTTCAGCAATTATAGTAGAGTGCAATGAGTTGACCATTTGTGCTGAATGAAATGGAATTCTGACAATTGGTGTCAGTGTCATCAGTTTCTACCTAGAGGTTTCAGAAAAGTTATAAGTTTTAGACAATGCAGTTGCAAATTATTCCCCTTTATCACTGGGTACAATAATAACAAAATCATATTAACAGTTTAGAGATAGGACCTGTACAGGCAATAGTACCAAGGGGGAGATACAACAAAATAACTGGTCTAAAGAATTCTGATTCTATTGTACTGCACTTTCTGTCAATGCTCTCCATCATTTCATGAAGTTCAAAGCAAATTTCAAGTTATGCTCTATACAAAACGGAAAGATGAACAGACAGAAAAATCAATGACTATTATTCCCCACCCCTATTCTTTTTCTTGGGGGAGCACAAATAAAGATCTAGACAACTAATGAGAAAAATCATTAGTGACAAAATACATCAAAGACTTGATATCTTCAGCAATTTTTATCCAAACATGATAAAAATACTTGGAAATAGTAATGATAATTAAATAGTTATGATAATTAAATAGTAATGATAATTAAATAGTAATGATAATTAAATAGTAATGATAATTTGTAAACAATTAAGTTACTCTAGGGCCACACTCTTCTATTTGTGAAGTTTGTTTTTGCACAAAAATAATTGTGAACAAGTCAAAGTATGAACAATATTGGTGTGTAGCGTTGTCTAGTGAATCTATACCAAATTTGTTCAAATCATGGCACTTGGGTCAAATTTGGCCCCGCCCCAGGGGTTACTTGATTTAACAAAAGCTTATAAGGGAAACAACTTGCAAAACCTTCTTCTCATAAACCACAAGGCCTGGTGTTTAGATATTTGGTAACATGGGCTAATATACCTCTACCAAGTTTGTTAAATCATAGCCTTTGGGTTAAAATTGGCCCTGCCACCAGGGATCACTTGATTTTACATAGCATTATAATACTAGGTGAGCGATCCAGGACCATTATGACCCCCTTGTTTCATTGAACATATCATCCCAAAATTTGCTGACCCTGTATATTCCAAGCAGTCAAATTTTGATGCTTAATTGTAAACAGTCTACATTGGAAAGATCTTGACCAGATCTGATGACTTTTGGCAGATATAATTTACACTTTTTTTAACATGTTTGTATGTTGAATATAATGTCCCACTGACATTATTAAAATCATTTAGAGACGTCATGTCTACTTGAGACAGATAATTTTGGTGATGCCACACTGCAATATCACGCCAAAGACATGTGGCATGAAACCACACCCAGTTACATTTAATATCCTGACACTGGGCCAACCAGTCCTGAAACTACTCTTATATGCTGAGCTATTCCAGAAAACTAATATATCAGAACTATTTTTTTATGAATTTGGTATGTCACTGTCAGGGATCGAACCCACAACCTCCTGCTCCAGAGGTAGAGGCTCTAACTACCGAGGAGAGTATAACGTATTTTATATCATAAGAATAAACCATACTGCATCACCATTGCTTGCCTTCAATAGCCCGTTGTACAAATTCACGCCAAGAATACCATCTGTCTCAGGCTTTCCCAGCGCCGTCAGCACAGGAAGAATATGTCAAACTAGGTCTGAGGAGACAAATAAAAAATCTTCAATAATTGACAATTTTGTACAAAATTATATCATTTCTACTTTCTTCACTTTTAAAAGGCTGATAAAGTGAGCATTTAGTTTATATACGTGTTCAAGTTTACTAGGTCTAGTTTAAATAGAACATTCACCTATTATTAGATGTCTACTTGATCTAAATGTTAAAAAAATCACTTCTTCAAAAAAAAAAAAAAAAAAAGTAAATAAACAATCACTGTTATCAAACAAAAATAATTTAATGCATACATGAATATGAAGAGATAGGTCTGCCTTATTTTGTAATCCACAATGGATGTCAGTGCTGACGGCATATTTGTTGATTCCATGACTTTTTGTTTTTATGTTCTGACGAACCGTTTATCTTTCTCTGCAGATCAGTTATTTTTGGTTGAAGTGTTTTTCTGGCAGCATCCGATCCCATCATCGTCCTTTGTATCCATGTACTTAAATAGTGCTTATAGTACAGCCCAGTATATTAGGATGTATTCTACGCCATTATTCAGAAATGCGTTTTCTCCAGTTCATCTTTTTTTTATCCACAAAGAACAGTCAACAGAACCGATTCAGAAACCGAAACTAGAAAATGCAACATATTTTCGCGCTTGCCGATCGCGGGGTGGGGGTCTATTTTTAGGCCCACGTGCATTTTCTTAAAAAAAAAAAAAGTATGTAAAATAAAAACCACATGGACAGTTCCGGATAGGTATAATGTAAACAAAATTGAATCACAAAAACTGCAAGCTATGACGGTAGTGGGACGAAGCGTGCCATCGCACAAATGTACTATTGCCTGAACGTACCATTTTCGGACGGAGCGTACCACCT
This sequence comes from Solen grandis, assembly GCA_021229015.1. Taxonomy (NCBI): domain Eukaryota; kingdom Metazoa; phylum Mollusca; class Bivalvia; order Adapedonta; family Solenidae; genus Solen; species Solen grandis. The sequence goes on along the minus strand of CM037781.1, from coordinate 52,971,892 downwards.
ATATATTTCAGTGTTGATATTAATTAGGGGTGGGGCACTCGCTAAGAGAGCTGTAATGAGGTGAAATGAATGTGTATTGTAATCCCATTTTTATTTTTATTTTAACAGTTACAGTAATGACAGTTCTACGTATTTTATCGGCATTTACGTGATCAAAAGGGAGATCAAAACAATCAATATTCATCAGCAAAATCAGCATAGAAAAATAAATTCTTTGATGTTTTCATCTCACAAACGATTGTGTCGCTTGTACGCATTTATTCTTGACACACCATTAATTTTTTAACATTTTTGCTCTATCTTAGCATTCATATGTGATAGAGTTACATGCAATCGTTCAATCATATTGATCATACTGAGGAGTTATTTGGTTTTAAATGTAGAAAACGGGGTTCCAGAAATGTAGGTACTATAGCTGGTGTGACTGACGTCACACACAACTAAAACACTAGAAACCACAAAGCCTGGAGTTTAGATATTAGGTTTGTTATATGGCCTTATAGACATGTACCAAGTTTGCTATAATCTTGGGCCTGGGGTGAAAATTGGCCCGCTCCAGGGGTCACTTGATTTTACATAGACTTATATAGGAGAATCTTTTAAAGATCTTGTCAGAAACCATAAGTTCATGGGTTTAGATGTTGATTAACATGACCTTGTGGACCTGAACCAAGTTTTCAAATCATGGCTCTTGGGTATAAATTGTCCCCGCCCTAGGGGTCACTTGATTTTATAGCTTTGACCATCAAAATTTGGACCACAGGTACAGTTTTTGTGTGGAATTACAATTATTTTGCCGTACTTCTTCATGGATTTTATATTCAGTATGACTGGTATATGAAAGGCAATATTTCCCCGGCGAGCGATTCAGGGCCATCATTATATGATTCGGCATACTTTTCCCATGAAATGCAAAACATTGTTGCAGATTCATCATTAAACCTGAGCCACGAAAATTCGGATATCCACCTATATTGAAACCTTTTAGGCTTTGTTAATATAGGTTTCATTTTGGACGATTATCTGATTCATTACCAGTAGATATACCCGACGAAGCATTTTCGGTAGTCTTTTTGTTTTGTGACATAAGATGTGTCAAACCAATCCGAGACGATGCATTGTTTGCCAGTAATAGACTTTGTTACGTTATCGAAAAAGATTCCTCAGAATAACGGAAACCTGTCGAGAATATTGCAGCCAGTCTATTCATGTGAGCATTCAAATATATATTCATGATTGCATCAGACGAATCAAAAGGCTCAATCATCCGCGGGAAATTTTTCTCATGTTAAGTACAGAGGTGACGTCTGCTATTCAAGGCGTTAGTTTCGTATTTCTTATAAATATATGATGAGTATTTAACACTTGTCGTTATTGCTTCTAACTTGTCCAAACTTAACGTTTACTTGTCGTTTTGGGTGATTTTTATTTTTTTCTGTGCCATATATTATGCATGAATTCACGTACGAGGTAAAATTTCCGTACGCGATTTTTATAAATCATACGTGAATTACGCACATTTGTGCGTGAATGGGAACTCTGAAATAAAACTAAATACCTTTTTCTTTCTAAATCTGATATAAAGGATACATATATAACTGCTGAAGAAGATGACCCTGCTTTAATTCGAACCCCAAATCCTCAGTTTCATTTTTTTTACTTTCATATTTCAGCACATTTTACTATTTTTACAACTATAACAGTTACATTTAGAACATTTGACAAGATTTAATTTCATTTAACCACGGCAACAAAAATGTAACGTAAATAAGTTTATTTCCATCACCTTGGACAAAATAATACAACTGCTTTTATCGTTATTTCAGGTTCACCGGTCGCATTTGTTGTTATCAAAGATGTACAGCTTGAATACTGTCATAAAACTGGTATTGAATGTACCTTTGTGGTCGACTCAAAAGAAATCGTAAATGGGGAGTTTCACGTGTACGTCTACCCTGACGATGCCAACTTGTCGGATAATGCTAAACTTAGTGGAGCTGAAAGTGTTTCGACAGGTCTAGCATCAATCCTTATATTTGCAGTTATGTCGGCTTGTTATCTCTTTTGTTAAAGCAAATTTTTGAATCATGTATTTGTATTAAACAGAAACAATTTTAGTATGTTTTGTTATTTAAACAAGCAAAGAAAATGTAAATTTGATATTCTAAAGTATTGTACATTCTATTTTATAAATGGATATCATCTGATAGAATATGAGCTTCGAAGCATTACAATATACTAGTATACAACGGAGCTACTACCTAATGACAGTCATAGACATTTTAAAGATGCGACTTTAGTGAAAGAAACTTTCTTCGCTTTTGGGCATAGATGATAAACATTTTTCCTACATGTATTTGACGGATATTAACACAATAATGACAGAATAATATAGCATTTTCAATTGTTTGAAACTATACAGACATTTTATTGCAATTGTTGTATTAGATTTAGAAATAATATGGACACAGTATAGGATTTGTTGTTTCAACCCGCAGAAGTAGGCATTATTGTCATGGTCATGATTAATGTAAAGCGGTATGAATTGGTATTTCTCTTCTGTTACCTGTTGCACGTGTATAAAAAAATGCATTATTACGAAAAAAGGATTGCGATTATTGGTGAAATGTAAGCTTTAACGTAGGGAACATATGAGCCGGGTAGTAGTAAAAAATACAGAGTGAAGAATTTCGGTCTGTGTACAAATACATGCAGATAGGTTTGCTATCTGGTATAGTGTAAAATATATAAATACATTCAAGATGAAGACTTAGATTTAAAATGACAGACATTATATTGATTCAACTGTACATAATAAGGAATAAAAGGGACTTATCAGTGCATTGGACCGAATATATATATATTGTTAACTGATTTTTGCATGTGCTTCTATGATAAAAAAAAAACAACCTTTCATATATTTTACGAATATGTCACATGTACACATAATCGCACAAATACACTTCTACCTTTCCCCCTCTATCTCCCTTACATACAAGTACACTAATATTAATTATAATTGTTTTTCACATGCACAACACTGATTTTGTGTTCACATTTGAATATCAAAACATGTAAATAAATACTAAATACTTGCATAAAAACATGTGACGTAAAATGATTATTAAAAATTAGATATTCATGTCCTTGTTGATATAAGATTTAGCAATAAGTTTATATATAATTATCACATGATATATTTGATTTAACCATATAGCATGAATCAACATAGTCCCTTTGTTTGAATATTTATTTTGTTTTCTTTTAATATTTTCTCATATTCAAGAAGTGCATTGGATCTTTTTATAAATGTAATTAATTTGACCTTTGACATTTTTCATTTCACATTTTATTATATATATAATATATGTTATCCTTTGTCGATAATACAAATGTTATTTCAAAATATTATCACTTGCTCTTCTAACATTTGGTTACTGCGTGATTGGCTTTGTATTGCTTTTAAATTACACGATAACTGGACAGGTGGTCGGGACTACATGAACACGGTGACTTTGGAAAGTCACTGCTTTATATTTTCTCTTTGCATCATTATTTTTGTGCCCTAAATATGTGAGATAGTAGTAGCAATATTCATAATGTAAGATTGTAAAGTAAGTATTTCCCGAAATTTTTTTTTTTATGCTCTTTTCGAATGGAAGCTCGGCAATATATTTTGTAAGTAACTCTTTACTTTAAAAATAAATTCTATAGGATACATTCACACGCTTGGTGTCATTGGTCAGGTTGTTGGATTTGATTTATAACTTGAAAATGACGTCATAAACTATCATTTATATGACGGATAACATTTTATTTTAATTTCAAGCAGACTATTTTCTTGACTTTTATTTATTGCCGTAGTTTTCATCCCTATATGTTGTTCTAGATAAAATATTTATGTTCTGTGGTTCTTATCATACATATTTTTCTTCCGATGCAGGTGCTTACTGGTAGTTGTCTGACTTTAATGGGAGTGTTTTCATTTATATTAATGCCTTTGGGAATTGCGAGGTTGTTTTTGTTTTACATTAAGACAGCTTCCTGCGCTTACAGAGATGGGTAATTGGAACATATTTACACATATTAAACACTTATCATATATTTTATATACCTTAAGAAGCTATCCTTATAGACCTAAGCAAAATACTTAGCCCGCAAGAAGTATGTAACTTTAATAAGACTACTGGAATTTTTGGTTTAAGATATGTAAATATGAGTAGTTCATACAAGTTTGATCAACCAACTATCTATTTTAACATGCGTTTAAGAGATTAATTTATTGAACGTGCACCGTAAACATTACCCGACATGAACACATGAAGTCACGTAATGTCTTGATTTGAATATTTTACATGTCTGACATTTGCTATGATTATATGAGACGCCAAAACAAACGCGTCCAATCTCATTCTTCCATCAAAACAGCTTACACATAAAGGTGAAAACAGGTTATGCGTGTACTACGAAAACATTTTAGTCAACCATACATGAAAATAGAAATATTGTTTAAACCGTATTTGATCTTTAATAATAATTAATGATTAAAATGACTACCTATGTTTTGTTGACGATCTCTGAAAATAATAGGGTCACGACTATAATAAGCACGACTATGCAAAAATCCATGATACGAAAGTGGGTTCCCATAACGATTCGATATGGTGGGTCTAATCGTGATATGTTTATGCCTGTTCATTATTTTTATGCCTGTTCATTGTGTTTTCTTGCTTTTACTTAAAAGTAATAAAATTAACTGTAATATACATGTTGTATTTTGATATTCTTTTATTTTTGCTTTTACTAAATTCAAATTTTAAGATTATTTCCTTTACGTCAAGAAGGAAACACGTTTAATCCCTCCCGAGGATTCCAAGGTTGTACCAGTACTTTGCCCTGTGGAAAGTCTTGAGAAATCTCACTTCAAATTTGGATCGAACCTCCACATCCGTAGTCAATGACCATTAGCGTTTAACAACATTATAACTATCGATATTAAACCTATCCACTTATACCTTTACCGATACATTGGCATAAAATATGGACCCTGGTATTAGACTCGTACAGCGGTTTCTAACCCGTTCATTGGTACATGTATTAAATCCATACACCGACACTTGACTTTTAAAACGATATGTCATTTAACCGATATACATACTATACACAGACAACTTTGGAGTTTTGTTTCACCCACACTGGTTAAGGTTATAAATACAATAACAGTTTTATGTCAGAATCTTATTAGGACTACCTTGAATACCGCATGTTATTTCATTACTCAACACTGTCACTTGATCGTTCATATAATGAGAAATTACAGTGCTAATGAATATTCAATGCATATTTTAATAATTCAATAAGAGCATATGTAATGTGTAATCGTTATTTTAAATCATGCATTCATGCTCGTCTGATAACGTATTTACATAATTATATGCACATCATGTCAGAAAGATTCATTTTGAACAGAAACTATAGTATACTTGTTATCGATCGTTTGTTAATGATAACGATCTATATTAATCAAGTTGTTTTGACATCCATAATGAGTGCAAAATTTGAATTGTACTCCATATATCCCTTTATAGAACGCGAAATATGTTTGACAAGCCAGACTTAACTTAAACTTTTTGTATAAGCGGCATGGATAGAGTATACTTACTTATTGTGATGGCATCGTATCTGCCCTAGGTTACCTTAATTCTGCTGCTCACGAGACAAAAAATCCCTTTAATTGATTCAATCCGTGCGAGCGATATTTTCAATATGTAAAGCGAAGATCAACCCTCAATTAACTGTTTCAGTCAAACTGCATATCAAAACATGTTTAACAACAGATCAATATGTATGACCTGCTATGTATGGTGGACTCAAGTCACACTGGTTCCTAACACTGCAGGGAACCAGACATGCCATACTTAAGAAAAATCCACATGACCAGAAATAGACTCGAATCCAGTGTTGGAGGACTAAATGGTAGTAAGTACACGACTCAAACTACTAGGCTACGGCGGTCCCATGAAAAAAAATGTTGTGACGGTAGAGAATACACAGATTATGACTTCATAACCAAATAGGACTTGTTGAAATAATATGTTTGTTTCCTGACAAATAAACTCGGCAAGTGTATGTCACATTGCACAGGCAAACGCTAATTTCGTAAATGCCACTTCGGGGAAATCGAAAAAAAAATCGTTAATACGGTATCCTAGATGCAGGTGCTTGCGGTGCCATGTGGCACGTTCCGCAACATGTTCGTAGTGCTATTGATGGAGAAACGAGCCCTTTTTACAATCACAGTTGGTTGCATTGGGTGATCGTGCGTCTGTCGATGGGTATTGATAGAAGTAAAACACACATATAATTGAAAATCAAATTCTAAGTTGATGACCATCTCTGAACGAGCTGCCTTGGGCCGATTTTTCAACCCATGAACATTTTTGTCTTTTCATAATTTTAGAAAAAAAAGGTAAGTCAAATACAAATTGAGAAGAAAAGGAGTCATCGGACATGTGATTGAGATAAATGTTTTTATGTATTAGGTGTTTAGGCTCTATTGTGAGATTTTCTCCGTACACATTACATTTATAATTCAATATTCCTTTTCTATTCTATGGCGCTGTTTGGTTTGGTTCAAATGGTATTCCTAAAATTGATTGAACATGCTTTATTAACTTTAATGTGTCCATTTGGTAACATCTGATACACTTTAATTTTATACTAGTTTATATTCACTATGCCCTATCTTTTTTTTCTTTTTTTTTGCTAGAAAATAAGGCCTTAATCTGCAACTGATGGGGCATAATTATGCACGTATATTCTTTTAGGTGCACTAAAATCCATCCTTAAAGGGGGAAATTCAATATACAAAGGGATGCAACTCGATATCGCTGACATTCATGTGGTTACTGTGAGTTACAGTTTACTGTGACACAAATCTCTTTATGGATTTTTTTTTCTCAAATTTATGACATCGTTGCTTTAGAAAAATTGCGATAATTATGTACTTAAATTTTGCAATGTACGCAAGAAGATTTTTTTTCTTCAATTTTTCAAAGGCCATAATCTGTACATATTAAGCAAAAGGCAAAGAAAACTTCCGTTGTCTAATCTTGTATGCTGGTTATCATTTTTTTTTTTAAGTTTTAAAGTTCTCTGGCTTTTTATTTTAAATCATACAAAGGCCTATCCTCTGCACAGTTTTGGCAAAACAGAAAAGAAACCCCCAGTTGTCTATTTTTGCATGCTGGTGACTATTCTATTCCTAAAAGTTGGCACCGGCTTATACATTAAAAAATTGGAAAAAAACTCAATAATCCATGCTGTTGAACATTCCTGTTTTGTGACTTAGGCTTTTATAGGTTTTGAGATATGGCTTTGAACAGGATTTCATTGTGATTGGCGCAACGACACACGGGAGGAAAAACAGTATCCAAACGAATAGAAAAGCCCTGGATATCCATTTGGTGGATCGATCTTTAGAGAAGAGGGTGAAAGACATAAATTTATAGGATTCACGCTCTTCACGTCAGGGACCGACTTATCAATCACATTACATATGTTTTGTTAACTGTTACTGATAATACCTTAACACTTAGAATGATGATTTGTCACGATAATACCAATTAGATGACTAGGGCAGATACTGTGTCAAGGATTTTGTAGGAATGGTAGCCCTTCTTCTGCCTCAAAGCGGTATGCGGGTGTATTAATCACTTTCATTGATAATTCTAGTCTATTATACGTCGTCTTCGTATAGCGGTACATGTATATTGATTTTATAGGTAACAAGCGCGTTATCTCTTTGCGCCCTGCTTTACAAAAAGTTCAATATTAGAATTTGATGTATTAACGCATCAAATTTAAGTTATCAGATGGGGCTATTTTCGTATTGTTAAGTTGCGAGCGAGTAAGACGACGTTGATATTTCTGCAATGTTGTATTAGTCTTTTTCTCAAGACGATGTTGATATTTTCAGTTTAGAATTAGGTTTGAGAATTATTCTCCTCCCCCTTTTCTTCCTTTTCCTGTGGCATTTGGGACGGGTGAACATTCTTGTAAATTGTAGCAAACAAATTTTATCATCGTGGTTTTAATCTTAATTCTTTTCTCAAAATACCCATTCATCTCTCCGCTTTACGTCTCCTTTTTTGCTTGTGTTGTTTCTTTTTAATTGCAGTTGGTTTGCCTCCCAGGAGCGTTTTCTGTGTAAGACGTGCGGGCGGGCTCAGTTTTTCGTCGCGGCTCCCTATGGACTGTGATTCGTCATCCTGTAAACTTCCATTATCTTCATAATTGGACTGGCGTTTTGGGTTAAAAAGCATCAAAATAGTAATCAGTTATTTTAAGCTTTGTAAGTTGTCATTGAGTGGAGCTCAACTATGCACCCAGTGAGCATTTACTCACAAGCAAATCCCAAAGTTAGCAAATTCGTAAAATGGATTAAACTCCTATTTAGTAATGCTGTGGATTTTCTGTATGTGTATGTTATATATATATCTAGATAGTCAATAAGGGAAGCCGTGGACAAATTCTGCCAATAAATAATAAACTTTATTTGGGCTTGAGTATTCTTTATGAACAGGCAAATGTGGCGGTAGACAATAGTATGCAGGAGTTCTTAACTCATGTATGCTTTTTGCTGAAGCAGATGCTTGTCATTTTTTATCTCCCCTATCTGATAACTGGCTCGAAAGATCTTTGGAGCTAGTTGATTCTTAAATACTTGATAGCAAATTGAATCATTTTTGTTTCTCTAATAAAATATTTCTTTTTCTCAACATAACGTTAAATGTATGCCAATCAAGTCACATACTTCAATATTTTGTTAAAAAAAGACGGGTAAAATGTGTTTCTACAAATTTAAGAGATTAAATATTACTCAGCGCTAAGTATTGTTGGTGGGATATGAGTTCTCATCTTTCAAGAAGGACTAATTCAACACTGACACTGACGCTATGTGGCATAATGGCAAGATAGTAATCTAATCGGTATCTACATGTTATTTATAACTACTAGTGCCACTTCCAGTGGCAACTAAATACGAAATGCAAATAAAATCAAAGGACTGAAAGCCCTAATCATGCGTTAAACATAAACTAGATAAGTAAAGGATAAAGTTAAGTGGCCTGTAATTTGGACCTTCTTTCTTATTGATTTTCCACATCAAATGGATATAATATATCATTTTATTTTGATGGCCGAATACATTTTAAAAGACGACATATTTTTATTTGCCATGAACCTATTAGTATTACATCCCAGTGGTGCGTGAATTACTGCACTTCATGTGTAGCAGATCACTGGCTTACGCCACACAATTGCATTCATAGTATATGGATATCTGATATTAAAATTACCACGGCTAGTGGTATTAATTGTAAGCAACGCAATATAACAAACAAAAACACTAGCTATAAACCGCCATAGTGGCAACAGTTACTTTAATAAGGTAACTTGAAACGCATACCACAGTAAATAATCAGGACATACTGAAACAAAGAACTCTAAATGTGCCCGATAATAACTGAATGTAAGTTGAGATATTCAGTTAAAATCTATTGTTATTCACTCTCTATATTAATAAAATCAAGTTTTGAATACCACGAAAGTCTCTTTCTTATAATAACGATCAGTACCAACTTGAAAATCGGAATAAACAAATTAACTTTGGTAGCAACAGATGTAGGTAAGTCAGCCAATCAGAGAGCGAAACCAGTTATTCCTGGAAACTTAAGAACATTAGCATGTTCTTTAATCCCTGACTCGTCAAGTTTTTTCTCATTGTCTTGACTTCAACCTTATGTCTTACAGTTTTATAATTTTGAAAATCGCAATTTAATTTAAACTAATATCAACACCATCTGTATGATTGATAAATGTATCACATTCGTACCCATATGTTATATATGTGTATAGATCTAATATCATATGACCGAGGTGTAGTTTGACCTTAATTTACGATACATCGCATTCTTGATTGATATTCCGAATCTCATGAATCTTTCAGCTTGACGTGGAGCACAAAGTTATTTATTATGTTTAATCAAGCCGATATCACCTCTTCTTCTTTCAGAAGTGACGTAAAATTGTTGAAATAAGGGAGTGCAAATTAACATCAAAGGTATAAATTTGTTTTATCTTCTTTCATTATGTCCATTTTGACTCAAAATTAATGGCCAATGTCGTTTTACGTCCTTAACGAAGGGATAAACCTGTTAAAGATAAGCGATTGTGAAAACGGTTTAAAAATAAGCAAGTAAGACAAATCTTCTTAAGGTATCTGAAGTAAATACTAGATTTATTTGTACAATGGATGTGCGTTACCGATATTCTTAAAATTGTTACCCATATCAAAGACAGTTGGATAAATATCCCAGTGTGTTTTAACTGAACAATTACAAGAGAAAAATATTTTATCGCATATTTTATAAGACTAAAGCTTCAACAGAGATTTTATTAACCTCAGAAGTCAACGAAGTAAAATACCTAATGAAATCATACAGACCCCCCCCCCTCCCCCCACTCCGGAGCACACTATGATAATATAGTGAGAAATGTGGATGGAACGTGTTCTGAAACATTCTGTGCACTATAACCATGGATGTCTCGGTGGGTGTTTCAAAAGTTCGTGGACATTTGTTAAATTTTTGATATACAGAAGTAGAAGACATAAGGAAAATCCAAGAACTTTCTGAAACACCCATTTCAATATTATGTTGACGTTGTAATGCACTAAATACAGAACAAGAAAGCTACAACTTTTTCTTAATAGTATCTTCCGCGTAAATAGGCATTTCTCGGGGTCTATCAGAGATGAAAATTACACAGAGGGTTTTAAGGTGTAGGTCCTTTCGGATTTCGCTCAAACCATTATAAGATACAGGGACTTTATAACTAAAATGAAGATATAATACGTTATTGTTCCCCCTTTACTAACCTCCATGACACAGAATAACTCGAATACACGGTAGAACTTTTACCTTATATCACCACATTTTCTATGCATATTTCATTTCGAATGACAAATATTTACAGGATTAAAAAAGAGAGAAAATTAGAAATATGTCCATATGATGCACCAGCCATTTTGTATATTTAATTGATATTTTTGCTAGTGAATAGAATGAGAAACTGGAAATATAAATAAGATGGATTTAAGATCAAATGAGCGTCGTAACCCTTACCTGAACCAAGTGATATGACTTTGACCTTCAAGCGACCAGATTCTTGCTTTTTGCAAAGGGTCCATTGTGCCAAATTGTTTCAAAACACAACCATACACAACTAAATAACAGTCATGGCACGATGGCTTGCACTTATTTCAAGATCAACCAACTGACGTGAACTTGACCTTTAACCTAGCAAACTTGTTCATGTTTACAGCACACTGTCTTGTCATCAGAATCAGTTGTGCCAAGTTGTTTCAAAACACAACGATACACACAAAGTAACAGCCGTGACAACATTTAAAGGTCAACTAAATGTTGTGACCTTGACCTTCAAACTAGCGACCTGGTTCTTGTTCTCGCCACATCGTCTTGTCCTAACAATTACGTGTTCCAAGTTATTTCAAAACACAACCATTCACAACAACGTTACAGCTGGGACAACATTAGATGTCAACTGACTGAGTGCTATGACCTTGATCTGTAAGCTAGCGACATGGTTCTTGTTCACGACACATCGTCGTGTCATAGGGATCAATTGCGCCAAATTATTTTAAAACACGACCATACATAACACAGTCACAACTAGGACACTATTGTTTGCACATTATTTAAAGTTAACCGTTTAAAAGATTCTTAACTTTGACTTTCAAGTGTACTGTATTTTTCAATATAACATTGACATAAGTCTTGCGTGCTAGTGATCTGGAACTTGTGCAAGCGACATGTCTTTTTAAAGGGTTTACTTATGCTACGTTATTTTTAAATAAGATCATATACAAAAGTGATAGCCCGGACACATTTTACTGTCACCTGAGTGCTATTACGCTGGCCGTGAAGCTAGCAACCATGTTTGAGTGTGCGACCTAGGGAAAATTTGTGAAATGTTATTTAAAATCTCGAACATACACAAAAACTAGTTACAGTCTGATCATGATTTTAAGGTCACCTAATTGCTGTGACATTGACTTGAAGCAAGTGACTGGTTCTTGTTTGTGATCTATCGTCTGGTTCTAAAAACCATTTGTTCTAACACAACCATATACAACAAAGTTATAGTCAACTGATTGATTTTACCTGGACCTGTTAACTAGCAATCTGGTTATTCTTTGGTTACACATTGTTTTGTCCTAAGGATCACTTGTGCATAGGTAAAACACAATCATTCACAAAAAGGTACAGCCAGGATAGGATTTAAAGGTCAGCCAAGTGCTGTGAACTTACCTTCAAAACAAGCGACCTGGTTCTTGTTCGCCTTATCCTAGGCATCATTTGTACTAATTTATTTAAAAAACGTGTTCATACACAACAAAGTCACAGCCAAGACATTATTTTAAGGTCAACCGAGTGCTGTGACCTTCAAGCTAACTACCTGCTGTTTGTTTGCGACACATCAACTTGTCCAACAGATCACTCGTGCCAAGTTATTTCAAAACACAACAATTCACAACAAAGTTATATTTTCGATCTACGAATGCTGTGACCTTGAACTTCAAACTAGCATCCTGATTCTTATTCACAACACATTGTCCTAAGGATTACTTGTTATTTTAAAGCAAGACCATAGAGAACAAAGTTACAACCGGGACACGAGATCTTGCACACACAGACATACAAACACACCAAATAATTGCATATATTTGTATGTGTTCAACAGTGCGGTACGTTGCTTAAAAACTAAAAATATCGTTAAGAAATTAATGTTTTCAATGTAATGATGTCGCATTTACTTTTTGTTTATAAAAGTAAATTTTATAAACGTTGATCAATTTATAAGCTCTGCCAATAAATCTAATATTAAGATGCGTAAAAACGGTCGTAACAAGAAAAGATGGACACAATCTTTTGAGTCAATGGACTGCTAAAAATAAGCACGTTGGCACACTGAGTCTCCCTCTTTCTCTTTCCTACAGTTTATAAGATTTATATCCATATGTGAAAAACTTTTCTTATTTGTTAACTGTTTTGAACCACTGTTTGGTATTTAAGTTTTTAGAATTTGTTTGTTTAATAACTTTATTTTTATATTCTGTCTATGTTTCCGGACTAACGCTGTTGTGTTATTACGGATCTAACGGTAATGTAGCAGCAGTTAGCATAAAATAAAAAGAAAATTGTGTAGAGTGGATACTGGTTATATCTGATCTCGAAGTGATATACGCGCTCGTGAAAATATGCAATTGTATCACCACTCGGTAAGATATACACCCATATCCACTTAAAACAGACAGATAGCCTCTATTTCTTTGTTCAAAGTAGATTTGCAATCAGTGGATCGCAGGTCATTTTTATAATTTGTTGAATAAAAATATTCGACGGCAATAACTATATTCGACGCTTTCATGTTGATGACATTGGTTAAGAAAATTTAAAGACATTGATATTTGGAAAATGGAAACGAATGAGATTTGGTGCAAATGTATCAGCTACAAAACTGGAGAGAAAGTGGTTGCAATTGTTGAAAAACATAATATCAGCGAGAGAAGATGAATTCTCAGCAAAATTAGTTAGAGTAGAAATGACCAGAAGTGAGCTGCTCAGCATTAAGTGAATCTTTTTATCGACTCATTCGATTAGACTGAGATACGAGTATATTAAAATCACCTGAAACTTTAATGTTATGATAAATAAATAAAGGTTTAATCGTCAGACATGCTAGGAATTTGAAAACAGCGTGTTGTACAGGAATGTTGCAAATTGGTGATTTTCTTTATTTTTGTAATATCAAATAAATATACAAATTATCATATTTGTTTTAAATATTTTTGAAATATTGAATATTATCTGTTTTCCTTTAAAAAAAAAATGAAAAAAAATGATACTATACATAAATAAAATAATGAAGGATTTTTTGTTTTGCTTTATGTTTGCATCTTTTTGATTTAAATGCACATAGTGGTAAAATCTCCTGACTCCCGCCCCCTACCCTTTCTGTAAGTGACGACAAGCCTGTTTACAATATTTTCCGCAATATATATATATATATATATATATATATATATATATATATATATCAAGCTTAGTAACCTTTCGTCGTTGAGAACTTTGTACAAGTGAACCCCCCCCCCCTCAAAAAAAATATCAGGAGTAAATATTTATCCAAATTAATTGGATTTTTTGGTAAACGATGATTATGATTTTACGGAAAAAAGGCGGCAACGATGAGAATCGAACTAAGGGGACTAGGCCTTGCACAGCATGTGCCTTACAATTCGGCCATTAGCTCAATTATTTATCAATAATATTCTCTTTACTTGTATCAAAACCGCACTATTTATGTCAAGCATTTTAACGACATCATACGATTTCTTCCGAGTACGTATACGTCCACACTTGAAAGATAATGAGTGCCAGGTCAATATATATAAACAATATTTTACTTTGTGTTTGCCACACACTAAGCAAAAAACTTATTGTAAAAGTCTTTATTGCATGCGATCAAACGCAATCCCTTCCAGCTTTATTTCAAGTCTATTTAATACCTGTCATTGTGTTGCCTTTTTCAATATTTACCCGGCTGTATTTAACAATAAAAGACTAGTATTAAATGAGTAGTTTTTTTGTTTGTTTTGGAACATATACTTCAGGCAAAAAGTTAAGCACAATTTTTATTTGTTGGAATAAAGCAGCTTTATTGTGTTTCCGAAAGAGAAAGTGTTATTAGTAAATATGTTCATGAAAAGGTTAAAAAATGAAAATAGTGAATGGTGATTGTGAATTGAAGTCGAGTCGTATGGAAAAAAACAATCTCATACCAATATCTTGTATGCCCTCCATTT